>CAWUFW010004453.1:1200000-1540303 GCA_963921515.1 Calotriton arnoldi | reverse complement strand
GGAGACCTCTCACACACCATGCTCCACTGCCATCCCGTGCCCTGTATCGCCTGTGCGGATTGACTATGTTGGGGTTACACCTGGTCGACTGGGGCTGTGTGTGCCTTGTCAAGGGGCATGGCGGGCGCACAACAGGATCCAGCCTCGTCCACAGAGGGTGGGCTGAGGTGCGCCTGGTACCGCTTTGTACGTGTGCCCGGCTGCTGTGCACACACGTGTTCACTCCCCCGACAGGTGTCCTCTCACAATGCCCAGGGAAGCGGTGGTGTACTGTTCATGAGCCCTCCCAACACGGCGTGCTCCAACTTGGCATGTGCGCATCTACCCGTCGCACCCACCCACCTGAGCACTGCGTCCATACGACTTCACACGACACATGTGTGTCTTCCACAGTAGTGCTACTCATTTGCGTTGACATCCAATACCAGTGGACTACATGGTCATGTCACGACTGCCGTGTACTTCACATACTCTCATCCTCTCTCATTCGTACTTGTGAAATGAGTCAGCGGAGACAGTTCTGGTTTCAAACATTATATTGAGTCTTCTGTCCTCTGTGATGCAGTATAGTGGACACTACTGGCAGCGGAATACATATTGAGGATATACTGAGCATGATTACAAATGGGATAGGGTGTGGGGTTACATCTGCTTGGCCAAGGCTGTGCTAATGTACATTTACGTATAGCTGCGGAGCTGCGGACTTTGACACAGACGGTATACATGTAGCCTACCAGACCGCTCGGCATCATGGGCACAGTCCATCTCAGTTCCATGTGACAGGTTTGCTGCGGTTGTTCCTCATGCACGCGTGCATGTGAGATGACATCAGGGCATGTGCTTGCGTGCATGCAGCGGCGTGCCACTTGTTGTTGCACTGTGGTGGTTACTGGACATGTCACAGTCACTGGGGTCGTGTTGTTGTTGTATGCACTTGTCGTCCATGCAAAGGTCCTGGTATGGGATTCCCGGGGCGGGGGTGGGAGGGGTGCAGCACCCACAGACTCCAGGCGACCTATTCATGTCCACTGAGCGGTGTGTGTGTCCATGGGCGCTGGATCCATGTCGTGTCCTGGTTGTTCATGCAGTTCCGTCCATGTGGGTGCGATGCACAGAGCCCATGCCACTGCCTCCCACGATGCATGCGGTGTTCCTGGATGTGATGGGGAACAGTGTGCATGTCCCGGTCATATCCGATGTCATGGCGATGTCGTTGATGGTGTGGTTACAGTTGCCGGTCGTTTGGTATGGCTGTTGTGGTGGTGACTGGCCAGTCCGTGCGGAAGCTGAGCATGGGTGCGGGGTTGGACTTCATAGGTCACTCGGGGAACCTGCGTTGTGGTCCGACGTATTTACAGGTTGTCAGGTATGCGATGCCGCCCAGCAGGGCTTCCATGTCATTGGTGGTGTACATGTTTGCCAGCCAATGAAGCGGATGGTGGCTGTCAAGGTGTTGTTCGTAGGTTGTCCCTTGGAGGACCATGATGGGGCATGCTGGGTGACATTCGATGTAGCTGTTCTCGATGATCCGTCGTGTGGAGGCACAGTGGTTCCATTTCAGTGCGCGTGCGATGTTGGCCACATACGCCATGCCCCCATAGGCAGAGCAGGCCCTGTCGTGTGCGTCCAGAGGGAGGAGTAGTGGTAGCAGGTCCGCCTTCAGACATGCCGGGTTGGAGAGGCATATCTCGACGGGATGCTGGTAGGGACACCTCCGACAGTAGAAGACGGGCATGACGCAGCTGAACAATGTGATGCGGTAAGTCAGTCGGTAACTTACGTTCAGCAGGGACAGGAGATCGCATCCCAATGTATGTATCGTGCTGGTTTGGTACAGCTTGAGCT
The DNA here is from genome assembly GCA_963921515.1 of Calotriton arnoldi. NCBI lineage: Eukaryota > Metazoa > Chordata > Amphibia > Caudata > Salamandridae > Calotriton > Calotriton arnoldi. The sequence goes on along the minus strand of CAWUFW010004453.1, from coordinate 1,538,458 downwards.
CTTCGGCGTAGTTGGGTAGGTGTGTTGCGGTTGCCATTTCGCAGCGGTGCGTTGTGGTGGCGTGCTCCGGCTGTGTGTGCAGTCTGCAATGTGCACGCTCCGAGGTTGCTGTGAGCTCTGTGTAGTCGTAGGGAGACAGGACTTGTGTTCTGTTGGCTTGTTTGGAGGACACGGGCCCTCTTCCCACATGCTTCTCAGACAGTTGAAGGTCAGTGCTGTGTGACTCCTTCCAATTAACTTGCATGTGGCCGACATGGGGGAGTGTTTTCTTCTTTCTTCCCCGTCCGTTGTGTGCTTCTGTGATATGCGCTATCTGCCCTGTGGTCGGTCTCCTCGGCATGCCTGTGTTGGTCTATTCTTGGACAATGGCTGTATTCACCGGCTTCTGTCGTAGGGCTGTGGTTTCGGTGTTGGAATGGAAGGTCATTCAGTGCTGTCTGCTCTCCCTTGTGTGGGCGGCAGGCTGCCTTTCCGCTCTGCGTTGGGCCTTGTGTGTGGATGTAATTCTTGGGCCACCTGTTGTCGGTCACCGGGCTCTTTGGTGTTCCGTTTCATGTGTCTTGTTCATATGTGCAGGGTGGTATGGGTTTTTCAGTGTGGTACTGGCGTTCCTCTTCCCGAAGGGGCCCTGCTTCTCCTAGCTGGTGTTGCCGCCGCTGTGTGCTTCGCCATGTTTGTTACACTGGGGTGTGTCCTGCTGTTGCGTGACTTCACTGACATGTGTGCGTCGGTTGTGTGGCGTTGGGTGTTGTCCGTGAATTGGGCGTTGGGGACATGTCTGTGGCAGGCCTGTCACGTGTCATGTGCGTTCGGGGTGGGGCTGGTGTGTGCTGCTTGGTTGTGTCCCTGTGTCTGTGTGCGACGCATGCATGGCGCTGCGGTTGGCCTCTGCGTTGTGCGCATGTGTGGCGGCGTCATCGGCGCTTTGGGGCCGTGACGGGGTGGTTGGTTCCTAGTCCCAGGTGGTGTGTACACATGTGTTCCGCGATGTTAGGATTTGGCCTGTGTGTCATATGTGGATGCGATGGTGGATGTGTAGTGTGCACGCGCTGGTGGGGAGTTGTCCGCTTTTTCCGCCCTTGCACTGTGTGCGCTGTTTGCGTGCACTTGTTGTGTGTGTGTCTACCTGCGTCTCCGCGGCACGTTGCGTCCTTGGTGGTGCATCAGCAGAAGCATGGGAAGGGCCTGCAGTGCTGGATTCATGCCCGGGTGCCGCTTCTTCGTTGTCCGTGCTCTGCGTCCGTGTTTCCGCCTCTCTTTCACGTGCGGTGTCTCTTTGCCGTGGGAGCCGTTTGTTTGCGGCATCGTAATTTATGCGCCGGGCGGGACGTGTTTCGTCGGACGGTGTGTGTCAGTTGTGCTGCGCCGCTACGTGTGCGGGCGCACTTTGATGGCGGATGGTGTTGCTGGCTTGCCGGCGGTGTTTGGCCTGCTTTTCGCATCGTAATTGGGCGGGCGTGTGGACTGCTGCGTGCCGGCGGTAACTGGTGGTTTTTGCATCCGCCAGCACGGCGGTAGTGCTTCCGCCCGCCATCGTAATGGGCCCCTTAGTTATTAATGTTTTAATATTTATTTTAATAACTTGTAAATTGTTTAATTTATTTTTTATAAATTATAAATACACCTACACACATAAAAGAATAATATAAATAAAAATTAAATAAATATATGTAACAAATTTAAAAAATTAAAATTATTTTAAATCTTTTTAAAAATAATTATACAGTACATTAGCTAAAAAATACAAAATATTAGATAACGGAGAAAATCAAATTACTATTCCCACTCCAGTGAGTGCAACAGTAGGGAAAGTGTTGGATAGCGTAGGGGTTAAAATTACTATTCCCACTCCATTGAGTGCAACAGTAGGGAAAGTGTTGGATAGCGTAGGGGTAAAAATTACTATTCCCACTCCAGTGAGTGCAACAGTAGGGAAAGTGTTGGATAGCGGGGGGTAAAAATTACTATTCCCACTCCAGTGAGTGCAACAGTAGGGAAAGTGTTGGATAGCGTAGGGGTAAAAATTACTATTCCCACTCCAGTGAGTGCAACAGTAGGGAAAGTGTTGGATAGCGTAGGGGTAAAAATTGCTATTCCCACTCCAATGAGTGCAACAGTAGGGAAAGTGTTGGATAGCGGGGGGTAAAATTACTATTCCCACTCCAGTGAGTGCAACAGTAGGGAAAGTGTTGGATAGCGTAGGGGTAAAATTACTATTCCCACTACAGTGAGTGCAACAGTAGGGAAAGTGTTGGATAGCGGAGGGTTAAAAATTACTATTCCCACTCCAGTGAGTGCAACAGTAGGAAAAGTGTTGGATAGCGTAGGGGTAAAAATTATTATTCCCACTCCAGTGAGTGCAACAGTAGGGAAAGTGTTGGATAGTGTAGGGGTAAAAATTACTATTCCCACTCCATTGAGTGCAACAGTAGGGAAAATGTAGGATCGCGTAGGGGTTAAATTAACATACTTATAAAAAAAAAATTAAATAAATAACATATTAATTATTTAACAAAATAATTATTAATAAATACCTATTAAATTAAATTAATATTTACTTAAATAACATTAAATTACTTCCCACCCTATTCCCCTATAAACACACAACGCGCTACACATAAAAAATAACACAATTAATTTAATTAGCAATTAATCAATTAATAAAAATTAATTACCAATTAATAATTAATTAACAATAAATTAATAATCAATAACAATAAATATACACATTTAAACGAATTAATTATATTTAAATTACTTCCCACCCTATTCCCCTATAAACCCACAACCCGCTACACATTAAAAATAACATAATTCATTTAATTACCAATTAATCAATACATTAAAATTAATTACCAATTAATAATTAATTTACAATAAATTAATTAACAATAACAATAAATAAAAATTAATAATAAATTAATTATAATTAGTATAATTATAAATTAACCAATTAATATAAATTAATTACCAATTAATAATTAATTAACAAGAAATTAACAATGAATAACAATAAATAAAATCATAGTAATTAATTAATTATAATTAAATTACTTCCCGCCCTATTCCCCTATAAACCCACAACCCGCTCTGATACTAAAACGCAAAGTTTCCTTTAAAAAGAATTACTATTTTCTAAACATTTAATACATATATTTAAAAATAATTAAAAAACTTAAAAAAACATGTTAAACATACATATAAAATACATAACACTAAAAAAAAATCGATATTATTTACAACTATATTTTTGCTAACGATATTAATGACTTCGATATTACTTACTTCGATATTAAAAAATCGATATTACTTACCTTAAAGTCGATATTCTGGTCAACGATATTCTTGACTTCGATATTCTGTCCCTACGATATTAAAAACTCAATATTAGTGTAGGTCGATATTTAAAATTCGATATTTTGACTGCCCACCCATTCACATCTTGTGGTTCAGCCAGTTCCTCCCATGAGTCGCATTTCCTGCCAATTCCTCTCCTCTGGGTGCCTATTGCCTATTCTGGAAAGTTACAGCATCTGCAGTGGAATAGAAAAACATGTTGTGCAAGACAACAGTTTAATGTGAAAACAGGTCTTTGAACTCTAATGTGTAAAATCATGTTTAATATAGTATCAGTAGTTAGGCTAACTTAAATCAGCATATTATGTTACTTCATTTGTGTGCTTGCAATTCCTAAGTTTGAATACTTACTTCAAAATTGCATTCATGATACCTGTGTTATTCAGCATAAAATGTCACACTTTCCAATTAAATGTGTTTAATTTGCAAAATGAGGAAATGCGCTCTACTAACTACATAGATATTTATTGGGATGTGAGTGACAAAACATTGTTCTTCTACATCATCATGTCTCAAAAGAACTCCAGGCATGTCCTCAATCTTTTTTTCTTTTTAACAAATTACAGAGCCAAATCATTTTCCATCAGATTTCTCCATTCAATATGTAAACCATATAAAACAATTTGCAATTTTAGAATTCGCATTATACACACCTTTACACCTTTCATGATTCCATTTATGACTTGAAAACCAATATTAAATGTAAAATCCAACCCATCACTTTATCTTACAAGACTCTATTATAAGTGCATACATTTTTGAAGTGCTGAAACCAGGGTTATCCAAGAACTAGACAGTTAAATGAGTAACACCAAATTTGTTATGGTTTGGCATGTCCACTAACAACTAACTTCCCGTCCACTAACTTACCCTGATGGTATACTTTATTTCCAGGTAGGGGAATCCCACCCTTTTGTGGAAGGTACCCACGCTCCAAATATATCTCTTATCTTCCAAAAAAGTATGTGCCCGTTATTTTCTACAGAAAGGTTGTTGATGCTAGGGGTCCCAGTACCACCTACCCCCTTTTTCAACAAGTTTATTAATGCGTTGAAACATGAATGTACTTTGTCAGACCACTGTCCGCCCCTTTATTGGCTTGCCAGTTTAATTGGGGAGAGGATGTGGCCTAACAGCTAGAGCGGTCAACCTCAGAGCTGGGGATCCAGGTTCGAGTCTGGGCAGGGCCGCTCAACAACCTGTGATTGTGGGCAAATCACTTAATCTCCCCGTGCCTACAAAAAATAAATGTGCCCATCTGTAACGCAACTGGTGCTCATGTAAAGCGCTCTGATGCCTTCGGGTCTAGTTCGCGCTCTATAAAACTCCAAAAAAAAAAAAAAAAATTGGCGCTATGCAGGAAGAAAACTACTCGACCCAACTCAATGAACCAGTCAGTACTCCAAAAGAGAGCATGTCAGCAGTTCTCCTAAAATACAATGTGCAACATCACAGACCATATGCATTTAATAGACAATAATACGTTCTCTGCAAGCCTAAATCACATCAAAAAACAATGATCAATCCCTCATGCAGGGCCTACAACAGTATCCTTGCATCAAAATTGTGCAATTTAAAAGAACCAGAAACAATCATGTGCCTTCATTTCAAACCATTTTCAATCATTTTAGCTTCTGAAATGACGAACCGCACTGGAACCTTTTAATGCAAATCTAGTCATTTGTAAAACATTAACTTGAATGTGCCCACTGCTGTAGAAGCACGTGCTTTCAGGAAACATAAAAACACACCATTCAAAGCAGGGAATGACACTAAGAATTAATCATTTGTTGCTTTATTTATCAAACTTTATTAACACGGTTCATCATTCAAATTATAACTTTGCTTTTAAAAGCCAGTGCTCGGCATCACGAGACCCTGTTTAATTAGACACAGGTGTTTTCTTTCTTCCTCATCCATGTAGAATGCACAGCACACTAAGGAAAATAAATTTGTAAGGAAAAAAACGTTTGCTTAACTGATATAAGTAATATTTTGGCAGAACTCATGGAACCAGTGCTTATCTTTATTAAACAGTAAATTAATGAGACAAGGACCTGCAAGGGCAGTTTTGGACAATGAAGATTGGGATGTCCTCCATGTCCAAGGGAAAAGTTTATATTTGTATGTGTATGCAATTTTATGGGTTTTAAGAATAGAAGTCAGTGAGAAATATGAACGTCTGCTCTCATGTGTTTTAACCAGGCACCCCCTTAAAGCAATGCATGATTGACCGCTATTTACCGTTTTCGGTCTGCTTCTCACCCACATATTTCACCTGTTTTCAGCAAATGAAATGCCCAAGGGTGAAAAAATCGGGATGTTGTATTCTGGTATTACTCACAATCCTGATTTATGCTTTAACTCCTATTACCGGTCCAGTGAAAGTGAAATACGTATGTTGAAGGCACCAATGTATCCAGAGTATGCTGTATAAACAGCTGGCCTGCGTCTCTTGCTATTGAGAAAAGACGAGAGAATGGCTTCTGAGACTTGTGTATGAGGTCTACTGGTGCAGAGTCTTCCATTTGTAAAATGCCTTCTTTAAAGTTAGCCAGGTCCAATATGGAACCCTTGTGATTCGTAGGTGCATTGTTCTTTATAAAATATGAGAGTAAGTGTTAGAAATTGGGTTGTTGGTTGACGGAGTTATGAGCCCTGATCAAGCAGCGACCACCATCCTAGTCATGGTAAGAGGCAGGCAAACTCTAAGTTAACCTGTACTCACCCTCTGGTATCTTGGCACAGACCAGTCACGCTAAACCTAGAGGCAATGTGTAAAGTATTTGTGAAACATTTCAGACAGCAAAACAGGGACAACACCACACAAAAAGATACCACACAAGGTTTAGAAAAAAAGAGTAGACTTTAATAAATAAAACAAGAAGAAAATTTAAAAAATCCAATGAATAGAACTAGAGATATTGAGTTCTGATGTTTTTCGTGAATAATAGCACCAAAAAGCACTAAGCGCTATTGAGGGAGATCTGGTCACGCCAGACTGGGACAGGGTCACAAATTCAGTCCGACCACAATGGAGCGTGGGCAGTTAGGCCCGCTGAACAAAGTACCTTAAATCCTGGTTGTAGATCATTGCATGCATTAATTCCGAGATGAGGCAAGGCTGTGGTGCAAGGTCCTGATGCGTTTACGTCGAGGATCTTGTCAGCGGGGCTTGCAATGCGAAGTCTGGTTTCTAGGATGCGAGGCGCAGCAGAAGTGATGGGTCGGTTCAGATTAATGGAAAAGCTGTGATGCAGTGCTTCAGGGTTGTCGTCGAGGCTGCCGTTGACGAGGGATGCAAGAAGCCCGCGCCAGGAAAATACATTGTGAAGCAGCAATTCCAAAGGCGATGCATCAGTCCAGCGGCAATACGAGTCTGTTGCGAGGGGTCCAATTCACACAACAGCAGCGATGCATTGGTTCGGTTCAGGATGTTCCACTCAGCTGAGGAGATGCATTGATTCTGCTCGAGGATGCATTGCTCAGCAGAGAAGAAGCATCAGTCCCACTGGCAAGCACCTTAGGTCCAGGACTGGGGTGGCACCACTTGGAAGGGTAGACTCGCAGATGGCAGAGTCCAGGTGCAAGGGTTGGAAGCCTGTTATGTCCCTGAGGAGCCCTTGGAGTCATTCTGGGTTCTGATATCAAGTGATGCAGGTCCAGTCCTTCTCACCCAGGCAGGAGGCCAGCAGGCCAGCTGGTCAGCACAGCAAAGCAGGAGTCCAGTAAAGTGTCAGTCCTTCAGTAGCACAGCAGTCCTTCTTCCTGGCTGAATATCCACAGGTCCAGAAGTGTACTGTCTTGGCGGTGTCTGAGGTCCATTATTTATACCCAGAGGTGCCTTTTAAGTGGGGAAGACTTCAAAGGCATACCCAGAGGTGCCTTTGAAGTACACAGATGCCTTGCCCTGCCAGCCCTGGCTCCAGACTAACTACAGGGGGCCAGCAGTCCTTTTTGTGGGGACAGGACACAGCCTATTTGGGTGCAAGTAATGCTGGGTCGAGCTCCCCCTTCCCATCCTGTCAGAATAGCCTGCTCAGTCACACCTAAGCTCCCATTGTGTGTGGCTGTCCAGGTGAAACACACAAAGCCCAGCTGTCAACTATACCCAGTCATGTGACCAGAGACAGGCTGCAGGCACCAAATGGCTAAAGCAAGAAAATGCCAACTATCAGAGGCATTTTTAGAATTGCAATTTAAAATCCAACTTCACCATAAGTTTGGATATTAAATTGTGATTCCAGAGACACCAGACTTTAAGGGTTTATCGCTTCCCAATTGGAAATTTTTCTTATAAAATCTAATAAGGCAATCCCAATGTTATCCTATAGGAGAGATAGGCCTTGGAGTAGTGAAAAACAACTTTGAGGGTTTTTCATCACCAGGACATGTAAAACTTAAAAGTACATGGACTACCTTTTAAAAACATTACACTCTGCCCTCTGGGTTGCCCAGGGCCTACCTAAGGCGTGACGTATATGTATAAAAAGGGAAGGTCTGGGCTTAGCAAAAGGTTTATTTTGCCAGGTCGACATGGCAGTGTAAACTGCACACACAGGTTTTGCATTGGCAGGCCTGAGACATGGTTAGAGGGGCTACTTAATTGGGTGGCACAATCAGTGCTGCAGGCCCACTAGTAGCATTTAATTTACAGGCCCTGGGCACATGTAGTGCCCTTTACTAGGGACGTATAAGTAAATTAAATATGGCAAATGGGATGAGCTAATATTACCATGTTTAGGGGAGAGAGCACAAGCACTTTAGCACCGGAAAGTAGTGGTAAAGTGCACAGAGTCTAATCTAATCTAATATCAGCAATAACAAGGTCAGAAAAGTGGAGGAGGAAGGCAAGAAGTTGGGAGGAAGACCTCCCCCCAAGGCTGTCAAGGCAATCAATAAGTAAAAATCTTTAGTCAGCATTTAGGTTTGCAATCCAATTATGCTACGTTAAACACATAATGAGTGATAACATTACATCATAATAAAAATATATTGTTAGTTTATAATAAAATTGGTCATAATAAACACTGCATTCATAACCTGAAGTAAGTCCCTGAATACAGAATCCAACATCAAGTTAGTCACCACTGCCAATTAATATTCTTCAAAAATAGAATATTGTGACCTAGTTCTGAAAAGTATTATTTATTGATTAATATATTCAATTTTGATTTAACAGGTATAATGAGGTATGCATTAATTTTGTAAGCCTGTGAGCTACCTTTTTAGTTGTTGGACTAGCTATACACAGTAAAAAAGTTTCTTTAGAGGAATACAGATTAAAATCTTTGAAAATGTCAGAAAGATATACAATTCTCATTCCAGCTGCTCTAAATGCACTGTGTTAACATAAATTAATGTCTAACTTAGGACATTGTAAATTTTTCATTTGTCCTGGAGTCAGTAATATCCACTTGATTGAGGTGCATTTTCATAAAGACAGTTAGACTAAATAGATCAAGTCATGATGTGAGGTATATCTGGATTCTGAATGATCCAAAATGGCGTTTACAGTTCACCCAACCTTTAATTTTCCCATTGCAGAGATATCTGGACTGATTCACAAAGGTAAACTTACACTTCTGTGTAAGTTTAAAATATTTTGCAATTCACAAAGGAATTTTACTAGTAGTATCCTTATGACTGCGTAGTCTCCGCACTTGTGGCAGAAACACAGAACATAAAAGCATAGGCAGTCGTAAAGATACTACTCGTAAAATTCCTTTGTGAATTGTAAAAAATTGTAAACTTACACAAAAGTGTATGTTTCCCTTTGTGAATCAGGCCCATCATCTTTAAAACTAGCTCCCAGCAATATACCACATTCCTGCATGTAAGGCATGTATTGCTTGCTTAAGTGAATGTTCTTTGGAATCTTGCTGGGGTCCATTAATGCAAAAATATTGTGCCCAATTAAGTTTTCCCCACAAATGATTGAAGCATCAAAAAGTGCAGACATTTTTACTTCTTCTCTGTTATAATTAAAAATGCTATTCTGGCCACTGAACTAAAATATCATAAGTTCTGAGAAAATTTGAATCAATCAGTATAACTAACACATTTTGGTATAAACCTGTTTTTCATATCTCCGAACATACCATGCTGAGATTTATTGCTTTTGCCCAATCCCTGGAAACTTTCTCCCACGGACTTTGGTGGGAGGGAGACTTGCCACCCCCAGCACTTGCCCTTAGAATGGAATTAAACAGCTGTATAAGAGATGGAGCTATTACTGGTACCATTCATTTATACCACTCACCTCCTATCCCACTGTCTCTTGGATCATTCCCATCTACTCGGCCCTGGACTGCCCAGAGAACTTCTGGTACCATAATATCTTCGTTGGCTGAACCCCACGACAGGTCCCCTGACCACTTTCTGCAGCTCGCTCTCCCTCACACCTCCCTTGCCGCCCTCTGATCGGCCTCCTCCCCTGTTGCCCTCTGCTGCCCTGCTCAGCCCATTTTGCCATCATCCACCGCCTTATTGACCTCTTCTGTATTTCTGCCACTTCTCTGTATTTCTTTATTCTGCCACTTCTGCTTGTTCTGCCTTTCTCTTGATTACTGCCACTTCTGCCTCCTCTTTATCTCTGCCTTTCTCCTTTTTTTGCCACTTCTGCTAATTTTTGGCTTTTTTCCTCTATTTCTGCCTTTTTCTTGCTGCTCTCTTTCCGCCCACTCCCTGCTGTTTCCCGGATCCCGCTCCCCACTGTTTCCTGCCTCCCGCCACCCAGTGCTCCGCCCTCCCCTGGGACCTGCCTAATGGAGGCCGCAGCATGACCCCATTGAGCAGGTCCTCGTTGCCCGCTCCCCACGACAGGTCTACAGACCAGGTGTCACAGCTTGCTCTCCCTCACACCTCGCTTACCAACCTCTGATCGGCCTCCTCCCCTGTTGCCCTCTGCTGCTTTGCTCGGTCCGTTTTGTCATCTACTGCCTCCTTTTGACCTCTTCTGTATTCCTGCAACTTCTCTTTATTTCTTTATTCCGCCACTTCTGCTCATCTAAGCCTTCTCTTTATCTCGGACTTTCTCCTTTTTTCTGCCACTTTTGCTCACTTTTTCCTTTTTTACTTTATTTCTGCCTTTTTCTTGCTGCTCTCTTCCCGCCCGTTCCCTGCTGTTTCCCGCCTCCAGCTACCCGCTGTTTACTGCCTCCCACCACCCAGCACCCTGCCCTCCCCCAGGACCTAATTAATGGAACCCGCAGTGTGACCCCATTGAGCAGGTCCTCATTGCCAGCTCCCCACGACAGGTCTCCTGACCAGTTGCCACAGCTCACTCTCCCTCAAACCTCAGTTGCAGCCCTCTGACTGACCTCCTCACCTGTTGCCTTCTGCTGCCCTGTTTGGCCTGTTTTGCCATCTTCCACCTCCTTTTGACCTCTTTTGACTTCTTCAGTATTTCTGCCACTTCTCTGTATTTTTTTATTCTGCCACTTTTGCTCGTTCTGCCTTTTTCTTGATTACTGCCACTTCTGCTTGTCTCCACCTCCTCTTTATCTCTGCAATTGTCCTTTTTTTACTGCCACTTTTGCTAATTTTTCCCTTTTTTCCTTGATTTCTGCCTTTTTCTTGCTGCTCCTTTCCCACCCACTTCCCACTCCCTGCTGTTTCCCGCCTCCCTCTCCCCACTGTTTCCCTTCTCCCACCAACCAGCACCCACCCTCCCCAAAGGACCTACTTAATGGAGGCTGCGTTGCCGCTGCGCCACCGGCACGCCAAAGGCAAGCCCATCTGTGCCTGTCTGCACCTGGACTGCGCCCAGTGCCTCTGGCCCTCCCACCATCTGCTGCTACACCTTCAAGGAGCTCCTGGCCCTAGACCCTGATCATCGGAACAATAGCTGCCACATGTCCTCCACACAATCAACCTAAGGACCCTTCATCTGCCACCACTGCTGCTTCTCATGCAATACAGGGCTGCCAGTCCACACTGGATCCGCCCATAAGACCACAAACGACCAGGAACCACTGCAATGCATCCTGCTCAACATACGATTACTCTGCAAACACGCCATGGAAATCTGGGACACCATCATCCCTTCTCCCCTGATGTTGCCTTCATCACCAAAACGTGGCTCAACCCCTCCTCGAACCCTGACATTTCCACCGCAACTCCAGACGGATACAAAATGATACACCGAGACCGCTCAAACAAACTCGGCGGGGGTATTGCCATCAACTTCAAAGAAACCATCCAATGCACCATCACCAATGATGACACCGCACCTATCATGGAACACCTCAACTTCCAACTACAGGCCAACCCCAAGACCATAACAAGAGGCACCCTCGTATACAGACCCCTGGGACACTGACCGGCCTTCTGCGACGCCATCTGTAACCTCATAACACCACTAGCCATCAACTCCTACTACTACATCCTACTTGGTGACCTCAATTTTCACATTTGCGACCCCAACAATGTCAACTCCATCTCCCTCCTGGAAAACCTGTACAACATTGGCCTCACTCAACTGGTCGCCGAACCCACACACAAAGATGGTCGAACACTCGACTCCATCTTCACCGCTAATGACAGAATCAAATTCATCCAGGTCAAAGAACTCACCTTGGCCAACCACACCATCGTTCCCTTCAACATCTGCAGTGCTCAACACACTATCGCCATGCATCACAGCTCCTCCCACCGCAGCTGGAGCAAGGTAACCGAGACACAGTGGACAGAGGCCTTCAGCACCACCCAACCCGAAGCATCATCAGACCTTTACCTAGCCATTCACAACTTCTCCACATGGATCACCAACTGCCCAACAGAGTTGCACTGTTTTAACCAACAAATACCAACAAAACCTCAAAACACGCCAGCTGGTACACCCCAGAGCTCAGAACCATCAAGCACAACTGCCACGAACTCAAGAAACAATGGCGCATCACAAGGAACCCTTCTGACAGAGCCGCTCATAAAGCAGCCCTCAGCAACCACCACCTACACATCAAGGAAGCCAAGAAAGCAGCCATCACAGCCCGCATCAACACAGCTGCCAACCACACAAAGGTACTCTTCAAAATAGTCAAGGAATTCCCGAACCCAACAGTCACAGAGAACACCATCCACCCCTCCCTACTTCCACACCAAGATTGCCTCCATTTACAACAATTTCAACCCCAACCCAAGGCTCTCAACCTCAACAACCTCATTCAACCAATGCACACCAGCCAAATTATCACCACCTGGTCTCTGCTCACCACTCAGACCACCACGGCCATCATGTCTTCCATCCACCATGGGGTGCCCACTGCCCCCTGCCCACACTGACTCTTTAACCTCGGAACCATCCCAATCAGCATCGAGCTCACCAACTGCATCAACAGCTCCATCTCCACTGCAGCCTTCCCGGACAATTGGAAACACACAGATGTCAGAGCCCTCCTAAAAAAAACATTTACCGACCTGAGTGATCTAAAAAATTATCGACCAATTTCCACGCTCCCCTACCGGGCCAAAGTACTCTAGAAAACCATCAACCACAACTCACCGAACACCTGGAACAAAACCACCTACTTGACGCATCACAATCAGAATTCCGTGCCAACCGCAGTTCTGAGACTGCACTAATCGCTGCCTTGGACGGCATCAGATCTCTCCTCAACCACAGAGAAACAGTGGCCATGATCCTCCTTGACCTCTCTGCTGTGTTTGATATCGTCTCCCACCACACCCTCATCAACAGACTGTACAACATCGCCACACAGCATAACGCCCTCAGGTGGATCGCCTCTTTCCTCACAGGTCGCACTCAGAGCATATGATCCCTCCCTTCACTTCTGAACCATATGCAGCATACCCCAAGGATCTTCCCTCAGCCCCACCTCATTCAAAACCTACATGACCTCACTCGCAGACATCGTCAGATTTCACAGACTCAATATAATCTCCCACGCATATTGCACTCAACTAATTCTCTCGCTCACCGAGGACGCCTCCAAAGCTAAAACCAGCTTCCACCACGCTATGACCAACGTAGCCAACTGGATGAAAGACAACTGCCTCAAACTCAACTCTGACAAGACAGAAGTACTAATTTTCGAGAATAGCACCCATCTACCCCCAAGGCACCTGCGCTCCTCCTCTCTTGCCCTCACGCATACCCCCGCATCCATTGCATCCGCAGCAGGGGCTGCTCCTTCTCCTACATCGCTGCCAAGACCTGGAACGAACTGCCCCTCCACCTCCGAATAGCACTCTCCCTGGCGGACTTCAGAAAGACACTCAAGACCAGGCTTTTCGACAGAAATCTTGCGCCATTAGCGCCCAGATACCCCTAGGGTTGATAACACTGTGGTATACAAATGCTGACTGATTGAGTGATTACATCTCTCTGAACAGAGGAGAGTTTTGGAAGAATAATTCCTACTAAGGACTTTTTTTTATATCCCTGCTATCACCTTCCTTATCAAGGGTCTGGCATACAAGCCCTATGATCGATTGTCTTACCAGTACATCTCCAGTTTCTCTTCCATTATTTTATGTTGAGCACAGATAATCATGAGAACCTCTTTATTTGCCACAGTTGTGTTAGATTGGAATGTCTGCTGCTGACCCTGTGGCTTCTGTAAAGAGTTTGTTAGTTCTTGCCCTAAGGTGCGTTTCCTCTAACAAGTATATATCTGCACTTCTCTACATTTTCACCCTACTTATATCATTGACATAATCTTCAATTTATCCTTTACAGATTTTAAAATTCATGACCCACCAGGTGCCATTTTTCTATGCATTTACTCACTCACCAACTTCATTTCCTTTTTCCCTCCTTCCCTTTTTGAAGATGGAGAACTTGTGTCAAGTAGGTTTTGCTCCTCTCCCTATCCCTTTCAATCATTGATGAATAACAGTTTGGCAGATAGCCTATCAGTATCCTTCACTTTCTCCTGTCACCGTGCATCAAAATATATACACAATTAGAAGAAGAAGAAAGAAAAAAAACACAACTAAAAATAAATATTCAGTTATGGACAAGTAAATATTTTTTCTCTATTACTATTATCCTTTTTGACCCACTGACAGGCAGTGTGTGAAACTTGCATTGTCCTCAACCTCAAATCCACAAGTCTCAATCATGGCCTACAAAACACTGTTAACGAGCCATGATTGAGAGCTTTGGAATTGAACCTAAATGCATTGTTGGTTAATCACAGTGCCTGTCACTGGGTTAAAATATTCACTTCGCTCGCCAACGCCCTTCCATTATTAAATGTAACCTCCTGCCACTGTCTCAAGAGATGTTGCAATCTGTTTATTCTCTCAAGCGATCACCAACATTTTCTCTTTTTCTAAATGTCATTCTGATGAGAATTCACTAGTAAAGAAATGATTAGTTGAAATAATTAGTTGGGCAGTAATGTGATTAATACATTGCCCTGCAAAGTAGAGCTATCTAGCAGAGGTTAATAAATAACATTAAAGTCCTGATTTGGAAGTGTGGGGGGTTGCGGAGTAAGAGGGCAGTTGGCAAAAATTGTAGGCTGTTGCATTTTCACACCTGTTGTATACACGCCTCGGCAATGTGCATGAGATGGTTATGGTAGTTTACCCAATAGCAAAGCTTCCACTTACTTCGCCATCAAGATAATTCTCTCCAGTGGGAATGGTGTTGGTGGAACAGTTGTATTTGGGCAGCTCCTCTGAAGCCATTCCTAACTCGATGTGTCTTGTCCGGGTCTGCCCTTAAGGCCACAGTGGACCCTGACAGGTTTTCGTCCATACATGTCTCAAATGTCTCCCATTCATTACAATAAAACTCTCAGCATGTGGTTGAAATTGATGGCAGTCTAAAGGGTGGGCAAATTTGGTGGTGTCTGTCGCGGAAAGAAGTGCTGAAAGGTCGTTGTGGACCTGAAGTGATAATTTTCTCATAAAGAGGCTCCAGTAATGGATTTGAGAGCCATTTGAGGAAACAAAGTTGCTGCCCCATCAGCAAATTCTCAATGCAGCATGATGGCTTCAGCTGAGTGGTGGAAACAGTGCCTCTGCAGCACCAGCAATATCACTCCTGGCCAGGTGAGGGGCTAACTGAGTCCCTCAGTCTTATGGATTTAGAATAAGTGGAACTAAGTTTCATTGCATACATGAAATGTGGATAATTATTCTTTAGCAATGTTTACTTTGCAGGGATTCTCTATGAAACATTGCAACAAATACCCCAGGTGTATGTACAGTGCACGTAGTTTTTCAAGTGAATGTTCGCTTGATAATTTTTTTCACATATAGCCAGATGTGGGACAGGCAACCCACAAATACTACGTAGTACGTTGAAACAGGAGTAGCACGAATAGAAAATGTTCTAAAAAACAAAGGGGCCCATTACGATACCCGGCGTAAATAAATCCGCCAGGCATGGAAGCGGCAAAAATCCGCCCGCACACACCGCCTGAACACCGACCACGCCATTATGAGTACACAAACCGAAAACCGCCATCGGCGGAAAAATCACACAAAATACCGCCCGCCATCGTCCGAGTCGGAGTCAAACCGCCCGCCACGGACGGAAGCACGCACGACAACACAAAACCGCCCGCCCACACGGCCGACACACCGCACGTGAAATTACGATCGCACCGCCATGAGCGCGGAAAAACAACAAATATACCGCCCGCCAGCGCAAACAACGCCGATGAGAATCGACACGGCAGAAGCCATGGCGCCCACGTACCTGCACAGAAACCATCCGCACACAAAACCAATAGCACACAACATGGCCAACAAGTCCACACAGCAAGGCACGCACAAATACACAAGCACAGTACATATCCCGAAAACACCCCCCGGACAAACAAAAAATACAAAGGCCAGAACCCCAGACACAACACACCTGAAAACAACAGACCATGAGGACACACCCACATAGGTGAGTACAAAAGCAGCACTCCCACAGACCACAACCCCTTGCTACATTGCAAACCAGAGAGGAGAGGAGAGGACACAGTGACACAGCAAGGACAGCAGCACACCACAGAAACGCACACATCACAACCACCACCACCACCACCAAACACCGGCACCACAAACCCCCTGCACATTACACAACACACACCGCACCAGCACCACAAACACCATGGCACCACAAAGGATGCCCAAGTTCACGCCCATGGAGCTGACGGTCATGGTCGACGAGATCATCAAGGTGTACCCACAAATCTATGGGAACATGGTCCAGCACACACCACTAGCCACCAGAAACAGAATGTGGACCCGGATCGTAGACCAGGTCAATGCAGTCGGGACCCTGCCCAGGAACAGAACCGAGATAAACAAACGTTGGAATGACGTAAAGAGCCTGGTCAAGAAGAAGGAGGGCAAAAACAGAGAGCTGGCTGCCGTCACTGGCGGAGGGAATCCCGCGCTCTTTAAGACCTTCAAAGCGTGGGAGGAGAAGGTGCGAGTCGTAATCCATCCGGAGATCCTCGCCGGATTAGCAGGGGGAGTGGAGGCTGGTAAGTACAAACTAATGTATACCAGCACACCGCTATGTACTCACATGCGCAACTACCATGCCACAGCTCCCAGGGACAAACACCCCCATGTCCAGCACACAATACACAACACATCACACACACATGCAACAGACACTACCACACACAGCCCAAACCGAACAACTGTAAGATGCGTGGGGACATGTGTACACTAAGCCAGCCACGTAACCACCAACAGGTCCCCAAATATGCCAGAAGCGCCACAACGAGCACCCACCACACCCATGTGTCCGCCACAGCTGCACTAACCGACAAGTAACAGGTAAGTGGCAGGAACACAAAGTGCAGTGGGTGGGAGGGTGGACAGCCCAAGTACAACACACACCAGGCCCCAGTCCCACAGCACAGCAAGGAGGAGCATCCCCCACACCCCACAGCCACGTGTCAGCCACCGCAGTGCACAACGACAGCCGAAAGGCAGACATCACGGTCCACAGCAATCGGTGTCAGTGGGTGTACAGCCACCCCCACGACCCACTACACCCCCCACCCCCACAGACCTGCAACATGGAGCACCCCCCGCTTAGAGCCATGTGGCATCCAGTACAGTGCACGCACGAACAACTTGCAGGTGGGAAACTGGACAGGGCTGGATTACTGGAGGCATGAGGACCATAACACCACCAACACATGGGACATGTCACGTAGCACACGGACACGCAGCACCGCCCACCGTCACGAACAAGTGAACAATGTGCACACGGACATGAACAGCAGACTCACACCCCACATGACCCATCACAGACATAGCAACACCCAAGGAGCCACGTCTGCATGCACAAGCCACACTGAATATAGTCCCACACGGCAGCCACTGTGCAACTCATCACACACAACCGAAACACCATTGAAGTCCTGTCCATGTAGCCCCTACTGCCTGTCAACCCCACACCCCACAACTACGCCTATGTAAGACAAACAACACTAGACGCAACAGAGCGGAACAACAGAAATGCACACGAACACCACTGAACCCATCAAACTCACAGACACACCATGCACATACAACATACCATCCATCCCATCCGTCAGCCCCAGTCTCATGAAAGGCATGTCATCCGCACAGCTGCCACACATACAGCAGTCACGCTAAGACACATGCCCATGACCAACCATGTGCCAGAAGTCAATTAAGCGCACGACACACTGTGAGCAACAACACACAACATGGGCCACACCCCCCCGAGCACTGCAGTGATGCACATGGCACAGGGCAGCACGCACACCAAGGAGATGGGACAACTGCAATACGTTGGCTGGCACACAACTATCACTCACTCATAACGATGCGTCCAATGCCATGTCCAGTAACCACAACAGACAGCAAATATGCAGGGCATGTCAGGCATGCACACACCTCAGACCATGCACTGTCATGCTGCCACAACACATGTCACGTTCGGCACCCATGGCTCACAGCATGTACCCCAAAAGCATATCCCCTCCCAAATGCGAATCTGGGGCATGGCCCCCATGTTGCCATATGCGTTCCTAAGCGTTCCATTTGAACCCCAAAAGCATATTCCATCCCAAATGCGAATCAGGGGCATGGCCCCCATGTTGCCATATGCGTTCATAAGCGTTCCATTTGAACCCCAAAAGCATATTCCATCCCAAATGCGAATCTGGGGCATGGCCCCCATGTTGCCATATGCGTTCCTAAGCGTTCCATTTGAACCCCAAAAGCATATTCCATCCCAAATGCGAATCTGGGGCATGGCCCCCATGTTGCCATATGCGTTCCTAAGCGTTCCATTTGAACCCCAAAAGCAAAGTACAAACCAGACCCAGGATGGGCCAGGAGCCCGCATACACCAGAGTCACAATGAGTAGGGGCAAAGCAACACACCCATCGGCATGGCCAATCCGTCCCATGCCACATGTGCACAGCACACAGTCCCATTGCCTAGCACACACAACTACAGATGCCACAGCCACACACTCGCCTCCGGGAAACCCATGTACGAGATTGCACGAACTGCCAATGTCAGACGACTAATACATACTTCGCCAGGTGCAACACAATAACAAATCTCATTCTCTCCACAGGTGACGAACTGCTGGACGCTGGGGATGGAGACAGCAGCCAGCACAGCCAGCCTACAAGCCCCCAACGAGGACACACGGATCTGGAGGATCTGTCCACCTCTTCGGACACGGACCACCAAGCTGGCCCATCTGGCGTGGCAGGGCCCAGCCGCTCCCCAGGACCCCTCCTACCCACCAACTCATCATCCAGGGATGCTGAACAGTCCCAGTCCCCTGCTGCCACTGTCGTTGCGGCCACACCCACGGTCATTGCGGCCACTACCACTGCCGCAACCGCCACCATCGCCGCACCGACCACCACCGCCTCCACCACCACCACGTCTTCGCTGGCACCAGCCCCAGCGCAGGTGGTGGCCCGGCCGACTGGATCCACCCTGGGAGCCACAGCGAGGACCGTGGTGAGCAATGTGGCTAGTGGGCAGGCCGGTGGCAGCAGGACTGGTAGGAGGAGCAGGGTCAGGGAAACGCCAGCCTCCCTGGGAGCCATGCCCTGCCTCAAATGGCCAGAGTCCTTGGGGCCTATGAAGAGGCCCAAGGACAATGGGCCAGGTCTGCTACTGACACGCGGGAGGTGCTGGGGGTGCTGAGGTCCATGGACGCCCATATGGGCCAATTCGTGTCCCGTATGGACCAACTCGTGGACCTCATGGGCCAGCTGGTGGTGGCGGTGGGGTCACAGGCAAGGCCAGCAACACCACCTCCGCCACCACCTGCTAGGGCGCAGGGTCGGCCAGCAGTGTCCACTTCCCCTGCGTCCACAGCCAGTGAGCACACCTCACCCACCACCAGCAGGTCGCCACCACACACCCCCCTCCCAAACGTGGAAGGGGCCGTCCGAAGAGGAAACAGATCTCCCGGGAGTGACTTCGCACGCTCCAGTCGCAAGTGAGGCAGCCAGCCAGCCTTCCGCCAGCCTTCCTTGACCAGCCACTGCATTGACTTGCTCTACGATCCCACTCCACACAGCCATCTGGATGGCATGTGTGTGTTGGACTATGGACATAGAACCAGTGGGTACACCCTGATCATCACGCAGCCATGACCGACAGCTCATTGTCACTGCACGCACCACTTTTGTCATCACCTTACACACAATCACATGTCACAGTTTGTAATAAATGCACCTTTTTCACTAACTGCTGTTTGTGCCCTGTGTTTTATTTGTACGGAATACATCGGCCACCTTGGGCGGAAGGGCACCTGATGCGTGGCATGGCAATGGAATCTGGAGGGCCTGTAGGGACCTAGGGGTGGGAGACAGAACAGGAGCACATTCAATGAGTGTGTCACACACCCATCACACAGTACATGTCAACAACTACAAGCAATGTACACACATCGCACAGAGCAATAGGGCACAATGCCACAGTCACCAACAGTGGCATACTACCCTGGCCATGGAGCGTTGACACACTGCACGCAGTGAACATACGGCCACCCTGACACAGCACACACACACCTGCATAGATACAGACACATCATCCGTCGTACATGGACACTCACCGTCAAGTGAAGTAGCGGGCGATGAGCTGCTGGCGCACATTCCCAGCTTCCTCCTCTCCGCTGTCCACCTCACTCGAGCTGTCCTGGTCTGCGGGCTGGGGCCCTGGTTGATCTCCGTCATCCACAATGAGGGGGATCTGCTTCCGAATGGCCAGATTGTGCAGCATGCAGCACGCCACCACTACCTGGCACACCTTCTGTGGGGAGTACGCCAGTGCACCCTCGGTGCGGTCCAGGCACCTGAACCTGGACTTGAGGAGGCCAAAGGTACGCTCGACCACACGTCTGGTCCTCCCATGTGCCTCATTGTATCGATCGTCTGCTGGGGTGCGAGGATTCCTCAATGGACTGAGCAGCCATGCCCCATTCGGATACGCAGAGTCACCTGGGTGTGAGGGACACAGAGAACCGTTGCTATTCCAACTGGACAGGGGACAGCATCGCACAACCAGCACGCTACACCACTCCACATACTCACCGACAATACAGCCACGATCCTGTTGCAGATTGGCCATCAGTCGTGGCAAGATGCTGTTGCGCATTATGTGTGCGTCATGTGCCGAGCCTGGAAACTTGGCACACACGTGGGTGATCACCATGTCCGCAAGGCACACCACTTGCACATTCAGGGAGTGCGTGTGCTTCCTGTTGCGGTACAGGTGCTCAGTGGCCTGTGGTGGAACAAGGCCAACATGTGTGCAGTCAATGGCTCCCACGACGTGTGGGATTCTGCCAAGGGCATAGAATGCACCCTTCACTGCCGCCAATTCACGAGCCCTGGGGAATCTGATGTACCTGTTTCGGCACAGCATCATGGCTGCCAGTACATCCCTCAGCACCTTGCTGAACATGGGCTGGGACATCCCTCCTCCACTGCCCACTGTGTGCTGGAATGACCCAGTGGCGAAGAAATGCATGGCGGCCATCACCTTAGCCGTGGGGGTGACAGCAGTCGGATACACCCTGCGGGGACGGAGATGGGGCTCTAACATGGCACACAGTCGATGCAGGGTTGGCCTGTCCAGCCGAAACTTCCTGATAACCTCTGTATCGTCCATGTCCGCCAGCAATTGGTATGGGCGGTCAATGTTCGGTCTCCGCCTGGGGTAAATGGCAGAGGACACATGTCAAAGCAACACGGCACATAGCAATTTCGCATACACATCACTGACATGACTGAGCAAGCACATGAGCCACAGCCCAGCTGTCAAGCTGGGACGGCACGGCCACAATACACTTACACAGGTCTCCCAACAATGGCAATGGCAAGTGAGACATACCACTGCCATGTGCATGCACATGGGGATCTAGGCCCCAATGACTTGCGGGGCGTGCTGATGGGGACTGACTGCATATTCGTCAAGCGGCAACGCCACGGCAACATGAGTGTCTGCTGAGCATGGAACTGCTTCCGAGGCTGGATGAGTATGGCACACGACGACGACGATGTGGGCACAGGCTGAGCGGCCAAAACAAGTGGGACCTGTGGCACGAGGGGATATGAGACAGTAGTAGGTGTCAGCACTGCACCCTATGTACAGCACTGTACGGATCACACCTCCCGAAACATTGACAGGTGTCCACATTGACAGCCCCATGCCAAGACGGCTGTGTGCTTGCAGTCACACGTCACAGGTGAGTGGTTACATTGCACGTGCCAGGTGGCAGACGTACATAGTGGGAGCTGGCATGTGTGTGCATGTGTCTCCTGTTCAGGATCCACCAGATGGGCGCTGACTCTGTACTGACCATTGGACACAGCATGTTCCGTGGAAGGCTTGTGTGTGTGGGATGGTGGCACTGGATGTGCCTCCGTTGGGTGGGGGGCCATGCACAGGGCGGGTACGTCGATGATTGCGCATTGTTGGTCACGGTGGGTGCACCAACTAAGATGTGTTGCCCTGTGTTCAATTCCTATGTCCGCATGATGATGGACTGTGGATGTGGGCAGACTACACATTGGTCGATGTGCTGTCTATATGCATGTGCCTTCACACCAGGCACAGCTGCCCCTGCACATGTGACCCCTGCTGGACTCGCTGCTGGGTCTGTGGAGCTGATGCACCTTCTGCGCGTGGGGCGGGCAGCTCTCCTCACTTCCCTCATTGCGCATGTCATGTCTTTGCCGCAGGTGACATGGATCATGGAGGGCCCACATGTACGCGTGGGTAGGCTACACATGATTGTTCACTGGTCGCCACCCCCAGTCAGTGTTTCGAATGGGAAGGTTGTCGTGCTGGTGGTATGTTCGATGTGGCGGATGGGCGGGCCTAGGTGCGGGCTTACATTCCGGACATGGGGGTAGTTGGATTGGCGACTAGTTGCAGTACACACGGGACACGTCTCTTCCTTTCCACATCTGGGTCATCCCTTGTACTAACTGACAGTGATACAGTCATCTTCGCCCCAGCCCTCATGTCCTCCCCTCGCCCCCCAATATGCATGCTCACCTGCGAGGCTAGCGCTTGCACAGGCAGCCCCAAGCTCGCACCAGAGAGGGCAAGGAGTGTATGTGTGGGTCCAGTTGCACGAGTGGGCTGTCTCAGGGTATGATGTGTGGCGGGACGCCGTCCACCTGCGTGGTGCCCCAAATGGAGACCCGGCCTGCATGGACTATGCATCACAGTCTTCGCCTTCCGGATCCGCCACCTGCGACACCCAGTGGCTGTGGCTGCCCTTGCGGCCAGGCCGCGTCCGTCTGTGGCTGATGGCCCACACATTCACTCTTTGGCCTCTCTGGGGAGGGCTCGGGGGTGGTGGCGCACGCGCTTGCACTTAGTCGCAATGGCATGTGGCGTGGTTGGTATGATGGGCAATGGATGGGATGGTGCGAGCCACCTCCCGTGACGTCAGTGCTGCTCGTGCTGTGGTGCGTCCCCCTACACTTCCATTTGACTTGTGCCATGCTAGACGTTGAGGTTCTATTGCCTGCGTGATATGACCAGGAGGAGCGCGAGGAGACCTGTCACACACCATGCTCCACTGCCATCCCGTGCCCTGTATCGCCTGTGCGGATTGACTATGTTGGGGTTACACCTGGTCGACTGGGGCTGTGTGTGCCTTGTCAAGGGGCATGGCGGGCGCACAACAGGATCCAGCTTGTCCACAGAGGGTGGGCTGAGGTGCGCCTGGTACCGCCTTGTACGTGTGCCCGGCTGCTGTGCACACACGTGTTCACTCCCCCCCGACAGGTGTCCTCTCACAATGCCCAGGGAAGCGGTGGTGTACTGTTCATGACCCCTCCCAACACGGCGTGCTCCAACTTGGCATGTGCGCATCTACCCGTCGCACCCACCCACCTGAGCACTGCGTCCATACGACTTCACACGACACATGTGTGTCTTCCACAGTAGTGCTACTCATTTGCGTTGACATCCAATACCAGTGGACTACATGGTCATGTCACGACTGCCGTGTACTTCACATACTCTCATCCTCTCTCATTCGTACTTGTGAAATGAGTCAGCGGAGACAGTTTTGGTTTCAGACATTATATTGAGTCTTCTGTCCTCTGTGATGCAGTATAGTGGACACTACTGGCAGCGGAATACATGTTGAGGATATACTGAGCATGATTACAAATGGGATAGGGTGTGGGGTTACATCTGCTTGGCCAAGGCTGTGCTAATGTACATTTACGTATAGCTGCGGAGCTGCGGACTTTGACACAGACGGTATACATGTAGCCTACCAGACCGCTCGGCATCATGGGCACAGTCCATCTCAGTTCCATGTGACAGGTTTGCTGCGGTTGTTCCTCATGCACGCGTGCATGTGAGATGACATCAGGGCATGTGCTTGCGTGCATGCAGCGGCGTGCCACTTGTTGTTGCACTGTGGTGGTTACTGGACATGTCACAGTCACTGGGGTCGTGTTGTTGTTGTATGCACTTGTCGTCCATGCAAAGGTCCTGGTATGGGATTCCCGGGGCGGGGGTGGGAGGGGTGCAGCACCCACAGACTCCAGGCGACCTATTCATGTCCACTGGGCGGTGTGTGTGTCCATGTGCGCTGGATCCATGTCGTGTCCTGGTTGTTCGTGCAGTTCCGTCCATGTGGGTGCGATGCACAGAGCCCATGCCACTGCCTCCCACGATGCATGCGGTGTTCCTGGATGTGATGGGGAACAGTGTGCATGTCCCGGTCATATCCGATGTCATGGCGATGTCGTTGATGGTGTGGTTACAGTTGCCGGTCGTTTGGTATGGCTGTTGTGGTGGTGACTGGCCAGTCCGTGCGGAAGCTGAGCATGGGTGCGGGGTTGGACTTCATAGGTCACTCGGGGAACCTGCGTTGTGGTCCGACGTATTTACAGGTTGTCAGGTATGCGATGCCGCCCAGCAGGGCTTCCATGTCATTGGTGGTGTACATGTTTGTCAGCCAATGAAGCGGATGGTGGCTGTCAAGGTGTTGTTCGTAGGTTGTCCCTTGGAGGACCATGATGGGGCATGCTGGGTGACATTCGATGTAGCTGTTCTCGATGATCCGTCGTGTGGAGGCACAGTGGTTCCATTTCAGTGCGCGGTGCGATGTTGGCCACATACGCCATGCCCCCATAGGCAGAGCAGGCCCTGTCGTGTGCGTCCAGAGGGAGGAGTAGTGGTAGCAGGTCCGCCTTCAGACATGCCGGGTTGGAGAGGCATATCTCGACGGGATGCTGGTAGGGACACCTCCGACAGTAGAAGACGGGCATGACGCAGCTGAACAATGTGATGCGGTAAGTCAGTCGGTAACTTACGTTCAGCAGGGACAGGAGATCGCATCCCAATGTATGTATCGTGTTGGTTTGGTACAGCTTGAGCTCTTCGGCGTAGTTGGGTAGGTGTGTTGCGGTTGCCATTTCGCAGCGGTTCGTAGAGGTGGCGTGCTCCGGCTGTGTGTGCAGTCTGCAATGTGCACGCTCCGGGGTTGCTGTGAGCTCTGTGTAGTCGTGGGGAGACAGGACTTGTGTTCTGTTGGCTTGTTTGGAGGACACGGGCCCTCTTCCCACATGCTTCTCAGACAGTTCAAGGTCGGTGCTGTGTGACTCCTTCCAATTAACTTGCATGTGGCCGACATGGGGGAGTGTTTTCTTCTTTCTTCCCCGTCCGTTGTGTGCTTCTGTGATATGCGCTATCTGCCCTGTGGTCGGTCTCCTCGGCATGCCTGTGTTGGTCTATTCTTGGACAATGGCTGTATTCACCGGCTTCTGTCGTAGGGCTGTGGTTTCGGTGTTGGAATGGAAGGTCATTCAGTGCTGTCTGCTCTCCCTTGTGTGGGCGGCAGGCTGCCTTTCCGCTCTGCGTTGGGCCTTGTGTGTGGATGTAATTCTTGGGCCACCTGTTGTCGGTCCCCGGGCTCTTTGGTGTTCCGTTTCATGTGTCTTGTTCATATGTGCAGGGTGGTATGGGTTTTTCAGTGTGGTACTGGCGTTCCTCTTCCCGAAGGGGCCCTGCTTCTCCTAGTTGGTGTTGCTGCCGCTGTGTGCTTCGCCATGTTTGTTACACTGGGGTGTGTCCTGCTGTTGCGTGACTTCACTGACATGTGTGCGTCGGTTGTGTGGCGTTGAGTGTTGTCCGTGACTTGGGCGTTGGGGACATGTCTGTGGCCGGCCTGTCACGTGTCATGTGCGTTCGGGGTGGGGCTGGTGTGTGTGCTGCTTGGTTGTGTCCCTGTGTCTGTGTGCGACGCATGCATGGCGCTGCGGTTGGCCTCTGCGTTGTGCGCATGTGTGGCGGCGTCATCGGCGCTTTGGGGCCGTGACGGGGTGGTTGGTTACTAGTCCCAGGTGGTGTGTACACATGTGTTCTGCGATGTTAGGATTTGGCCTGTGTGTCATATGTGGATGCAATGGTGGATGTGTAGTGTGCACGCGCTGGTGGGGGGTTGTCCGCTTTTTCCGCCCTTGCACTGTGTGCGCTGTTTGCGTGCACTTGTTGTGTGTGTGCCTACCTGCGTCTCCGCGGTACGTTGCGTCCTTGGTGGTGCATCAGCAGAAGCATGGGAAGGGCCTGCAGTGCTGGATTCATGCCCGGGGTGCCGCTTCTTCGTTGTCCGTGCTCGGCGTCCGTGTTTCCGCCTCTCTTTCACGTGCGGTGTCTCTTTGCCGTGGGAGCCGTTTGTTTGCGGCATCGTAATTTATGCGCCGGGCGGGACGTGTTTCGTCGGACGGTGTGTGTCAGTTGTGCTGCGCCGCTACGTGTGCGGGCGCACTTTGATGGCGGACGGTGTTGCTGGCTTACCGGCGGTGTTTGGCCTGCTTTTCGCATCGTAATTGGGCGGGCGTGTGGACTGCTGCGTGCCGGCGGTAACTGGTGGTTTTTGCATCCGCCAGCACGGCGGTTGTGCTTCCGCCCGCCATCGTAATGAGCCCCTTAGTTCATAAAGAGATCACATAATTTTGGCTTTATTTTTTAAAATTTGTTTAATATATATTGTTATTACTTCAGATTCCATTTAGGGTGCGGCCGAATACATGCACACCTTGTTTGTAGAGAAACTAGGGACTCATAATTGGATTTGAGCAACCTGGCAAGTGAATAATTAGATCAATTAAAATATTGTGGTTATAATGTATTATCTTAGGAGTACGGGAGGCCAAAAATGTTGCGGTATATGAAGGGGACATTGAATTTATGGTTAATATTATTATAATAACAACTTTGCAGACCTCATGTATAATTGGATTGAGTATGGATGCTGAGGGATACTAAGGAGAGTGTTACTTTGGGTTGGATGTACTACCATGAGTAGAAGTGAGCGTATTGATTTGCCGGCACTCAATGACATTAGACCTGCATGGTCACCAGGTGCTTTAAGCATCACATGATACTCGTTGGAAATATTGTGTTTGGGAGAAGACCCTGTTTGTTGACACACATCGGATATTGTGTTCTTAACTTGTTGAACAGTTTTAGTCCATGACTGTGAATAGATGGGGTTTTCACTGGCAAGGAATTTCACTTATATGGTATATGAAACAACTCTGTAACATGCTGGTGAGGATCTTCTGTTGTCTCTTTTAGTGAGTCACTTGGTGTTGGGTCCTTCAGAGCATGTAAGTAACAAATAATTGTGGTGTGTGTTATATGGCCTTCTATCCCTGATGAAGTCAGAATAAACGAAACAGGTGTTGGCTAACGTGGAAGAAAAATAAAGGCGATTTAATGTAAATTTGTATTTTGGATGATTGGAGAAGAGGAGTTCGGGAGGGATTATTAGTGAACTTCAGGGGATTTTATTTCTCTTAGGGAACTCTTTGGTGAACACTCCTTGCCTATGGAAGCCTTTGAGACTTTGGATTGAGAGCCCTTCTTTGTGTGATTATTAAGCAGTGTGCACAGCATTCTGTGACTCACCATTTGGTAGCTTGACTCAGCACAAGGCCACTGTTCAAATACATGCAAGAGATATGTAAGCTAACTCAATGTGTAACAGGAGTCAAGGTGTTCTGATAAGGTTGAGTCCTTCTCTTTGTGTCTGCTCTTCATGTTTTGTGGGGATCATACGTGCCCAATTCCACAAGCGTGGATTGATTTCATAATAGCTCTCTTTGGGAGAAGGTTTTACAGGCATGTTTTTTCACTAGGGGAGGCAAGTCACATCTTCAATCTGGGAAGCTTCCATCTTTTTTTTCTGAGAGAATGAGTGTTGCCCTAAGGCAACGTGATGCGTAACATACATGTTATTGAGTGTATGTATGTATCATCCTCCTACAAAAGGAAGGCAGTTAGTCAGTCGTATTTGGCTCCACTTGATTTATTATCATTGAGCCAAAATGATGCTCATGCAGTGCTATATAAAAGCTTAGTTACAAAGATAGGCATGGCTCAGGCAAGCGTGGCTGTGCAGGCTGTGTAGGGTGCTCACTTTCATGTTTACAGAACTCAGCATTTCTTGGCTCTGCATATATAGAACATAGATCCATGTAGTTACAGTGGACCTTGTCAAAGGGCTGAGAGTGGACTGCATTTACACTGCATGCTGCCATAGTAGACAGCAGATTGTAAAGTTGTCATGAACTTCTGGTTAGCAAGCACATTGCTGTTTACTGTTCATTAGAACATTGGAACGTTGCGCACTCTATTGAAGTCAACAGAGTGCTCCGGGCTTATAATGGCTGGTATAAGCCCAGAGCTCCAACATTCCAATGTTTGTCTTCATGTTTCTCCCTTTATAATTTAGAACATTCTACCCTTAGTCGGTGGAATGTTCTAATAGCCTTATGGCCCTTATGCCTCAGGCTATACCAATTGTTAAAGGACCTCCCCCTCATTATAGGTCCTCACCTGCTGCTTGGGCCAATAACTTGGGTTCAGTGCCTTTAACAACCGGTATAGCCCTCGACCTTAAGCAATACAGCGGTGTCTCCTCCGCAATGGAGGAGGCGCGTCACCCCACTGCCTGGCTCAGAGCGAGCAAATGAAAAATAAAACAATGTTCTAGAATCATTTTATTTTTCATATGCCGGCTCTGAGCCAGTGTGTGCAGGGACGGGCAGGGCCAGGGCATGGGAGGGAGGAGGAGGAGTGCTATGTGCACTCCCTAAGTGCGCTTATGTGTTTGCCAGCCATCTCAGGCCGGTCAAACACACATGCGCACTTAGGTTTCTCCAGCCCGGATGTATTGAGCAGTCGGGCTGGAGAAACAGCACAGACTCCCTGGTCAGAGAGGAGGGTCTTTTCAGCCCGCTCAGGCCAATCATAGCATGAGACCAGCATGGGGATTGGATGGGAGTCTGTCCCAGGGGCAGCTGGGACCAGGAAGAGGACAGGAGGTGCCACGCGATGCAGGAGGCACCCGGTGTGGCACCTTTTGAAAAAATATATATTATTACTAACACCCCACGCACACGAACCCCCTCCGCATTCCCCCTCCCGCGTTCCCTCTACCTGCCCCATCACCCGTTGTTTGTGGAACTATAAGGCTGTATTGCTGCCTATTGCACACCATCATATTTTCACTGGGCATATTGCCTTTACAAGCTTCCTTTTAACAAGCACATTGCTGCAGAGTCGCCCTCGCATGTTTTCTGAACACAGTACCTTAGTTTACAAAGCACACTAACAGCACTTTGAAATTGTACCCCTTTTAGGAAAAAATGGAAATCTACACAACATGGAGGTTTTATTATCGATGTTTTGTTCGAAAAATTGTTTCAGGGTATTTTAATCATTAAGTCTATCAACAAAGATGTTTTAAATCATGTAGAATGAAATGTTCTATTAGTATCATGCGGCAATGTTTGTTAAACAAGACGTGTCAGTCTTTGATGCAATCATGTTTAAAGGGACTTTGTCTTCACTTTCAAGTACTGAGGACCTTATTTAGGGTTTAGCAGATGCAATATTTTCTCAAAATGCAGATAATATCCTACCCGCCATATTACAAGTGCCATAGGATATAATACTCTGATCAAGACAGACAGGATATCCGTCAGGCTCGTGACAGAGTATCGCAACAGCTAAACTCTAAATAGGACCCTCAGACATTTTTATGGTGAATAGTTGGTACTTCAAAGCTATGTATTGCTCATTTGCCCCCTTCCTGGCCATACTTTGGTGACATTTGGCCTGTAAGCACATGTCAAATGGCTACAAATGTGTGGTGTGTTGGTGAGAAATGCTTCTTACCTAGTAGAAGGTAAACTTGGGGTGCAGGGCAAGTGGCGTTCAGAGAATTTAGATTTCAGGACAGCACAAGGACTACTTTCTCATATCATTTCTGTTCTGTTTTATACTTTCTAGTTTCTAATCCATTGTTGCATGGCTGTGCACCTCTTGTTTCTTGATATTCGTTCACCATCCCCTCACTCAAAGTCCCCGGTGGAGACCCTGCCTTAAAGAAAGCAGCATCCTGCAAATTCCGCACAGACTTACCCCATTCCCTGGTCATGAAGACGGCAGAGGTCCTTGTCCTTACATCTAAACTACCCTGTGTAAATCTGCTCACAGAGCAATTTATCCAGTTTTAACCTTAAGCACTGAAAAAGACCCACTCTCTCACACATGCTTCTTCTTCATTTCTTTCATTGTGAATTTTTCAATATTCAAGTTCTTCATTTATTTTACTTATAGTCCTGTAAGGGCTGTCGGACAATTTTGAACAGTAAAGTGAAAAAAAGCCAAAGTGGTTGCGACGCTCACATACACACGCCTTGCTATGCATGGACTTACCTGAGGGCATATAGCATCCATCTAGGACTGGTGTATCTGAATATCTGAATATTCCAAGATGGCTGCCATGTGCACACATGCATCAATGGCTATTTTGGCTTATTTTTGCTTTTTTACTTTACTGTTCCAACATGGCCGACGCCCATTTCGGAAGAGTAAAGTAAAAATATACAGTGTCAGTGCCAATGCAAACCAGCATTGGTAAACTAGTAGGATGGCATTCACCTTTTAATGGAGAGACTAGTGTCTTTGTAAGTAGTTGTTTAAAAATGTATTCCAGGATCCTTACAGAACTCAAACCCATGATGCCCATGTTAATAAACCACTGCTTTATCCAGTAGAACACAACTGCTTGAACCGGCACCCTGCACTACCAATTGCTTTCTGAGGCAATTTCATTACCTTGTTTCCATTTGTAATCTGATGAAGTTGTGCAGCCGTTTTGCTGGGAGCATGGTTTCTAGTGCCTTTCATCTGCACCAATAAGGATGTCCTGGCTGCTTCTCTGCCCCACCCTTCTTTCATCCTTAATGATTTGATCAATTAATGCACTGAAAACTGTGTAGTGAGCTACCGGTTCAATGTACTTTGTGTAAAAAAAAAAATCAAAGCTGGGAGAGGTGTGGCACAGTGGCAAGAGCATCTGACTCCAGAGCACAGGGCTCATAGTTTGATCCCCGGCGCAGGCGGCAACTCAGCTCAGCTTCCTGCACAATAGCTCACTTAATCTCCCCGACGGCCCCCAGCACCGTGAAACCCTTTAGGGGTGATTTGTTTGCGCTTTACAAATAGGAATTATTTATTATTTAAAGCTAAAATATGTGTTTAAAGCATTATCCACCCAGTGCTTAATTTGTAAAATATTAAGTGCCAGGGCTCTGACCAGGAGGCCACTGCAGCTTGCACCACCCATCGCCCTTGTCATCGCTGCCAAAACAACTACTAACAATCTCTCTCACATGTAAATGCGACAGTTCAGATTATTCCAGGTGCCCAAAGCTAAAGGAATGGCTGGGGAGGCAGGTATTAGCAATTTTAATGTATATTTTTTTCCTAAACTACCGTTGTTCTGCTCATCTCTAAATTAGGTGAGCAGCGCCACCATGTGGTGGACTGTTCTAAGTATGATGTTGACAATTAGGTGCCGGTGCCGAGCACCGGAAACCAATTAAGTGCCGGTGCTTAGCACCGGAAAGCCCCGGCTCAAATTAAGCACTGTATCCACCCCTTCTGCTTATCCAACCCACAATCTCCGTGTTAACAGACAGCATGTTATCCATTAAGTTACTGAATCCACGTAAAACCCATTCATTCTACTGTCAATAGTTCAGTGAAACCAGTGTTCAATCCATATGACAAAAATAAGCATTGGCAAAGCCAATTAATTGGCCTGGCGTTGGCCGCCAGCCTTTTGGCAATTTTTGTTTTTTTGTCATGATTTTTTGCAAAACTTTATTGTTGAAGAAGCTGCCGGGCCCTGATTTATGTAAAATAAAACATTGGCTGAAGGCAACAAATTTTATTGGTCTCTAAAAAGCACACATTACTGTAATACTACCTGGCACTGAGTGGGAGCTAATATGAGCGTGGATGTGTTCCTTTTGAAATGGCAGCATGCTGTAACCCTTAGTGAAGTCTGCCAATTGCTGCAGTGGTCTGGCCCATTGCCCCATGACAAATGTGATTGAGGCAACCACAGACCAGTGGATGAAGTCAGGGTGAAAACCCCTGTAAGTGAATGTGTTATATATATATAATTTTTGTGAAAAAAAATGGTCTTGGCTAACACAGACCTAAAAAAGTCAATCGATCTGGCATTGGCTGCTAGCCTTTTTCCTTTGAGAAAGAAGGAATGAAAGAAAAAGGGCAAGAGAGAAAGAAAGTAGGAAAGAAAGAAAGGAAAGAAAGAAGAATGAAAGAAAGAAAGAAAGAAAGAAAGAAAGAAGGAGAGAGACAGGGTAGGAGGGAGGGATTAGGAGAGAAAAGGAGAAAGAAAGAAAGAAAGAAAGAAAGACTATAAATTTTTTTTAAAAACTCTGCTAAAAAACAGCTACTGACAAAAACAATGATATGTGCTCTACCTATGTTAATTACGCTTTTCTCTTTATCAAACATTTGTTTTTCCCAACTAATAACACATGGTATTATTTGAGGACACAATTGCTGGTCGTAGACCAGTGACGTCCTCTGAAGTGCTAATCATGTCTGCGAACTAGGCATTCTGAACTAATCGCTGCCACATTACCACCCAACATTGATTATTAAAATTCCAGCCACGCTAATCCATTTTAGCCTTCCCAGTCAGCCTTTGAATTTGCCATAAATTAAATTCCAGCTGTGTTGCTCCACTTTGGCCATCGCAGGCATTCTTTGAATATGACATTTATGAAATTGCAGCCACTGACCCACTTCGGCCAAAGCAGGCATCCTTTGAACACACCATTAATGAGACTCCAACCATACTAACACTCTTCAGCCCTACTAACCTACCTTTGAAGACAGCATTAGTAAAATTCTAGCCATGGCGACCCATTTCAGCCTTGTCGGCCACCCTTTGAAGCCAGCATTAATACAATTCTAGTTGATAGGCTAGAGTATTACATAACCTGAAACTTTTGACTATGTATTAAATTGTATGAATTAATAAAATATGATCAATGGCTACTGAGAAGTTTATATGCTTGAAAAAAGGGGGGTAACCGTTCCTTAAAAGAAAGAAGCTGGTCGGAATGTATAAGTGAGAGGATCTCTCTTATTATTAGATGTTGCCCTCACACACCCATATGGGTGTCATGCTTCATCAATGGGCTGAGCTCCTCATGGGGCCAGCGCTGCAATGGCTCACGGGTCCTGCAAGAGAGCTCTTTAGTGGAGATCTTTTCTCCTAGACGTGATGATGCGTGTGGGACACTCTATAGTGAATATAGTGAAACAAGTGGTTCAAAACTACCTAAGGGGTACCAAAGGATAAAAACAAGAGGGTGTAGATTGTCTAGAAAGTGTTACGAAGCTCTACAATCTGGTAATGCACGCTTTAATAGGTCGACATGTTTCGTGCCTGCGTGGTCCAGGAGGGATCTGTGGCGTTTCTTCAGGACCGACTGAATAAAGATTCCCTACCCGTACTCAGGGCGGGGTGTGGGCTGGGTTAAGTTTAATGATCTCAAGGGAAAATGGAAAGGTCAATAGTACCTATGGATGATTACCCGCATCGGATCGCAGATCCCAACCCAGGAAATGAGGACTTGTAGTGCCTTAGGTCAAGGAAGTGGACCACTTGATAACTGCGGTGTGCATGCGTACAACGTGGAGATGTGAGTTTGACCTACCCCTCACTCTGCCTGCCTGGAGGCAAGAACAACTAAACTGCTTTAATATCAGACTGATACACAATTTATGAAAAATAAAAAAAGGACCTGTGTCAGCTCTTGAATTGGGTGGAAAGTATCTCAAGTGAACACACCAATCACCCTTTGACTACATTTAACTTGCTTACTGGGCTGTGTCCAGACAATGTCTACACGTGTTAGATTTTTGAAATATCACCAATGTCAACTTCTAATCTGGTATTGGAACACAGAATGAAGCAGGCATGCTGATGCGTGTAGGCTACGATACTACAAAGGCCAAATGCAATATTTTGAACTGAAAGGGTGGCAGGAAAAGGTCACAATAGAAAACATTTCCAATAATGTGATGGACATTTTTCACAAAGCATGAAAACAAATAAAAAAGGTACCATGTTAGTGAAAGAGACGGGAGAATGATGAGATGCTCATTCAGGTGGGTCTGTTTTCTTTAAAGAGAAGATATGGCTAATAAAGTTTGTTTAATTCCCCCATGGATTGGCTATATAAGGTCTAAGCCTGGACCTTGCTTAGCCAGAACAAGATCCAGTTCTCTATACCCTACCCTGCATCATTAACAATGACCAAAAATAAGCTTTCTAGAATGTTTCTTTGTTTGAAGATGCCTGCTTGGGTTTTGAGACACACTGTGACATCATTCACTGGGTAGCCTCTTAAAGTCAAACACAATCATTTTTCAAAGTGCTGTGGTGGCTAGTCATTTTGGGCTTTGGGGCTTCGCCCACCCAGTTTCTTGCATCATAAACATACTAATTTCCTAATTACTATTTTAATTTTAGAATAGTAATTAGAAACTAGTCAAGCCTGGCTGAGTGCCACTTTCTGACCCTCGCTTGAGTGAGGGTCAGGCAGGCAGGCACTTTTCACTGGCACATAAACTGGTGCGCAAGTGCCATCCTTCTTTTGGTATTTAAGCCAGAGCTGCTATTCTTCAGGCCCTCATTTCACCACCCCTAGATGATGCAAGCCAAGCGTCACATTTTAAAGTAGCCCTGGGTACTTTGTCTTTAAGCAATGTACCTTTCCGAATGCTCCTGGAGGCTACCTATGTACAAAGCAGGGGGGGGGGCAGTCTATAAACATGTGACCTGCTGTCATCAGAGTCATGAGATCTGATGACTCTGTGATGTTAGGTCACATGTAGTGCACATATACACTGCGCGTGCTTTAGCGGTGCACGCTCAGTGTATCTGTTTAAACCAACACCTACTTTCAACTAAGCCTTGCTGCTGCTGCGCTTCTTAGATAGTCAAACCTACAGAGAGGGCACTACCAGAGCTGAGAACTGAACACTACATCAGAGAACTGCTCCTGCAGAAGACCACTCCCTGTGCCTCACCTCCCATTACAGGTAAGTTGGGGGCCCAGTTCCCTCTGTCGCCTCCTGCAGCCACTCTTCCTCAGTCCCCATTTTGTTCTGCTCCAGAATGTGATCCTCTCAAAGTTCCTGTCACTGGGTCACAAAGATGTGCTCATGTAATCTCTGGCCTCTCTGCTGAGCACCATGCAACGGTTGCACCAGTGAGAATGAGAGATTGTGAGAGTGAGTTGGAGTAAGAGTGAGCAGGGGTGACTGAAAATAAGTGTACAGCAGTGTGAAGGAGTGAAAGTAAGGGAATGTTAGAGAGAATAAATGAGTATGAGAATGAGTGAGTGAATGTAAGTGAACATGAGTGCATAACAGTGCATAGTTGGTGTATGTGGTGCATGTTTTTTTTGCCTATCTGAAATTCTTCATAGCATGCAAAGTTTTGAAACACTGTAGGCTATCTTTGTAGGTGATATTGTCAGCATCTGCCACACTTCTTAATGCTAGGTGAGACATGTCATCAGCAGGTTCCTGCTAGTGTTTGCTAGAACTATTATGTTCACAATGTACAGTGGAAATGTACTATGTGTGAAGGCAATGATTGTGTTTTCTTTTCGAAGACATTTGGCAAATATTTTTGCTTACACTACTTTTTTCCTTCCTAGAGATATACACTAAATAATTGGCTGGGAGAAGTGCTCAGAAGGCTTGGCAATTTCTTCGAACTATTCTAAACATGTAGCTAGGTGAGTGCTGAAACATTACTCCTGCAATATGTTCCATTTAGCAGTCACAACTTTTTACAGACCAAAGTAACTATAAAGAGGCAAAGAATGCTTGCACTTGTGGTTTCTACTGTGGCACTCCTTGCTCAAAGGTAAACACCCTACCTGTATTTAACAGGGCTGTAGTCATTACTGTAAGCTGCCCCTGACTTTAGAGCTTTCAATATCTTGCACACCTCTGAGTAAGATTCCTAGTCATTTTGATTTAATGCATATGATTGAATAGAACCTTTCTTTTAGGCTTTAGGGGAATTTGGATGAGTGCATACTTATCTTGGAAGGATATTACAAGCTATCCTGATCAAAAGTTGTCAAAACCATGTATAAGCACCACAATTCAAAGGCCTCTCTTGGAAAAAACAACTGCTTTCAGATGTAAAACAGGGAATGATATCCTTAAAGTAACATAGAAAGGAGAAGAAGGCTTGCATGGTCTATTCACAAGCCCTTCTGCTAAGCACCATGGTTCGGGTTCATCATGGCCACGCCCTGATACACAGCTTTTTGTCCTGATGAGAAACCCATAATTTATGTGAGGAGGGAAGTGTTTTGAAATATTTTCATAAAATGTTTTAGGAGTGTAGAAAAATGTGGCCGGCATGCCAAGAATGGTCTCTGCTATGCCAGTACCAGTATTTAAACAAAGGTGCCGATATCCCATGAATTATTTCCATTATGCCAGTGCCAGTATTTTATACAGGTGCCTGTCATGCTAACAAGTGCCTCCAGTATGCCAGAGGCAGTATTTTGCCATGGATGTCTCTATAAGCCAAAAACTACATTCAGTAGGCCAGGGCCAACAGTAGACTCATGCATAACACTATTGTCTCACTCATGCTCACTTACATTCACTCATTCACACTCACTCATACTCCATTCATTCTCACTCACTTGCACTTATTCATACCTACCTCACTCTCTTGCACTCACTCTTACTCATTCACACTCACTCTCACTCATACTTACACTCACTTGCACTTACTCCCACTCGCTAATTCTCACTCACCCTTACCTATTCCCACACACTCTCACTCAATCATTCTCACTTACTCTCACTCGTTCATTCACACTCACTCTCACTCACATTCACTCTCAGTCACTCATACTTTTTCACTTGTGCGGTTACTTTTATTTGCACTCATTTTCCTTCACTCTGATTCACTCACTGGTACATTCACTCACTTTCACTCACATTCCCTCATCTCATTCTTATTCATTCTCACTCATGGACTCTCACTAACAAATTACTCACACTCATTATCATCCACTCTGACTCACTGACTTTCAATTTCAAACATTCTCACTCACAACCTGTGACCGACTTTCACTCACTACCTGTCAATGACTTACACACACACACTAGGCCTGGGCGGTGAACTCCGCTCCGTTTGCGGAGCTTTCTGCACTCCGCGGAGCTTGCGGAGTGCAGAAAACTCCGCTTTGCGATGTGCAGCAGAGTTTTTCCCCACTCGCGATCGCGAACGGTAAGTTCTCTATCGCGAACAGTAAGTTCACGAGCGCGAGCTGCCGCTCGGGTAGAATTTCTACCTGAGAGGCAGGAATACCAGCACAAACTGCAGTTCGCACTGCACTCCGCCACTTGCGGAACTTCGCAGAGTTTTTTTGTAACTTCGCAGAGTTCCGCGTACCAAAACTCCGCGAACTATGCCCTAACACACACACACACATGCCCACACATACTGCGACACACTAACAAACACACATACTCTCACACTCTCACATCCACATGCATGTACACAACATACACTTAAAAGAATTACTTACATCATCTGCTGCTGGATGCCTCCTTTCAGCTCCTGGTGCTCCATTTTTGTATTATACTACTAGTGAATAATAGAATATTAATCACTAAGAGTGTAATAAAAAAAAGGGCAGAAAACAAGGATGGAATACTGACTCCCATAAGGGTGGATACCCTTGTCTTCTTGGCCCAGATTTTGCTACCTCCGAGGCCAGGGGTTACAAAGGCAGTGCCAGGTGTCGCAAGGGGCAAGTTACGGGTCGCAGGTGCAACCCCTGGCAACCCCTAAATAATGTCCATGGGCTCAGCCATCTGCCATACCAATAGGCTCTAGGAGTAGGAGTAGGCCTTGCATAGGCGATGAGTTCTGAGGGAAATGTCCCAGAGATCATTTCAATGGTGACCATGACCATTGGCTGTGCTTAACAACCCTTCCCCTAAATGAGGCAGGACATTGTCTTTAAAAATGCCCATTGATCTCTGGTGTAGGATTTAGCTAGGCCTTTTCATTAAGATGTCTCCTCCATGAGCCCACTATGTGGCTTTTGAGTGTGCTCATTGCACAGCAAGTGCAGGTCATATAATCAAGTGAAAGGTGGAGCACCCCTTTCCCCTACTGTTGACGCCACTTGCTATTTGACTTTTCCCAGTGCATTCTGGGCTTATTCCGTGACTTATGCCTACACCCTGAGGCCATGCCACTCTGCTCACTGTAAGGTTGTGAGCATTTACTTTATACGCATAGCATCCTTTCAACTGTGGAGCTTGCTCTATAGTATGCCCCACAAAGCAATTCCCTTTTCACTTATTTTTTAAGTCTGTGTGAATGCCTTTTCCTCATTCACTGATCATAGCTAGAAAGAATATAATTGTTTCCAATGGTGGGGAGGTCAGGACCTTGCAGTGCTTCTTCTCTGTCCTGCACTGGCAGGGGACCGGTTGATTGGGACAGTCTACTTCACAAATGCAATCATGACATCAGGTTAGCTCTCAGCTGCCCTGGTCCTGCTGCTGCAACATATGTTTTGCAGGAAGAGAAGGACTGGAGCACTGGATAGGTACACTCACGTCCAGTTCACAGTTGTGCTCAGTCGTGGCTGGTATTGAACGAGGGTGGCAGGGCGGTTAAAAAAAAATATATCACTTAGCTTGCACGGCCGCCGACTCTCCTCCATTGTTGTCTCTCGTCCGCTTTGGTCTGGCCGAAACAGGAAGCACACAGGCTCCCTTAAGCCAATCACAACGCTGCTGTTAGCAGCGTTGTGATTGGTCTGAGCACCGTGGTTCAGTGCTTAGACAGGCAGTGGGAGCCTGTGCATGTTCTCCACCCACGCTGTGTATTACAGCCTGGTAGGGAACATGTTAAGTGTGCATGACTGTTTGGCCGGCCCAAAAGACTGGCCAAACCGGCATGCGCACTTAAGTGCACAGAGTTCCTCCTCCCCTGCTGGCTGTGACACAGCCAAGCCCCAAAACCTGCCTCATGACGGAAAAATAAAATGATAACAACATTGTGTATCATTTTATTTTTACTTCTTTGCACTGCTGAAAAGCAGTGGGGCGACGCTCCTCTGCCTTAGTGGAGGAGCCGCCACTGGTTGTGATTGTGACACTGCAGGATCTGCCATTTGCTAGGCTCCTTGATCTAGTGCATTCTTTTGTGGGGGGAGCAGGACAGAAACTGCCATCTGCTTCCCCAGTATCCTGTTCACAGTTGGGTCAGCTGCCCTGCGTTTTGTGGTAACTTCTTCCTTTTCTGCATTACTTTCTCGTGGAAGAAGGACTAGGGAAGCTGGCAGCTGCTGGTGACAGTAGCAATTGGAATTCGAGACTTCAGTACCTGTGCTAGTACCTGAGGTGCTTGGGCAAGGCCTGAATGGTCTGCATACGAGTTTTTTGGGGGAGGGAGCAGATATCCCTTGTTGTCATTTAGGAATGATTGAAAGGTCTTAAATTAGGCTCCATGCAAAATGTATATTACACAGTTACAATCTGGCGTAATTTTGGTAATTTCATGTTACTAGGGTGACGCTGAAATTGCTGAAATTACGCTATTCTACCAAGTTGCATATTTAGAAATAATGCAAATAGCTGTGGTTTGTGAAGCTTGTGTTTTTCTCACTTTTGTAGAGCAAAATGTGTCCTCATGTGTCCAAAATACAAGCAAGGATGCGTTTCGTGCTAAAAAATGGTGTCAAATGACTGTTTTTCATTTCACATAATTACAAATAATTTTGCATATTTTTCAGAAATTTCACGTAAATGAGCAAAATAAAAGTACGCAAATTTCACACACCCCTACTTTACTTGTCATGGAGTAGTAGAAACCATACCTTGTACAGCATTCTACTCCCATGTTAAAACCACACACACATAAGTACATACACACAACCCTTCCCTTCCCTTAGAGAAGGTCAGTGGGGAATCTGAAGACTCCTACCCATCCCCTCTTTGGGTAAGACTGTAGAGAATTACAGTAGGTAGGGCCCAACTGAAATATCCTGACCATTAACCAAGGTCACGGGGAGGAGGCTGGAGAAGGCAGGTGCCACAATTCTTCATGTTTTTTATTTATTTATTTATATATAGTTTAATATAACGTGAACATGGCCCAGGCGGGTATCAGAGCGCTTTACTAATGATCAAGGACAAAATAGAGCGAGACAAGTGGGTCAGTAACAGCAGCAGTAGTATGCAAGATACCAGTGTATACAAGAGGAACAATATATCGCAACACCGCAAAGAGGATATAAATGAGCATACAAGAGCAAAAACAAATAGGGATGTTGAAAACAATCATACAAGCAGGTGCGAATTGTAGCAGCGCCACTCTGGGCGAGGAAGTCTGTACAGGAGGAGAAAAACAAGCTTGTTGAGAAACCATCATCAAATGGTACCGAGTGGGAGTAGGTACATTCAGATCAGAGGGTATTCATCAGTAGTGCTTTCACTTCCTTTTGAAAGATGCCATTGAGGGATTCAGTCTGGTTTCCGGAGGCAAAGAGTTCCAGATACTCGGGGCAATACCTAAGAAGGCTCGATTATAGGTTTTCTTTCTTTTGAATTTTTGAGGTTTCAGCAGCAAGGTGCTGGGACTCCTAGAGGACTTGCCACCAACAGAGAGTTCCAGTTTTTGAGCTAGGTACAGAGGAGTGTTAAGGTGAAGGGCTTTGTGTGTCATGCAAGCAATTTTAAGATGTATCCTAGCCTCAAATTGAAGCCAGTTGAGGGATTTCAGATCCAGTGTAATGTGGTTATTTCTTCTGGATCCTGTGATAAGCCTTGTAGCCGAATTCAGGGAAGCCCTGAGCAGTGCCAACTTGTAGCTGGGTAGCCAACAGAGCGTTGCACTACCATACTCCAACCTGGAAATTACTAGCGCTTGAACAGCAGACTTGAAGTCGTCCGGGGACCAAGTTTATGATTTCTGTTATCTGGTATCCATGTTCAGTTGGCAAGGCCTCAAAGTAATTCTGTTTACCCAGCTCCCATTGGAAAGGGAGGTAAACATTGGAAGACTAGTGTCTCTCTGTAGAAAGCATTTCTTTGAATCACACAGCACAGCTCACACTTACAAAATTCACACTTCATCTCCACATTTCATGAACAAATATTTTCTCAGTAACTGTGAAACCTGCTATTGTAATATTTAGTTATCACTAGGATATATTTATTGTTCAAAAACCTTGATCTCGTTGATGGCGATGTTGAATCTTAATTGCCATTATGACGCATATCTGAGTAATCCCACTCAGCCATTCTGTCAATTCCAGAGAGAATTGAATGCCTCTGTAGAGCAGACAATGATTAGTTCATATGCATCATATCAACTTCATGTTAACATCATTCTAATGTCATGTGGCGAGAGAGTTTACACAGTATAACAGCAGTTCTTAACCTTTTGATTTCTGTGGATTACTGGAATCTGGGGACCC
This sequence comes from Calotriton arnoldi, assembly GCA_963921515.1. Classification (NCBI taxonomy): domain Eukaryota; kingdom Metazoa; phylum Chordata; class Amphibia; order Caudata; family Salamandridae; genus Calotriton; species Calotriton arnoldi. The sequence continues at coordinate 1,496,737 of CAWUFW010004453.1, read as the reverse complement.
CCACTGTGTCATTGATTGAAGCCGGGGACCCTCAGTTTAAGTAATTTCTATGAGATGAACCTCAAAAAAATACATAAAAATATAAAAACAAGAATACATCGAACAAATGCTCAAATAATGAGATTTTGTTTAATTCACAATAAAATGTAGAAAAAGTTTTCAAATTTTCATTTTTACTTCTTTATTTGTTTATACTTTATTAATTAAAATTTATCAGTTTTGATAATATTTAATTTTGTAAAACAGTCATGGAACCCCTGAGTAGGCCTCAAGGACTCAAAGGGGTCTTCAGTCCACAGGTTAAGACCTATTGCAGTATAAGACAGCCTGCACAGTGTACAATGCGTGCATGTTCTCTCCTTACCCTCAAATCAATAATTTAGAACGTGATTTACCCTTTGGTGGTCGGCACCCCTGCCAGCTGCAGCTAGTTTCCAGCTTCCCTGTGGATGATAGAATTTTTGGAACAGCATCCTCTGCACCTTGGGTCACCACCTCCATCCAGTTCACTACAGACTTCTGGTTGTTATAGTCTTATTTTGCTTGATTCTAATTTGTTGCATGGAACTTATTAGACTTGCAAACTCGGGCTGTATAACACATTGTGTCGCGGGGATGCAACAGGTGTGTGCACCCACTTTGTGCACCCCCAGTGAGCATTGGTATTACACAGGGGGTCGCAGACACGTATGCACCCCTTCTGTAATAGATAGCACTGGCACACATGTTGAGCCAGCGCTATCATAAGAGGGTGTTCCCTCATTAGCATGGGGTGTGGCCCCATTCAAATGAGGGAATCAGTTTGCCTCTGCATCTGTGCCATATTATGGACCGGAGTGCAGAGGCAAACATGCCTTTAGGAGGCTCTTGAAAGTGCGCCCCAAAAAGGTGGCACCTTTCAGTGTGCTTCCTAAAGGCAGCCTCTGAAGGAGAGAAAGTGGTCTCATGGACCCCCCAGACATTCCCTTGCAGGCATGTGCAGTCACTCACTGCACCCTCCTGCTGGGGAATCTCTAATCCCCCTTGAAGGTGCAGGTGGGTTGCCGCCTGCAATGTGAAACACGGAACAGCTACTCCCTATTTAACTTGAATGTGCTACCCCTAGGGCAGCGCTAGTTCATGATTGTGTTGGGGGCAGTGTATTCTTACTAATATTGCACACTTTGCCGATTTGCACCAGGTGCACCTTTTGAAAGCGCGTCATATGAAGTCAATGATTTTGAAGGTGAGACGTTCAGGACTAGAGACAGTATCCATAATGACCTGTCGTGATGGGAACGCCCTATCCTCACTGTCGCATTCACATTTTCTCACACTTGAATTCTGTGCAGTCGTCCATGCTTTTTTGGCCCACTCATAACTCTTTCAGCATTTTCCTCAAACAAAGTGGAGTTTGTTTGCAGAAATAAAAATTAAAGAATATGCGTGTCTGGAATATTTTTCCATTCTCCTGTCCAGGAGCACAATGGCTCACAGGGCAGTGCTGGGCAGGAAATATCAGTGTCAGTAGCCCCACCATAAGTAATGGGGTTTCTGAATGGTGATTCAGCCTTTCATTCTTCTAAGGTTGACAAACTCAATAACATTGGTCTGAGCATTATTTCCACTTATTTTGAAACCACCAACAGACAGATTGGTTTGCTGTGTGTGTTGCAAAGATGGTCCATACTGTATATATGATATTTCTACATCCCCTGTCCTATTGTGGGCTCCTTAAACTGGGTTTAGGACCTCTGTCTAAGTAGCTCAGTTTATTTGTAAAGCACAATGTCCACCCAATGTGTTTATTTCCGCATTAGCAGTAACAGGTTTCTGCTCCTTTCTCACTTTCCACCATTTCTTTTCAGTCATAGTCAGAAAGGTGCTCCCTGGGCAAATGCCATTAGTGTTTGTAGCAACCTCCCATCTCAGAGTCCCTTCGTGGGGTACCTCTGAAGAAAGGGTACGTGCAGTGTCTCTGTGGATTCTGCCACAAGCTGCAATATTGGCAAAACCCAAAAGAAAGGTAATTGACATGCTATATCAAGATGACGTTTATATAGCAGTATTGCACTGTGTAGCAAATCATTCACCTGAGGCAGAGCTGTCCAACGTAGCTCCAGGAGACTTGTATCCTTGCCACATTTTCAGGATATCCGCATAAAATACGTTTGCATACAATTAACTTTTATGGAGCACATTTACATATTCAGCCAACACTCTTAAAATGTGGCCTAGATCTGACCCTCCTCTGAGCACCCCTGACTCACTATAACTAGATAAGGGCAAAATTATTTAGGTTTTTTTCAGAAAATTTACAAAATTTAGCAAAACATATGTGAAATTATGCCTAATGTTAAAACGTAATGTCAGGGCATACCTTGCGTTCATAAGTCACTCGCAATAAGGGTAAAGGAACTGGCTTGAAGAGAAAATGTCCTCTCCGAAACATGTTCTACTCAAACTAACCTCTTGCAATTCATCTTCTGCTCAAATCAGCCCCCTTGGCTAGAAAGTATGTGAAATTTTGCTCTTCAAGAATTCCAGAAATTTTTCTTGTTGCGCATAAATGCAAAATTCCCGAGATTTCCTGAATTATAAAAACTTAACCAAGATTTCGCACACCAATAGGATCAATAATCCCAATTTAGTCCATTTGGCAACTTCACAGCAGGGAAAACAAAAAAATGTGGCAGGTAGTAGAGTCTTCATGGTATCATTTAGTATTAGTTTTTTTTTTTTAACACACGTGTAAGTAGTGTAGGTGGGCAGGAGATTCATTTGGTGAAGGACGAGAATACTAAATTATTGAGTTTTATTGATCCAAACTCCAGCTTTGGGAGTTTATTCTACTGTTGTAAAGCGTTCTGATACCTTTGGGTCTAGCTAGTGCTATATAAAACTCATAAATAAATACATATAGCTCTGTTTTTGCTGTTACATATGACTTAGCTGCTCTGTATATACTTGTTATCTATGATGTGAACATTTACTGTTGTAAAGCACTCTGACTCAGATGCTCTATATAGACTTGTTATCTTTGATGTGAACATTTACTGTTGTAAAGCACTCTGATACCTTCGGGTCTAGCTAGCGCTATATAAAACTCTCAAATAAGTAAATAAATAAAACAATAAGTGTGCTCTGCAAGAAAACGTAGTACCTGCTTCGAGCCTGCTCTACCCACAGTGCATCGGCAACTCTCGCCGATGCACTGCAGTCTCTGAGAAAAATTCCACCCCCCGCAGTATGACATGGGTTCCTTTAACACAAGGTGCAGCCCAGGGCTCCACCAATCTGGCAGTCTGGCTGGCTGCCCACCAGGGTCTAAATGAAGCCTTTAAGATCCTTGTGAGATGTGTGACATTGGATGACTCAGACATACTTAAAGTGATACTGCCTGTATACTTAATGTAGTTTCTGCACTTCTCTTATAACGTGCAGATTCAATTTGCAGTCCCACATCCTCATTCTAGTGAGAATGGGATTAAGGTCCAGCTGCTTTTGCTCACCTACCTTTCAAGGATCATGATGCATTAAGCTCCAAAGACACTTTTGTGTATAAAATATGTGCGCCGAGTTCAATCAATGTGATGAAAATGTTAGACTGTCAGAATATTACCAAATGATCTCTCAAAATCCAGCATGAATGGACTCAATGAAGATAATCTCTCCTCAGAGTTTTTACCTCCTAGGGCATGCATTCATTTCTCCACCCTGCATTACATTTCCTTTCAGTCACATTAAAGCCTTCTGTAGAACATGTCAAATCCAGCATTTGATTATATCATAAGCCCTTTTATTTATTTAATCGCTCAAAATCGTGGGCTCATGGCACGCTCTTTCACAAATTCTCTTCATCTTTCAGGGGTAGACAGCACTGGTACTATACTTATACCAGCAAGCTAGTATATGTAGTGAATAGTGGGTTTCAAAATGCATTTAAACCTCAAAAACAAGCATTGTGAAAGTGTTTGGTAATAGTTGGTGACTTTGCATGTGTTGCGCCTAGCTGTCCTAGAAAGAAAATCCTATAATCAAGCAGCTTCCAGGGCTACAGCAATATGGAAGATGGAAGAAATGCCCCTTTACTTAACTGACTGCAGTAGCAGAATTAAACTCTACCCTCAAAGAAGATGAATTTCACATTTGAAGTTGTCAACTTTAAAGGCATATTTGACAAAATATTGCACAGTTGATACTATTGACAGTAGGTTTATTGCATCTTTAGGAAAGCCTATCCATGTGCATATCTTTACTTTGTGATAAAAAAGCCTATATATCCAACAGCATGTTATTATAGCAGCAAAGTAAAACAAATGACATTGAGGGTGGTTTGTGATTAGCGCTCAGTTTTATTACAGGCTATGCTATCCAAACAGCAAGTACTTCCTCAACAAAAAAAGGATAAACTGTTTTAATGACAGCAAACTAAATAGGGGGGGAAACACACTGATTTTAACCTAACAAAAGTAGGCCCATCATGAAAACCTAAAGGTAACACAAATGGGACAATGCAACTATCCACAGAATGCTAAGGTCTTGATGGACAGACCATCAAAACAAAGACGAACCACGAACAACACAAGAAATCCAATTGCTGCAGGAGGATGACTCAACGTCCCCTCTGGCGTGAGGACTTTCAGACTGCCAAAAAGAATGTGTATTTTTAATGGGTTTGCCAGTTTTTGAATAAGTCATGGAATGTTGGATTCGTTTTACACCTTACTGCTTTTAAAAGGGAGCGCATGTACCATCTTTCTTGTACAATGACTATCCAGGAAGCTCCAAATGCATGCTGTGGCGTTGTCATATCTTTATCTTATTGCACTGGTACACTACCTGAATGTGTGAGTGTTGCAATAGAATAGGGAATATCTCCTGAAACTAGAGCTATTTTCCCCTACCAATCCTCTTCTTTCTCCTCCAGGTATGTTTCCATTGTCTCTCAGAGATGGCTAATGCTGATGTTTTGCTATATTTAAGTACTGTACGGTCCATTTTGAGATACTCTATTTTGAGCCAAATTCTAGTTTTTTTTAGTCAATGACCCTTTGCTTTTGTGTTAGGGTCAGGTAGAAATCATTAAAGACACCCGCCCTATGGAGATTTCCATCTCTTGAATTCTCATCCAGGGCATGTGCCTGCTAACAAAAAGCAAGCCCACCTGTTTAATGAAAGATTCTTTTCTAGTGCCCCCTCAGATTGCAATGCTACAGATCACTGCAATATACTTCGATGACAGCTGCCTTACTAGAGATGTTACATAAGATGGAGGGACCCATTCATGGTGTTAGTTAGAGCTACCCCCAGGGGATAAAAAGATATTTGTTGAACCTCATCAACTTGTGTATTGTGGTACTTAGCTACAAAAAGACATAGCTATAAAAAGACATGTTCGAGAAGCCATGCAGACCTTCCCTTGAATAGGAGTTTGGTTGACTTCTCGAGAGTTGGAGAATGTCTGAAAAAGTGCTTTGTCATTTTCAAACACCCAATTAAAAAACACGTAGATTAAATGTCATGGAAAGTTAGTTGTAGAGCCAGAGATTCAATGAGAACAACTGCAACCAGTATCTCTCCAAGATGCAATCAAGATGGCTGTCACTAGTATCCTGTTTTGTTTTGTCCTCTGCAAAAAGAAAATCCCTTTCAAAAGACTAAAACATTGATTTCGAGTTCCAGCAATGACATTTTCATCTGCCAACGCAGTGGATGTGCACACTCTACCACAATGGCAGTGAAAATTCCATTGTATTTTGAGTTCTACTCCATAGCTGTGAACGTGGAAGTCTCTATCATGGAAGCAGACACTTACAGAGGTAAGGTAACCTCTGATGAAACTTCTTTCTGTTCCAGTGTTAAAAAGGAGGATTTTCACAATTCTACTGTCCAATTGTGAGTGACCTCATATCCTACATCTCTAACAAGCTTTGGGTGTTTCCACCATTTTAGGGCCACTGTACTTCCTTTTCCATGAGCGTTTACCTTACTTTATCAGTGGGTTTCCAGGTGCGAATTCTTCCAGAAAAAGGTAGCAGACCTGAAACTGGTGATGTAAAAATGGAACCAAAATAAATTTTATCATAGCGTGTCATAGTGACCTATTAGTATAGATGGAGATGTCTCTTCTACTGGGACCTCTGCATTGAAGCAGCTCTTAACAAGAAGGATAAACTTACAGAGGGACAGTCAGATGAGTTGTACTTACTAATAGGTTGTGAAAACAGAGTAAATTAATTTGTTTACTAATAAAGACTTAATTTCATCCTTAAGGAAGTCCTGAAGGTGCTATATTTTATGCACACAAACAAATTGCCCTAGTCAGCTTCAGTATTTATATATTTATACATATATTCACTAAAAAACCAAAGGTTACAGGGACGTTATAGTTAGGAAAACTAATTTTTAAAAACCTTAGAAATTCACTGAAAAAAACAAAGGTTACAGGGACTTTATAGTTAGGCTCAAATGTCACTCGTACAAAGCCATCGAAATTCAGCAGTGATATCACTGACCATGTCATGAGTGATGTAATTTGTAAGGTCATAAGCAGTGCATTGTGGCGGTGTAAGTTATAGTTAGCTCAGGTAACTATAACTGCTGAATTTCTATGGTTTTGTACTAGTGAAATCTGAGCCTAACTATAAAGTCCCTGTAACCTTTGTTTTTTTCAGTGAATTTCTAAAGTTTTTAAATTTCTATTTACTAACTATAACATCTCTGTAGCCTTTCGTTTTTTCTGTGAATTTATACTTTTTTTAATGTTATTTCCTAACTGTAACCTGTAACCTTCAAGAGTCAGTGTGTGAGTGAGTGCATGAGTGTCTCAGTGGGTGTGTGAGTGAGTGTGTGAGTGCCTCACTGAGTATGTAAGTGGGTGCATGAGTGTTTGAGTGGGTCTGTGAGTGGGTGTGACACACTGACACACTCATGGAGGCACTCGCAAACCCACTCAGACACTCTCACACCCACTCACAGACCCACTCAGACACTCTGAGTGAGTGTCTGAGTGGGTCTCTGAGTGGGTGTGAGAGTGTCTGAGTGGGTTTGCGAGTGCCTCCATGAGTGTGTCAGTCAGTCTGTGAGTTTGTAATGAGTGTTTGAGTGAGTCTGTGAGTGGGTGCGTGAGTCTGTGAGTGGGTGTGTGAGTCTCTGAGAGGGTCTGTGAGTCGGTTCATGAGTTTCTGAGTAGATTTGTGAGTGAGTGAGAGAGAGTATGAGTGATTGTGTAAGTGGGTGTATGAGTGTCTGACTGGGTCTGTGAGTGGGTTTACATGTCTAAGCTCGTCTGTGAGTGGGTGCACGGGTGTCGGAATGGGTCTGTGAGTGGCTGTGAGAGTGCCTGAGTTGTTCTGTGAGTGGGTGCATGAGTGCTTGAGTGGGTTCAGTTAGTTTTCTGCCTTTTTTTCTCGTTTCTGATCTCTATTTTGCCTCTTTCTGCTAGTTTCTGACCTCTAGTTTGCCTCTTTCTGCTTGTTACTGATCTCTATTTTGCCTCTTTCTGCTGGTTTCTGACATTTATTTTGCCTCTTTCTGCTAGTTTCTGACCTTTATTTTTCTTCTTGCTGCTGGTTTCTGACCTTTATAATGTCTATTAATGACCTGCCCCTCTAATGCTATTAGAGCGTTCTGTCTACTGAGAGTAGAATATTGTAAAATGAACAGGTAGAAAAAGAATTGCAAGCATTGAATTGTGGAGCAAATTGTCTGTAGTAGCAATAATTAGCCCTGGTCCACTTCATTGTCTTCAATTGGGCAGTTAAAATTACTGTATTCTGATAAAGTGTTATTCCACATCTGCAGGAAATATCATCTGTTAACTACCTGCCCCTGAAATTATGGGCCCAAACTGCAGGCAAGGGCCAATATTGTGGGAAGGGTAATTAACAGCCATTATTGCTGTGCATGTGTGGGCAGTTAGGTTATGAGCAACTCTGATGTGCCAGGATAGCATGGTGGAGAGAAAATATATTTTCTATGCAGCCCATGTTTCTCTCCAGTGCTTTTGAAAGAAAAGCTGTGCTTCCTTCCCTCCTACTGGGTGCCGGCTTCAACCTATGCCTTGCAAAAAGCAAGCCCAATCACCCACAGAAATAGAGGAAAAGGTTTGACTACTTTTCTGTACTTTTGTGGTCGACCCAGTGAGTCTTTGAAGTAGTTTTAACATTCATAACTATTCTGTGGTGCCATGTACATTTTTCATTCACAGTCATGAAGGTATACCATTGCCCAGGTCACTCATTGAATGCTTGCTAGCCAAATAAGTACTAAAATGGGCATTTGGAGAAATGATATATTATTGAACAGATTGGGCACAACTGTGTCTAAAGTAAATAAATATCTGTCATTATTCAGACACACTTTAGTTTTCAAAAGAGGGTCATAAATCAATGTTCGAATTTAGTCACATTGCCAAATAGACAACATTAATCAATAAAACTCTATTTCCTTCTCCAATTGATTGCTGTGCTTTTAATTCCCTGAACAGGAGCGCTTAATTGATTTAGGCTCGGCCTTGTTAAATTTGACAAGCTGCTGGTGCCTAGGGACATGATATGTTGATGTCCACTACAAAAAACTCCTCACAATGACAAACTGTCCATAGGGAAAGGTTTAATGGAGGAAAAATCAGACGTAAGTGCAATCGATGATGAGAACCTGGGAACCAGTAAGAAAGCTGGAATGTACTCTAGTACTCTAGGCCTCACCCCAGCCCAGCACATGAGTGGGTGCATGGCGGGCTTCACAATGCTGGGCATGCCTCTAACCCAACTGGTGCCACATGAAGAAAACAAATACGATTTTCCCAGTACACTTACAGTGAACATGAGGACATGCAGGAAAAAGGCAGCATCAAGCAGGAAGTACCACAGGGTATGTAAGAGCCTTAAGGGTAGTCAGAGAATGAAAAGATGGCCGACTCTTTGGGACCATTGAAGGTTGGAAGGTGTTAGCGGTGGAGCAGTGCATCAGATATTAAGGGCCTGATTACGATCATGGTGGATGGGATACTCCGTCATAAACGTGACGGATTTCCCATCCCCATACCAGCCAACTTACTAATGGCACCATGTGATGAGGGAACGGGGCCTTGGAGGGGGCGAGGCCTCGTGCGAGAACTACCTAAGAGGCACTCTGCCCCTCACCAAGCCCCCTTCCCCTTCTCCCAGAAAAATAAAAACAAAGGGTCTTTGATGCTGTCGCCGGTGTCCTGGGGTGTTTTCACACCTCTTAATGGACATTGGCTGATTTCAGCCTCCAAAAACGAGCTGAAAATCCACTGTTGACGGTGGTATTCAGCTCGTTTTTCCTGCCACTGTGTGATTTCATGTGACCGTGTGAAGGGAGCCGAAATCCTGTGACATACGGTGGCACCGTGTGAGTTGGCAGGTATGCATCTGCCGTATTACAAGTTCCAATACAGCCTATAAAACACGAAATACAGCGGGCGAGACAGCTGCCAAGATCATAATCGGGTCCTGAGACTGGGATGAGGAGTGATGAGAAGGTAGTGTTAGAATATACACCAATTTCCTCTGCCTCAGATTCCTTAAGGACTGAACAATTTCATTGCTGTTGATTGTGAGCACTAAACTCGGGAACGTTGAAAGATACAATTGCTAATACAAAGCACAGTAAAAAAAAAAAGATCAGTTGCAAAGCAACATGCATGCATGAATGTTAGAAAAGTTCAGATGCCTTTTTAGAAAATATCAGAGATGTTTAAGGCATGGGCAAAGTGGGCAATTGCCCAAAGCCCTCACCTCCCAGGGAGCCCCTGGAAAAGTGAACTTTCTCTCTGACTCACATCTGTCTATTTCTCCATCTCAATCTATAATGCCTTCCTCAACATTGTTTGTCCTCATGGGACTTGAAGTACCAGAAAATGGGTAATAAAATTCAAAGCTGTTCCACAAAGTGGTCCCTAAAATTTATCTTTGCCCAGGGTCCCCAAAAACCTTAAAATTACAGTGGAAAATTTGCAACTCCGTAGCTGATATGCTTGCAAATGGAGGCTTCTAATCACTGAAATTGTGATGGAAGCAACATATTACACTAGTCGGTGTGCAGCACCAGGGTCAAATGACGAAGTGTGTCGTATTTGCCATCATTTTTTGCAGCACGTAGTCTCCATGGGGTAAGAGCCCAGCACGTGTGGCAAACGCTCTCATTTAGCAGTGTGCTTGGGACATGGAAAAACCAACAGTGGAAATCTGCGGGTGTGTTTGCCTGACTGATGCGTTGGAGCACCATAAACAAAATAGAATTTGATTATAATATATACATATACATGGGGTTTTACAAGTCGGCAAAAAGAACACTTACCTCGTCAGCCCAGATGGTGCTCTCTTGGAATCGTAGTCTGCTCAGAAGGGCTGTGAACATGTGTTCGAAAGAAACCAATCGACTTGGCTGGGCTTCCACCAATTGGAAGCGAGATGGATCAAATGAAAAGCGACCGGTGTGAGTGACCGGTACTGGCATATGAATAAGGCAATGAAGCCGAAACGCGTCATGCCCTCTCTGTTGAAATAAACGACTCTCCCTGGCTCCCCGCTGTGTCCCTCTGGTTTCCATTCCTCTGGGTGAAGAAATCTTCTGTTTGATATTTTGCGCGATGTTCCCGGTCGTGCTCGGGGGACCCGTCTCAATTGTGGCCGAAGCTGCATGGGAAAACGCTTCACAGCTTGCTGGCTCCAAGGGATTGGATTGGCTTTGGCCCCCACATCCAGGCATTGTGATATGCTGCTGTACTCGCAGGCCGTGACTTCACGGTGAGGCTGGCTCACTGTAGCGGAATCTCCGGCATCACAGGACTTGGGCAGTGCGGTGAGAAGTGTGGGGGCCAGGGAGGAGAGTAGGTGTTCAGCAAAGATACCGGGACATTTTAACTGCACCAATTTCGTTTCGTTTTGTCATGATCACCAGCACTCACTTTGGGGTTTTACAAGTCGGCAAAAAGAACACTTACCTCGTCAGCCCAGATGGTGCTCTCTGGGAATCGTAGTCTGCTCAGAAGGGCTGTGAACATGTGTTCGAAAGAAACCAATCGACTTGGCTGGGCTTCCACCAATTGGAAGCGAGATGGATCAAATGAAAAGCGACCGGTGTGAGTGACCGGTACTGGCATATGAATAAGGCAATGAAGCCGAAACGCGTCATGCCCTCTCTGTTGAAATAAACGACTCTCCCTGGCTTCCCCTGTGTCCCTCTGGTTTCCTTTCCCCTGGGTGAAGAAATCTTCTGTTTGATATTTTGCGCAATGTTCCCGGTCGTGCTCGGAGGACCCGTCTCAATTGTGGCCGGAGCTGCATGGGAAAACGCTTCACAGCTTGCTGGCTCCAAGGGATTGGATTGGCTTTGGCCCCCGCATCCAGGGATTGTGATATGCTGCTGTACTCGCAGGCCTTGACTTCACGGTGAGGCTGCCTCACTGTAGCGGAATCTCCGGCATCACAGGACTTGGGCAGTGCGGTGAGACATGTGGGGGCCAGGGAGGAGAGTAGGTGTTCAGCAAAGATACCGGGACATTTTAACTGCACCAATTTCGTTTCATTTTGTCATGATCACCAGCACTCACTTTGGGGTTTTACAAGTCGGCAAAAAGAACACTTACCTCGTCAGCCCAGATGGTGCTCTCTGGGAATCGTAGTCTGCTCAGAAGGGCTGTGAACATGTGTTCGAAAGAAACCAATCGACTTGGCTGGGCTTCCACCAATTGGAAGCGAGATGGATCAAATGAAAAGCGACCGGTGTGAGTGACCGGTACTGGCATATGAATAAGGCAATGAAGCCGAAACGCGTCATGCCCTCTCTGTTGAAATAAACGACTCTCCCTGGCTCCCCGCTGTGTCCCTCTGGTTTCCTTTCCTCTGGGTGAAGAAATCTTCTGTTTGATATTTTGCGCAATGTTCCCGGTCGTGCTCGGGGGACCCGTCTCAATTGTGGCCGGAGCTGCATGGGAAAACGCTTCACAGCTTGCTGGCTCCAAGGGATTGGATTGGCTTTGGCCCCCGCATCCAGGGATTGTGATATGCTGCTGTACTCGCAGGCCGTGACTTCACGGTGAGGCTGGCTCACTGTAGCGGAATCTCCGGCATCACAGGACTTGGGCAGTGCGGTGAGACGTGTGGAGGCCAGGGAGGAGAGTATGTGTTCAGCAAAGATACCGGGACATTTTAACTGCACCAATTTCGTTTCGTTTTGTCATGATCACCAGCACTCACTTTGGGGTTTTACAAGTCGGCAAAAAGAACACTTACCTCGTCAGCCCAGATGGTGCTCTCTGGGAATCGTAGTCTGCTCAGAAGGGCTGTGAACATGTGTTCGAAAGAAACCAATCGACTTGGCTGGGCTTCCACCAATTGGAAGCGAGATGGATCAAATCTTCTGTTTGATATTTTGCACGATGTTCCCGGTCGTGCTCGGGGGACCCGTCTCAATTGTGCCCGGAGCTGCATGGGAAAACGCTTCACAGCTTGCTGGCTCCAAGTGATTGGATTGGCTTTGGCCCCCGCATCCAGGGATTGTGATATGCTGCTGTACTCGCAGGCCGTGACTTCACGGTGAGGCTGGCTCACTGTAGCGGAATCTCCGGCATCACAGGACTTGGGCAGTGCGGTGAGACGTGTGGGGCCACTGCACCAATTTCGTTTAGTTTTGTCATGATCACCAGCACTCACTTTGGGGTTTTACAAGTCGGCAAAAAGAACACTTACCTCGTCAGCCCAGATGGTGCTCTCTGGGAATCGTAGTCTGCTCAGAAGGGCTGTGAACATGTGTTTGAAAGAAACCAATCGACTTGGCTGGGCTTCCACCAATTGGAAGCGAGATGGATCAAATGAAAAGCGACCGTTGTGAGTGACCGGTACTGGCATATGAATAAGGCAATGAAGCCGAAACGCGTCATGCCCTCTCTGTTGAAATAAACGACTCTCCCTGGCTCCCCGCTGTGTCCCTCTGGTTTCCTTTCCTCTGGGTGAAGAAATCTTCTGTTTGATACATATATATACATATATATATATATATACATATATATAAAAATGATTGTAATATATTATAATATATATTAATATATACTTTTGTATCAATTGCATTCTCCCAGTCAGGGTGTGGCTGTTTCTAGGTCGGTGGAGATTGCTGAGCAGAACAGTAACATACATCAGTCAACTAAAACACGAGGCTTGTGGCAACCTTCCAGTGAAATGACTGGAAGAAAGAAGCAGTGTGACGAGGCTCCAGTCAGGCCAACAACAAACCTATTAATTGCATCGATGGAACTGTTTGCATGTTAGTTGAACTCTGTCCGGCGTGTGGTTTATTTAGCCCATGGGAACGATCTGTCTAGGAAATTAAATGCAGTGTTGTTGCTGCACACAAATGAAAACCTCACACTGCAGACGTCCAGTCGGGGTTCTTTGCAAGCTCTTCTTCACTGGGACCAGAGAGTCGGTAGGTTGCCTCAGATGTATTTTAAATGCCAATGTCATCCATATTTTATTCACCTGGCCACGGGGTGGGGTGGGAGACCTGGGAGTGTCCCGGGGAGGGAGAATTGCCCTAGTAGATCGGAAATGCTGCTTCTCACCCCCACTGACCCCAGGTGACTGCCTATTTTCTCTAGTAGGTTGAGCCAGCCAAGCACAGATTTGGACTTCTATGGGGACTATCGATTCAGTTGGAGCTTAGTTTGGTGTGTTATGTATTCACTTATTCATTCAGTTATAGAAGTTGTTCATATAATTTATTCCGATTGTGCCAAAGAAATAAGAACCCGAAAGTAATCTCGATCAGTCCCTTTGGTGTAGTAAACGAATATCAGTGTTTCGATGCTACATTTTTTTAGAAGCAAAAAAAAATTATAGCCTCAAGGTCTCTGTATGACCCAATGCTTCATTTGATTCATTTGATGCTTTAGTTTCGATTAAATAGTTGTCGCAGATTTAAATTAGCATTGCTTTATCTTTATCTTTTGAATTAAAATGTGCTTTTTTTCTACTTCAGATTCTTATTTTAGTTTAGGTTTGTCTTAGCATATGTTTAGCTATGTGGTGCCTGAATGATTGACCATTTGAAGGTTATGGTGTTTAATACTGCTGTTTCATTAAAAAAAAAAAGTGTTCTACAGCTTTCTTGTACACAATTAGGGGGATATTCATAGACTGCATTGTGTAGAATGTTTAGAAGTACTACAAAATTACTAACAACGTACTATAAAATGCTATTCACAAACCTAAATGCGGAGGTCTCAGCCTCCACTTCTAACTTCTTTCTCTGCGTTGATTCCCATACTCAGGGCATGAAACCGTTTCCAATGGCAACTGGCGCAGATCTGGGGTTGGGGGGTGGTTTAGAAAAAAAATACACTTACCTCGTCACGGACGCGTCTCTCCTCCGCTTCTCTTCCCGATAAGTCCTGAAATGCAAGCAGGAAGCGCACAGGCTCCCCTAAGCCAACCACGAAGCTGCTGTCACCATGACAGCAGCATCATGATTGGTCGTGATTAGTCGTGATTGGTCTGAGCACCGTGGGTTGGTGCTCAGACAGGGACTATGAGCCTGTGCATGTTCTCCACCCAGGCTGTAATACAGTCTGGTGGAGAACAATCAAAGTTCGCATGACAGTTTGGCCGGCTCAAGATAGTGCTCCAGCCACTCCTCCCCCTACACTGTGAGCAGCCCAGCTCCACCCCACCCCCGCAAAGCTGCCTCAGCAGGGAAAAATAAAATGATAATAACAACGTGTTATTATCATTTTATTGTTCCTTTTTTGCACTGCTGAAAAGCAGTGTGGTGACGCTCCTCCACCTTAGCGGGAAGACGCAACTGTTTGTTTTAGAAGCAAATGTGGTAGAGACAAGGAGAGTGGTTGGAAAATGGTGAATACTTACTCTTAACTGGGGGGTTAAGGGTAGAGAAAGAAAGCATTAGGAGGGCTAGTGGAGGGCTTTAGGGAAGGACATGCACCCACCACAATATAGTTAGCCCATTGCTATTCACAAACTACCCTTCAATAATTACTACAGCCAGAAAGGACTCAAACCAGTTGAAGATGTGCTCCAATTCAGAGCTAGAGTAAGTCCAGCACCAAGCTTGCCTAACCACTGGTAGTATAACACCCTGCCATAAAAAATAATGGAGCTAGCAACTTTAAATAAACTAGTGTAAAAATAAATTAAATAAACAATTTAAATAAAAAAAACATTTTGTTTAATGTTAAGAAATAGTGTCTATAAATTAAGCATAATTATTATTTTATTTTATTGTATTTTATTAACCTTTTTCAAATGTAAAAATTAATATATTAATATTTGTTAAAAATATAAGATTTTTTTATTTAATAGATTCAACAAAACTACATTTTTAATGGTAAAATTAGGTTTCTAGTGCTATAACTTTTTAAATATTGTTCTGCACTTAAAATAAATACATCAAAGAAATTACCTTTAATATTTAGTACAAATATATATATATTTTTAACTGTTTAATATACTTTTAACCTTCTTACCATAAGGAGATCTATGCCCCAATTGCAGAGGTCTCAACCATGTGTGCGGAACATCAAACAGCAAATACAGTCGTAAAGTAACTACTAGTAGTATCTCTGTGGTTGTATTTGACATTTTCACTAATTCCAACCCCTTTTTCAGGTGGTGGTGACATGAAAGTCTATCTTTTTGAGTAACTTTACACTTGTAAAATGTGAACAGCCAAAGCTAGTAAAGTTACTCAAAAGTGTAATAGTAAATTTAGTTGTAGTAATCTACATATGTAGATTTACCTGTGTGAATAGGCTTTTATGGTTTAGAAGTCTATGACTTGGAGCTCGATAAGTTGTCTTATTTTCTAGACCATGATGCTGGTATGCCCTTGTAATATTTGGGGTTATTAATTGGCAGGGGGCAGGTATGACCACTCACAAAATTAGTAAATCAGTGCCTCGTTAGGTGAACACAGTTTTCCTGAAAACATTAGGCTTGCCACTGGTAGCTTGCAGCTGATAGCTATGGCACAAAACAGCAGCAGATTCGCAAGGAAATTGAAGTTAAGAATCCAGGCTGCACCAAAATGCGATTAAAGTGAAAAAAATAATCAGCAAATTCTCAAACCAATTTAGTACAAACAAGAAATATTTAATTAAAAAACAAGATCAGAACAACAAAATCCAGTTGGGAAACTGGAGATGTGGATTTTTCAAATTGTAATGTAAAAAAGCAACAAACACCATCAAGCACCAATGTTAATCAACGAGCGAGGGTGACTGGGTCCCATGAATCTTTTCAGGCCAACTGCAATGTCTACAGTACAGTTCACCAAGGTCAACAGTGCCATCTTATGAAATTGGGCACAATTATGAGATGCTTGCTGCAAATGTGCTAAAATTACTGATCCATAAGTCACCAATCAAGGCACTAATTGCACCACTGTACCATGCAGTTATGAGTCCTGTCCCCGGAATGGGGAATAACCATATGTACCGCAAAATACTATGTTCTTTCTCACTTGCTTGTCCCCTGTTTTGAGGACGTTTTTTGCCAGACTGAACTCTCTGCCTACAGCAGGACTGCAGGCATTTTTTACCAGAAGCGGATTCACACCCATTCGAATTAGACCCAATGTTCCCACACCTGGTAAACCTGACCTCTTAAAATTGAGTGACTCCTGGAGATACCTCTCTGGCCCACTCTTAAACATCCCTTGAGAAAGAATTATGGATAACAGAATAATCCGGTATGGCAAGGTAGGATGCTGTGGCTGATAAGGATTCCATGAGACTGGATGTAATGTATTTAATGTTCCACTTGAAGCATTAAGTTTTAGTGGCAAAATCTCAAAGTGGGAAAAGTTGTAAAACAGAGCTGCAAGGTCACTTCACCACTTTGATCTCTTTGCCACATCTTCCCATTCTCTCCTTTTGTCTTCAGACTTATATGAAATCATTGAAGACAATATCCTTCAGTGCGGGAAGATTGAGAGCCATAGTCATGCAAAGTTCCATAGGACCAGATACTCTCTGTGTGAGGTCCTACTCAAAATTCTTTTCAAACTGTAATAATCTTCAAGTGAGATGAACATGGAAATTTTGCTTGCAAAGCTTGTACATGTGTTACGTAAACTAGGCACCTTGTCACAGTCTACTGAAAATTGAATATTTTCTAAGTCACAACTTTTCTTCAAAGTTGAAATACTTTCACATGGTCACACCCCAAATTCTCGGACTCTCAGGGACAGTTTCTACCAGGCCAAATCAATCAGCAGCAGCAGACAGGTTCAAAAACGCATTCCAAACATGACTCCAGTACAGGTTCCAGTGTCCACCAGTCTTCCATTTTTTCAGGAAAGATGCCTATTTTTTCAATGTGCCTTCTAAAATTACCCTAATGTGGGTGGGCTTATTATAAGTAGGAGACATAGTGATAAAAAACAAATTGAGACCAACAGATTTAGTGTGGTATGGAAATAAGGGTCCATGCTGTACAGTATTTTTAAAGCTGAGTTTGTATCATGTGGATTAAAGTATTTTCCTGCACATCTTAAACAGTTCTAGACCCATCATAAAAAGGGCTTTTATTTTTTCCACTTATCTGTGTCTCAGAATCTTACACATAATCCAGCTTTTGCCTCATCAGAAATCAATCCCTTCGATGTCTTGTAACTAATGCGGAAACTCGTCAGAAATAAATACTAAAGAAAATCACTATTGCAGGCCATTTCTTGACATTTGTTTGATAAGGACCTTTATTTTTATATAGAGTTTCTTACTGTCCTCTTTGAATCTGACTGTGTCGAAGACCTTTACTAGAATTCGGGGAAGGCAGAGTGTCCAGTTTTAATCCCACAGTAGAAGGGACATCTTAAGGATTTTGGGGGCCCGGGGCCGAACGTATTTTGGGGGCCCCTGTTCGGAACAGCTTTGAATTTATGATCCAATTTCAGCTCTTTTATGCCGTCATTGGCTAGGTCACTGACAGTGCACAAGCGCACTTGTCCAAATTTTGAAGTTGTTACATCTAATATTCAGGGACAGTAACTTATGTTTTCAATACTGTAACACAGTAGCAGCTCACTGCTATTACTGCAAATAATGTCTGATACACCCACCCATTTCTCATATGCGAGGTCCTGTTTTGATCTAAGAGAAACTTTTTATGGCTGCTGCATGAAACACAAACACAACATTTCGCTGCAAAATGTCTGTAACTGACACACATCATTCATTAAAAATAAATTAAAGAGAAACAGTATTTAAAACCATTTGTTTAAGAATTATTCAAGGTCATCAGGGCAAGTCTTCCATGCCTTAAAACGTCTCTGCACAGTAGCAAATTGAAACACAGTTTTGTTCTTTAGCGACCTTTTGATTTGCCGCTGGCATTATTGGTTTTAGACACAAAACACTGCATTTATTGAAGGTTTTACTGAGAAGCCCTCCTTGGTTCATCTGTTTTGCTGAGTTTCTGGGAAGTGCCGCCATGCATGACTTTATGCATTAAATCTTGGATGTTTGTTTGGAATGAGAGGTATGAAAATTGAGGAGAATAAAGTCAGGTTTGTCAGCAGGATACCTTCAAAACTAAGCAGTTCTGTTGCCTCTAAATGAAGCTGTGGAACTGAAAGCAGGGTTTCCGTGTGCCTGCTACATTTTGGCAGGGTTCCTGTTACCGTCACACTCTAAATGAGGCGCTAAAACTGTGCAATTTGGATATAGTCTCTGTTTATTTACTAAAATATTGTTTTAAAAGTCTTTACTGATTTGACCTATGTAGAAGCCATATGTTCTGTTAATTTAATATCTAAAAAAATGTGGTTGTTGAACTCTTGTGGCATACTTGGGGGCTTTTTTTGTGTAGCATCTAAGGCTGAACAGCCACTGCCTCTGTGAACTGCACTCTAGTGCTTTTGGGCCTGATGTAGTGCTTGGTAGACTGGGAACTCCATTGCAAATGTGACTGAGTAACATGTTCGCCAAACTCTCAGTCCCTCCGGCTCATATAGAGACAGGCGAACCCTAAGATTTCAGCCAATGGAGCCCGCAGGGACTCCGTCGAGAAAATGTTTCCCCCAACAGAGTCAGGGGCCATTGGTGGAAGGTAAAACCAAGGGGTGATGGCAAGAAAAAATACAATATTGGACCACACACCATGGGAGAAAACTCTTCGTTCATGGAGGGGTCATTATTTTTTAGTTTTTTTTCCCCAGAAACAAACACCTGCTTTGGGAGTTTGTTTTTGAAATCCATAAAAAGTAAAAAGGTTTGGTGAAGTTCCCTCCTGTTCACCCACACCCAGCACTTTAGCAGATAATAGGAGCTACTGAAGCGTGTGCAATTGCCCTTTCCATAGACCTCCATTATCCTTCTCCTTGCTGCTCATGGACTGGTGGAGGGTTTTAGCAGCTAAAAATCTGTAGAATCAAGTCGTCACTCTGCTCGTTTTGTGTTAGAGATATTGATGGTACTAATTTATTTCTTAGAGGCTGCTATCACAGGTTGATCTTAGCTTCCACCTAATATTTACTCCCTTTTAGTGGTTTTATGGATTTTATGCATACATTTCTTTACCACATTGTAAAGATTTTTATTATGTTGAGATTGCGCTGCTCCCTCTGGGTAGGGCGTCTCCAATAGCACTCTTTGGTTGATTTTCAATAAAAATCCACGTGTGTAAATAGTTTCAAAGATGATTTTATTCTAGGTACTTAAATGTTTTTCATATTCATCAAGTCCGACTTTTGTATTACTTATCCTCAGTAATATTAGCCATATCAATTAATTTAATTTATGTACATTGCCCAATGCATTTCGGGCGTTGCCCTTCATCAGGGGCTTCGATCTGTGAATAAAGAGGTGATGTTAAGCACAAAGTAAAAGTACAGGATGCACAAATATCAGTTATTAAAATACCAACACTGTTATATCTCATTTCATGCATGGGTGATGGGGTAAATGGGAGTATATAATCTGTGAGAACTTTCATGACCTGGGTTTTGATGGCTGTGTAACAGAAAAAACAACGGTGGTCAGGACCGTTATGGTGCAAAGAAAACGTGACTTGTGGATGAGCGTGTAAACTGAGAAACCAGTGTTATAACAACCCGTGCAATCGTGAAGTAAATTCGTGCTATCGTGAAGTAAAAGCGGTAAACAACCGTGTGGTAAATAACCAGGGTAATGGCAACCAGTGCTACCTTGAAAAAATAAATGAATAAACGCGAAGGTGAACAGTCAACAAAGTGTTCACGAAATATAAAGTGATGGTAAATACTAAACTAACACTTACTAAACGCGGTCTTCACTTTCAATGTGCTTTCTACGATAAAAGTAAATATGAAGTGAAAGATAAGTTCGATCAGTGCCACGTAATCAACCGGCTAGCAGTAGTGAGTACTCAATTATTACGAGGGTTGCTCAACGAGTGTAGAAAAAGATACATCTGTGTTTAATCCTTGAGGTGTGGTCATTTAGACATCCCGGGTGTTTCTGAAAGGTGAATGATTACGGACCGGACGTAAATACCGTGTAAACCCGGAAGTGCATGCTCAGTGGTTGTGAAGGATGGACTCAGGGAGTATTCAATGTTGTAAAACCAAAATAAACAATGGACTACGGGTAAACTGCGAGCAGTGAAATACGCTAAGAGTGAACGGTGAATTGACGGTAAATGAATAAAAATTTGAAATAAAATAAAACGTGATGACCAAGAGTTAAACCTGACGTCCTGGGCGTGGTGTGATTCCCGTGTTTAACAGAAAAATGAACAGATGATGCATGTTGGGTGATGTAGTACTCAATATTCAATGTGAATGGTCAAATTGAGGATAAAACCACAGTATGTGATACGATAATAATGTGAAAAATTATATGAAACAACTTAAATCCAGTCTCTCATTCAGACCCTTGGGGTTAACGGTGTTCAGTTGATTTATCCAATAGGCTTCTCTTTGTAGGAGGTATTGTGTATTGTCTCTTCCTGGAAGGATTGGTACCTGTTCGAGTATCGTGAATTTCAGCTGGCTGACATTGTGAGTCATTGTATTGAAGTGAAATGCGACTGTTGATTTGGGGTTCCTCAGACGAATATTGCTTTTGTGTTCAATCAAGCATGTTTTGATTTTGCGTTCGGTTTTGCCAACGTATGCTTGTCCGCATGGGCATTTCAACATGTATACTACGCTAGAGCTGTCGCATGTGGCCGTTACTCTCAATTTTATGGGTATTCCTTTGTATGGGTGAAGAATTTGGTTTCCTTTAATGATTGCGTTGCAGTTTCCACAATTCATGCAGGGTAGAGTCCACCTGTATGCAGTTTTTTTGTTCATCTCCGTTTTTTTGTTAAATATTTCCTTAAGGTTACGTGTTCGGAGGTAAGCAAACCTGGGTGATTGACTGAAAATACCTTTGAAGTCATCCTCAAGTGTAAGGAGTGACCAATGTCTAAGGATAGATTTTTTAATGCTTGTGCTCCGGGTAGAAAATTTTGATATGAAGGTCATCCGTGGCTTTTCATTGCTGGCAGGTTTAGTTAGAAGTAGGTTCTCCCTTTTCTCTCCGTCAACCCTGTTACCAGCTTCACGCAAGGTGTCTTCCGGGTAACCCCTCTCTCTGAATTTCTCAATGATAATTTGTTTGCTGTTCTGATAAGCGGTTTCTGTTGACGATATCCTTTTGATTCGTAGTAACTGGGAGAATGGTAAGTGTTTTTTCAGGGCAGGTTGATGAAAACTCCTGTGATGTAGCAGATTATTGCGATCTGTGTCTTTGGTGTAAACGCTGGTAAATAGTTGTCCGTCCTGGAATTTGATGAGCACATCCAAAAAAGTGATCTCAGTTTTGTGGATGTGATAAGTAAAACCGATTCTCTCGTTGATGAGGTCTAATTCTGCTATAGCCGAGCTGAGTTCTTCTTCTGTACCTTTCCACAGGACGAAGATGTCATCAATGTATCTTTTATATAAGATGAGATGATCCATCCAAATTTTTTGATTAAGTATGTTGTCGAGTTCGAACCTGTGCATAAAAATATTCGCGTAGGCCGGAGCCGCGCAATTTCCCATGCTGGTGCCAGAGGATTGAACAAAAAACTCATCTCGCCATTTAAAATAGCTGTGAAAAAGGGTAAAATGAAGAAGTTCCATCAAAAGGATTTTTTAATTTTCATCTTTGTCTGTGAGGATTAAAAATGATTCCACTGCTTCTATACCCAAATTATGAGGTATGGAGGTGTAAAGTGATTTTACATCGATGGTACATAGGATCATTTCTTCGGTGAAACTGGAATTGAACTCGTTTAGAATGTTTAAAAAGTGGGTAGTGTCCTTGATGTACGTAGTCATGTTTTGAACAATGGGTTGTAAGTGTCTGTCCAAATATTTTCCCACTGGTTCATGAATGGTGTTGATGGTGGAAACGATAGGTCTGAATGGCGGTTTGGTTGGATGTTTGTGAATTTTAGGGGTCATGTATATGTACGGGATGGCTGGATTTTTTTAATGAGATAATCCTTTTCCTTTTGGTTGATAGTTCCAAGTTCCATAGCTTTGTCAATGATGTTAGCAAGTATCTTGGAGAATTGATGGGTAGGATCAATTGTTAATTTCATGTATGTGTTGTCATCATTTACATGAGTGTCCACGTTCTCAAGGTAAAAGTCTGTATCTAAAATGACTAGGGCGCCCCCTTTGTCAGCTTGACGGATGGTTATTTGATTCTTTTGAGCCACTTGTTCTAAGGCGGTCCTTTCTTTCTGAGTGATATTAGTACTTTTAGATCGAGGGTGTTGGAAAATTGTTTGTAAATCTTTTAAAACTACTTTTTCAAAAGCGTCTAAAACTTTGTGACTGATAGGTGCTGTATATCTGCTTTTGTTGCGTAATCCCAGAAGAGTATCTCGCCTTGGTTCATCCTGTTTATCAACAATGTTCTCCCTTACCATTCTCCCAGTTACTACGAATCAAAAGGATATCGTCAACAGAAACCGCTTATCAGAACAGCAAACATATTATCATTGAGAAATTCAGAGAGAGGGGTTACCCAGAAGACACCTTGCGTGAAGCTGGTAACAGGGTTGACTGAGAGAAAAGGGAGAACCTACTTCTAACTAAACCTGCCAGCAATGCAAAGCCACGGATGACCTTCATGTCAAAATTTTCTACCCGGAGCACTATCCTTAGACATTGGTCACTCCTTACACTTGAAGATGACTTCAAAGGTATTTTCAGTCAATCACCCAGGTTTGCTTACCTCCGAACACGTAACCTTAAGGAAATATTTAACAAAAAAACGGAGATTAACAAAAAAACTGCATACAGGGGGACTCTACCCTGCATGAATTGTGGAAACTGCAACGAAATCATTAAAGGAAACCAAATTCTTCACCCATCCAAAGGAATACCCATAAAATTGAGAGTAACGGCCACATGCGACAGCTCTAACGTAGTATACATGTTGAAATGCCCATGCGGACAAGCATACGTTGGCAAAACCGAACGCAAAATCAAAACACGCTTGATTGAACACAAAAGCAATATTCGTCTGAGGAACCCCAAATCAACAGTCGCAGTTCACTTCAATACAATGACTCACAATGTCAGCCAGCTGAAATTCACGATACTCGAACAGGTACCAATCCACATACTGTGGTTTTATCCTCAATTTGACCATTACATTGAATATTGAGTACTACATCACCCAACATGCATCATCTGTTCATTTTTCTGTTAAACACGGGAATCACACCACGCCCAGGACGTCAGGTTTAACTCTTAGTCATCACGTTTTATTTTATTTCAAATTTTTATTCATTTACCGTCAATTCACCGTTCACTCTTAGCGTATTTCACTGCCCGCAGTTTACACGTAGTCCGTTGTTTATTTTGGTTTTACAACATTGAATACTCCCTGAGTCCATCCTTCACAACCACTGAGCATGCACTTCCGGGTTTACACGGTATTTACGTCCGGTCCGTAATCATTCACCTTTCAGAAACACCCGGGATGTCTAAATGACCTCACCTCAAGGATTAAACACGGATGTATCTTTTTCTACACTCGTTGAGCAACCCTCGTAATAATTGAGTACTCACTACTGCTAGCCGGTTGATTACGTGGCACTGATCGAACTTATCTTTCACTTCATATTTACTTTTATCGTAGAAAGCACATTGAAAGTGAAGACCGCGTTTAGTAAGTGTTCGTTTAGTATTTACCATCACTTTATATTTCGTGAACACTTTGTTGACTGTTCACCTTCGCGTTTATTCATTTATTTTTTCAAGGAAGCACTGGTTGCCATTACCCTGGTTATTTACCACACGGTTGTTTACCGCTTTTACTTCACGATAGCACGAATTTACTTCACAATAGCACGGGTTGTTATAACACTGGTTTCTCAGTTTACAAGCTCATCCACAAGTCACGTTTTCTTTGCACCATAACGGTCCTGACCACCGTTGTTTTTTCTGTTACACAGCCATCAAAACCCAGGTCATGAAAGTTCTCACAGATTATATACTCCCATTTACCCCATCACCCATGCATGAAATGAGATATAACAGTGTTGGTGTTTTAATAACTGATATTTGTGCATCCTGTACTTTTACTTTGTGCTTAACATCACCTCTTTATTCACAGATCGAAGCCCCTGATGAAGGGCAACGCCCGAAATGCATTGGGCAATGTACATAAATTAAATTAATTGATATGGCTAATATTACTGAGGATAAGTAATACAAAAGTCGGACTTGATGAATATGAAAAACATTTAAGTACCTAGAATAAAATCATCTTTGAAACTATTTACACACGTGGATTTTTATTGAAAATCAACCAAAGAGTGCTATTGGAGACGCCCTCCCCAGAGGGAGCAGCGCAATCTCAACATTTCAAATTCATCCGCTATACTCAGGGGGGATTCACCAATCAGCACCTACGACACTGAATACATCAGGTTCACCGGACCACAGGGTGTGCGAGAGTCCTATATCCATTTGGACTTTTCAAAGATTTTTATTAATCATACAATAAATACCTTATAACAGACTGGTGGAGGGATGATGGATCAGAACATTTCCGCCCACTGAAACGTCAGAAGGGTGTGGCATAGAGAGGAAAAGGCCACCATGCGCGGTAAAGAGGGAACACCTGGAAATAAGGACCATCACTGAGTGAGGAGATTCCAAATCAGGACTCCACGTACCTGCACAGTGCTTCGGGAGCTAGATTCTCCCAGCCAAAAATGGAATTCTGTAGTGCAAGAGCACCCTATTCAGTATGCCTAACTGCTGGCTCTGTCCCTTAGCAAGTGTGTGTCTTGGCCGATAATTGAGCAAGACCGGGTAGAATTTCTTAGGAGGTCAGACTGCTGGATCTTTACCTATTATAAACTAGCAGGAGAATATTCTTATTCTGCTAATTTAAAATGCAAAACTTACAAACCTGAAAAACTAAGGGGTTGCTAAAATTACAATGTTGTGCATCCGGATTTCGGTTGCAAAATGTTAATACATGTGGTACCAGGGGTTAATTTGTAAAATAAATAAGTGCTGGGGTTCTCGTCAGGAGGCAACTTGCACCAGCCCATTTCTCCTATTAGCACCGCCTAAACCAGAACCATGAAAGTGAGGAGAGGATGAGGCGTAATGGCCAGAGCTGCTGACTGTGTAACTGGGGAACCAAGTTCAAGTCTTGGCATTAGCTCAACCTCCTGTGATTCTGAGCAAATCACTTAATCTCCGCTTACCTACCTCAAATGATGTCCTTAACTGGTCCTCATGAAAAGCGCCTATGTTGCTGTTGATGAAAAGCGCAGGTGTTGATGGTTTCTGGTGCTCACCACTGGAAACAACCACCTCAAATTAAGCACTGTATGATGCCAATTTGGTGTGTGGAATGAACGCCTAGAGAGTTCCCCTTCAAGCCACTGAATCAGTATTGATTCAGAATCCCATTTTAGAAGTCTGAAAACGTCTTGCTGTTCCTTAAATGGGATTCGTACATACTAATAAGAATGATAATAGATGCAAATGTTGACTCAGACCATTTTTAACTGCTAAAGTGCTTAGTACATTTGGCCTTAAGTCACTTAAAAATGGTTTGTTATGTTTTATTAAGCCTCATTTGAACTAATTACATACATCAATCTCTTTATTACATAAGATGTTAACATCCTTAAAAGCAAATAGTCAACCAAACATTAGGGGACTTTTGCATCAACCAAATATGCAAAGCAGTAGGGCGTGCATTTAAATTTGTGTTGGCCTTTCAGAATTTCATGACACGTGTTTCGTCCATTGCTTTGTGTATTGACACCTGTAGGGACTCTTGTAGCATACACAGCACAAATACTTGATAAAAATGTTAGACTAGCTTTATTTTTAACAAAACGTCCAATGCCTTGCCAGAGACAAGTAGGACGGAGGTTTGAATGTCATTGTATGAGTTAGCCTTTCATCCTTCTGAGGTCAATAAAGCGACTTTAATTGAGTTTGGTTATATTAAAAACTATTACTCAAGTGCCTACAGACAAACACTTCGGAAATCAGCTGCACTGCCTTGCTCCATAGTAGAAATCATGCAGATCCATATTAATTAAGAGTTGGGAACCAATGATGTTGTCTTCCATGCTAAGAAAGGCCTTTTGCACTGGGGTGCAGAGACAGTCCAGTGAAGGCTTATGTGAGATTTGTACTCAGGGTACATCCTCCTTTACAAATTCCAGCTCAAAGACAAGCACACAGTAGTAAACAGTGAATTCGCATCTTCTGGGTAGGATTATCAGGTAATATTCTATCTGCCTCTTGTTTGTGCCTTGTTCTATTAGGTGCTAGGATTTCACTCAAATTTGGATCGCTCTATTTCAATAGATCCGGCTTCTCTCTCACATTCTGAGACAAATATCTGTATTTAATGTGGTGTATTTTTACTTAGAGCCCCCTGGGTTTTAGAGATCAAGGGACCTATTCACGAAGGCACATTGGAGTATGGAAATATAGTACTCCTGTAGTATTCTGTGATACACTCTTAAAGGCCTCTGTGAATTGACCCCAAAACATCTAAAAAAGGAGGTAAATGGAAATATTCATGGAATATACATATGAAGTTAGTATAAATAGAAAGGACTGTGCCATTTTTTTTTAATGATAGCGAGTTAGGCGTCCCAAGACCAATTTACTCAGGCACGTAAGAGTGCGTAAAAGAGTTCTTCTGTAGTACTGCTTCCCATACTCATAAATGCTTTTCTGAATCAGCCCCACATTGTGCACAATCTATTAAATCATGGTGAGAGCATTATGTAAAAAGTATTACAAAATGTGCTGGTTAAAATGCAGCTTTGCAAACATTTTTGTATGTGTTCAACAAACAAGGCTTGCTCTTTCAAGTCCATGTAGAAAATGCTTTTTTAAAGTGTATTGACATTATTTGTCCATGTTTTGCACCTAACCTTACCCCTATGGCTATTTATGATGGTGATTCATTTTCATTGCTTCTTTTTTACAGGCTCTTCCACAAGACCAGAAGCTTCAAGAAGACAAGCATACCATCCCTGACACATGGGTTACAATGGCTATAGACTTGTGAAGCAGCTTTGTTTATTCTACCAGGTATCAAGGTTGTGATAATACACCTTGTGGAACCTTGCTGTCCACTCTTCGTTTCACATCTTTTGATCCTCCATCACTTCTTTCCACGATGAGTGGCTTCCTCTCATATCTGGACCCAAGAAGGATCCAGTGGGGTGCAACATGGAATGCAGTCCACTCCAGGATCTTGCGTACGAAACCCGTGGAGTCAATGTTGGAAGGGAGTGGAGTAACCACCCTTCATGGAACCAAATTGGCCCGTGTACTTACCACGTTGGATCTAGTATCCCTGGGTGTTGGGAGCTGTGTGGGAACAGGCATGTATGTTGTAACCGGTCTGGTTGCTAAAGAGATGGCAGGGCCTGGAGTCATAGTTTCCTTCATAATCGCAGCAGTGGCTTCCATTTTGTCAGGTAAGTTTCTTTCTTGAATATTGAGGAATGCCAATCATAGTGGGGTATGGATCTTGGGTATTTTTGTATCAAGTACAGTCCCCATATTTTAGGTTTCTGCGGCCAAATGAGGATGAAAACAGCTACAATGGAATATAGCTCCGACATTACCCCTGCTCTCTGTCATTTGAGACCAGGAGTTCCTCACTTTTTTCTTTTCATTTTATTGTTGGTTTGAGATGACGTGTTCCACATGCTCAGGGGACATAGCAGCTCAGTATGCTTGTATGGTTTGTTGCTCCTCTTTTTTTTATAATGCCTTTTTTTACTGCTCAGTAGCACCACCAACACCAGGGAGCTTGCTGGTCAGGAATCAACTGAGCTCCAGTTTTGCTTTGATTTTATTCCCCACCCTTTCCTCATTTACACGCTTAGTTAGTCTTCCAGCTTCCCACATAAGACACATCCCCTCTCATTATGGTCCTTAAATCTAGCACTGCTGTGTGACATATCCGGAAAATATAGCTCTGATATTCCCTTTGTCCTTTGCCATTGTTTCATTGCTCGACCTGGAGCATTGTGGGACTAGTAGTTCCTCACTTCATTGCTTTTCTTGAGTGGTTGGTTAAAGGTGCCTGGCTCCACATGCTCTGGGGACATAGCAACCAAGACTACTTTTATTTTTCGATTATGGTTTATTGTTCCTCATGTTTAATTTGCCTTGTTTTTATTTCTTAGTAGTACCGTCGGCAAGGAAATTTGCAGTTTGGTACAAGAGTCAGCTGAGCTTCAGTTCTGTTTTGATTTTATTCCCCACCATTTTCGCCTCCACATACTTTGATAGCACAGTAGTTTCTAACCTAGACAATGCCCCTTTCATGATAGGCCTTAAACCTGAAACTGCCACATGACCGCACATCGGCCGCACCAGCGATGCACCAAAGGTATCCCAAATGCAAGCCTATCTGCGCCCTTCCATGCCTGGATCATGATCCCCGGACTCTTTCATTCGATTGGGCCAAGTTCTTTTCTTACTCCTCTAGCCAGCCCAGTCCATGTTTGACCATTTATCATCTTACCCTGTCCTTCTCTTTTGCTCCAATCTACTAACCTTCAATACTCCACATGGACTCAGCTCCAAGTCGGCACTCTTTCTTGCCTCTTCCATCTTCAAATCTTCAAGTGTTTCTATTGTAGCTGATTTAAATTTCACCTTAATAATACTAATGACCCTGACACCTGTGCTCTTCTCCAGGACATGGGGACTCTCAGTCTTGCCCATTTGATCTCAGACCCCACATACAAACTAGCTTATTTGTATGTGGGGGCTGGCTTATTCACCGACTCTTCCTTAATTTTGTGTGAATTCCAGTTCTGGGTTCTATCCCTCTTTTGTGGACTGACCACATGGCTATTGACTTCCACTCACTAATCCCTTCGCACCCCACTATCACCAACCCTCCCAGTATAAGGGTCTTAAGACATAAATAGTCTGGGATTACCCCATATAATTTGAATCGTGCACTAACCAACTTCCTTAAGCTGCCAGGTGTAATATCAGTAATGCTGCACTCAATTTCAGCAATTGGCTAGACAATGGCTTCAACAGCTTTACCCACTTAAAATCTTCTGCCACTCATCGAAAAACTCTGTCTGCTCCGAGATACTCTGATGAACTCACAGATAAGAAACTATTTTGTAAATCTTAGAAAGGAATTGGTGATGTACCAATTACTTAGTGGATAAAATAGACTATAAGACTTCATGTAATTAGGAAGTGGGTCCCGATTTTATGAATTCTAACATGGACTGATTGACCTTGCAAACTATAGACTGATATCTCTTCTGCCATTTCCCACAAACATTTGGAGAAATTTGTCAATAGACAATTCACCAGCTACGGAAAATCTAATCATCTCATTGACCCCTCTCAATCTGGTTTTCAAGCCTTCTATAGCACCCAGTAGGCTCTCTTAGCTGCAATGGATAACATCTCTAACATCTTGGTTCAGGGACAATCCACCGCCTTGATCCTACTGTGATCTCCCATTGGTCTTCGATACTGTCTCCCATTCTATCCTTCTTGAATGTCTCCATTCCTCTGGTATCTATTGCAGAGCTCTTAGTTGATTTTGCTCTTTCCTCTATTTCTTTACCCAAACAGTTTCTTTTCTGTCACTCGAAGATGACACCATTAAGATCCTATGTGGTGTCCCACAGGGTTGCACACTTGCCCCCACCTTGTTCTACTCTCTTTACACCTGTCAAAGATACTTTGGCTTTGATATTGTATCATACACTGTTGATACCCAGATTATTGTCTCTATCTTTCACAGTTTCCATCAGACCCAATTTATGTTCAAAGAAAGCATTTCTGCTCTTTTCTTAGATGTTACTTAATTGCCTTAATTGCCTTCTGCTGAATAATGACTTGATTAATTTAACAATGTTCAGTAAACTTTCTACTTCTTGGTCTTCTGCCTGGGGCCATCTGATCTGGGTGTGACTCCTTTCCTTGTTAACTCTGTAAAAAACCTAGGAGTCTTTCTCGATCATAATCTTACCATGGCCAACCAAGTCACCAAAGTTGCAGCTATGCTTTTCCTGCTTCTCAAAATGCTGTTGCTACAAAATCAGTAATCCTGAACATTATTACCTCACAACTATAGCAATGTTCTCTATCTGGGAATTGTTAATCATATTCTCCAATGTCTCCAAGTTGTCCAGAACTCTGCAGCATGCCTGTTTCTCAACTTGCCTGCTGATGCTCACATCTCTTGCCATCTTAAGGATCTATACTGTCTCCTGGTCTAGAATTATGCCCTTTTTAAAACTTTGTACATTGTCCACCATGGTCTTCACAAGGCTGGCCCTTCCTACCTTAACAAGCTAGTCAAACCTCTGCCCTGCTTGCCCACTCCGCTTGACAATCCGCCATCTTGTGATCGTCCCTCCCATTAGGTTTGCAACACATGGAGGCCACTCCTTTTCATAACTAACATCAAAATCATGGAATTCTTTTTCATTGGATCTCCATATGCAACCCAACAGGCATGCTTTTGAGAAAGGCCTTGAAACTTGCCTACTCCAAGCTTAATTGGTATGTCTCATGTCATGTTTTTCTAGTGCCAGGATACCCTTACCAGGTGTACCAATCTAGTAAATAAATAAATAATAATAGTCACATTGATTTCTGCAGTTGTGCCTTTAAGAATAGTTGGCAGGCTGTCAGAAGGGAACTAACATTCTTGCAAAGTTTCCACATGCACAAAATGGTAAACGTTATCGCCATTAAAAAAAAGTTTTATATTTTTAAAATTTGAATCAAACGTTTTATTTATTGGACCCCAACATATTTACAAGATAGGTAAGTTGGTCAGATATAGGATTTTATTTAAAGAACTGCTGGAAATTTGAAGCGATGATTGTGATGTCAGAAGTCAAGCAATGACAATGTTATTGCTGTTCTACTCAAATCAATGGCAATTATAAAGATTACACAAATAATGGGTTGAGAGAGAATGGGCCAGGGCATGAGAAGAGAAGGGGACAGCAAATGGTGAAAATAATGTATAATGAAGGATGAAAGCCTCCATCATCCTCACAGTTCTTGGAGCTTGGCCATTTCCCCTCCACTGGGGCCTGAGAGTGCACACCCACAATACTTTAACAATTTATAACTATAAAGATGTGATGTAGAGAAAATTAATGGAGCAGGTACATGGAACTGGGACACAGGAGTGGTCCTCCTATGTTCTCTACTACAGCAGATCCAGGGCTATTTTTCTTGCTTACATTAGAAGCCATGGCACCCTTGCCATACCACTCTGTAATTGTTCATACTTTTAGATGCCTCTACCCTAGATCACACATTTTGAGCTAGTTGTTGTCACGACCGGACTGGGAACAGCAACCAGCCCTGGCAGATTACTGCCCAACCCAGAGCTTGGTGCTAGTGAGAAGCTCAGCTCATGCTTTTGTTGCAGGGGGCCAATATTGCAGCACTGCTGCAAATATGGCCCCAGTAACAAAACCGGCCCCCCACCCCTCCGGCCCACCAGGGAAACGCTCTGTGCCCTCTACAGCCAGTCCGGCCCTGGTTGTTGTCTTGTATTAAACCAACTGGGCTTTTCACACATAGGGCCCGATTCCAATCTCGCTAGGAAAGCCCTCCGTACGACTCGGATCCGGAGGGCTTTCCGAGCGAAACGTGCTCCGGGAGTCCGAACGAGCGAGTACGATGCAGCCGTATGCTTACGGACTCGGTTCGCTCGGAGTCCCATTGGACTCTACGGGAGCCTGTGTACAGACGCGTACACAGGCTCCCATATCAGAAAAGGGGTGGGTGGGGAAAAGCGTACACCCTGCGCCCCCGTGATAGATTCGGAGGGCCCCGGGTGAAGGGGGGCCCGGTACGGCCCACCAAAGTACGCTTCCGACAGCAGTTCCGACCGAGGCGAAGCGGCTGTCCGAATCGTGCATCGTACTTGCTCGGTTGGAAATCGGCTCCATTGCGCGGCACGATTCGTCTACGAACGAGACGTACGGAGCGGTTCGGGTCCGGAAACGATTCGGTCGGCGCTTACGCGATCTTCGCATCGTACTTGGTCGTTCGGACTTGTGTACGATTCGGTCGTAAACAAGGGCTACGGATCTGGTCCGGTAAAGCCAAATCCGATTCGGAGGCCTTCCAAGCGAGATCGGAATCGGGCCCATAATGAGATAAACATACATATGGGCCTCGGAAATTGCGATATGTGTGGTAACTCCTGTTACGGCACGTATGGCAATTGTGTTTTTTGTGCTAAATAACAGCAGATTAAACCTACCAATATTTATTGAGCGGTAAAATGCCTGTTTCTGGACCAGAATATGTGAAATTTGGTGTGATAAATATATTATTCTCTAAAAAATTGTATTTGAATGGTATTTATTGCACCTGATAAATTACGAGAATTTAGCTGCTGCAATAAATATCATCCCATTTATCGGGCTGCTCTTAATGAGGGCCTTAAAACTGTAAAAAAAATACAGCAGACCTTTTCCATCTATGCACCTAGGATCTGGAATAAAATCCGTATATACTCAAGGACCTCCCCAAATTAGGAAAGAGTTGAATATGCATCTCTTCATCACAATGCATTAACAGTCTGCAAGCCAGCTGTTTCTCTTATCACTCGCTTAACCTTCAAGTTGGACAGTTCTAGATTGAAACATCTTTTGACCATAACTGCCAAGGATTGAGAAAATATTTAATTGGTTTCCGTGATTCGAGCGCGCTTTGTGGCTTTTCTTTGTCTTATGTGTGGCATTTACCAGGAAACTTTACAGCGAATAAAACCAAGTAGTGAAATTTATGTAACAAGATAAAAACCATAAAGTCCCACTCATTTCTGCACAAATCTGCCCGGCCTACGGGGCTCGAACATGCCAGGAAGCTTCTTGCATCTGCCTTTTCCGTGTTAAAATAGCGTCCACCTGAGGTGAGTAAGGAAGTAAGTTTATTCACTTCAAAATCCTCTAACACACTACCGTTCAGGTGGCTCTCCACAACATTCTACTCTGAGCTTCACCTGAAGATTCTATAGAATGGAGCACAATAAGAAGAAGGAAGGGGGGGGCAGGAAAACCGGTCAGGGAGGGAGAGGGAATATACCATCCTATGTTACAACCTTCTGTTTCTCAAATTCTGCACCCTGGGCCCTGGCAAGATGTGCAAAATTTGTGGCCATACTCAGGTGGTGTCTATCAGCAACCATTATCTCGGCCAGCAAGGAAAGGTAAATGCAAACGAGAAAGGCCTTCCTCGCTCAATAGCCTGAGTGCTGGAGGAAGAACTCTGGAATGAACTGACTGCAGGGCTGGATTGGGAACCGAAACCGTCCCTGACAAAGAGCTTGGCCACCCCGGGGGTTGGGGGTGGGGTGGGGGGCTGGAGGAGGAGGGTGCTAGCGGAAAGCTTTGATCCTTTGTGCTGCTTCTGTTGCTGGGGGCCTATATTGCAGCTATGCTGCAAAACTGGCCCCCCAGGGGTCTAAAGCCGTTCCCCACCCTGGTGGCCCACATGGGAAACGCCTGGTGCCAGCTACGGCAAGTCCAGCCCTGACTGACTGCCTTGGTCAAAATCTTAATGTACATATTTTAAGCAGCAGAACTAAGGACCTATTTGCCCCACATGGCCCTAAAGATAAACTTGATACATATCAGCTAATGCAGGCCGTACCACATTTGATCGACTGTTTACAATCATCGTATTTTGCACGTGTTTTATACACAGAAGTTTTAAGCATTTTGTCTGAGAATTGTTTTATTCTCTGTAGATCTTATCTATTTGTAATGATTTTAATTAACTAAACAATAAAGCCTGCAATTACAATTACAATCACTTCTGTGCACGGTGAAGCTTCATCAATGGCACTGAAATATCAGCAGCACTCCTGAACTGCTTTGCGGAAGGTTAGCTGCTGAGTTACAACTTGGTCTCGGCAAAGTTCCAATTATTCGTAATTTGAGTAGTTTCAAGCATTCCACATTATGCTTTCTTTGCAAAATTATGCAATATTATGAGATTACACAACTTGGCGTAATTGGGGATCACTTGGGAAACAATCCTATTCTGGGAACACCAGAACAACTAAAATTAACATAACACTAGCGACACTAGTTTGCGCGCTCAGGGCCGGCTTTAGTGCTGGTAGCGCCCGTTGCGACAATCACTTTTGGTGCCCCCACGTCCAATGACCGCCTCCTCGAATTCTCTCCCTACCACCTGCAAAAGTGCCCCTCATCTCTCCTATCATAAGATATTGCTAAACACAGCGCCCCCCCTCCAAAGGTCAGCGCCCAGTGCATCCGCACCATTTGCACTGCCCTAAAGCCTGCCCTGGCGGCGCTTGTTTTTGCCATCTATGTTGTTGCGCTTTATGTTCCTTGTAAGTGTTCCTCGTATCCAAAATTGATATGCGTGTCCATATTGCTATAAATATAGCTCAAAATTCCAGATTTGCGTATAATGCAATTTAAAAAAACCGAAATTTCGCATAATTATGAAGAATGGACTTTTTATTGAGTTCACACACCCCTAGTTAAAACAGAATGATAATTCTGTTCCTTGTCATCATAGCAAGCATTCAGGTGCTACCAGCATTAGTCACCCATATGCTTTCACCATTGGAAGGGTGCAAGGCTCTCCATCTCTGTGCAATGATAATCAGTCCGGCACGCCTGACTCTTCTTCTGCTTGCTGGGCATGAAGTATTCTGTCAATATTTGTTTAGCTATCAATGGCTTTGCTCTGCAATATCTGTGATGTTTGTTCCTACATTATTCCGCTTCTTGAAACTCCTATGTGCTAATGTTCTGTTTACTTAATGTCCACTTTCCTCCCTTGAGTCTATTCCTATTTCATCTATTCTGTTTGCTTCGTCATCCTCTTTGCTTTCTTTTCTTCTCGCTCACTGGTATTATCTGGTATTACTTTACACGAAGACAGTGGCGGCTCCTCCGCTAAGGCGGAGGAGCGTTGCCCTACTGCTTTTCAGCAGTGAAATAAAGGAAAAATAAAATGATAATAACGATGTAATTATCATTTTATTTTTCCCTTCTGCTGCAGCTTTGAGGGGGCGGGGTGGGGGCGGGGCTGCTCTGCTCACAGAGCGGGGCGAGGAGTGTTATGCACACTAAGTGCACATGACTGTTTGGCCTGCCATCTCGGTCCGGTGAAACAGTCATGCGCACTTTGCATGTTCTCCACCCAGGTGCATTACAGCCTGGGTGGAGACCATGCCCAGGCTACCAGTCCCTGGCTGAGCGCCCAACCACGCCAGTGGTCAGCAGTCTGTGACTGCTTTTAAATAAAGAAAACTGTTTTTTAAAAATGCAGCCCATTTTTCTTAAAGGAAATGGAGCTCCCATTTAAAAAAGTGTTTTTTAAAAGTTTGTTTAATTGTGTCAGTGGTCCCTTGGACTACTGAGTTATACAACAAAATATCTACTGATATGGATATTGAGTCAAAAATATAATTCACCAAAATATTTCTATATTCATCCTGTAATGATAAAAATACTATATTGTGTCAACATATTGTGGAGCAGAATGTCACCCAAAAAGGTAGGAATATTAGTTTTTTAAAAATAAATATCGACCTTAAAGTAATTTATTTAAAATGGAAAATTAGTTAAAAATAATATAATGCAAAACAAAAAGTTTTAATCGGTTATTTAATTTATATATTTGCATGTGTGTACACACACACAATACAGCAACAATAACTATACAATTTTTAAATACATTTAATTAAAAATGTTAACAGTAAATTATAGTTAAGGTGCACATGGGTTTCGAGCACTCCTGGAGGGTGAGGTGCAGGGCCTTTTGGTCACAGGCCAAGTCCTCTTGCCCACCGCCACTGCACACCACAAAAGGCCATGTGATGTAAGGGTCGACCACCTGCTAGGATGGAGTACAGGGCCTGGTCAGAAATAACTCGCTGTACAAGTTCATAGTCCATGCACATTCAAGGTATTCCATCTCTGGTGTGTTAGAAGAAGGGTCTGGAGGAAGATTAGTCCCTCTGGTAAACACCCACAGTACAATACCTCTCACTCACTTACTTAGGGGCTGATTAGGATGGCGGGCGGACTTTAGCCCGCCCGCCATCCTAGTGGTAACGGGACCGCCCGCCTGCCATGCGGCGGTCCCGCCACCCAAATCATGAAGCGACCGCCACCGCGGCAGTCGCATCTGGCATTTTAACATTGCGGCGGTTGCTGCTGGCTACAGCACCCGCCGCAATAGGAAAATGCCATGTTGTGCATTTCCATGCACAACGTGGCAGGCACCGCGCGGTGCCTGCCACCTTGTGCATGGACATGTAGGGGGGTACCTATACCCCCCAAGTGCACCCCCTCATCCCCCCACCCCCCACCGCCCCCCCCGGGGGCCCGCAACGGGCCCTCAAATCGATTCACCGCCAGCCTTTCCATGGCGGCATCGCCGCCATGGAAAGGCCCTGAAATCCACACATCCTAATATGGCTGGCGTTGCCTGCTAGGCACCGCCACCATATTACAGCCCCAGCTCCGCCCAGCCGGCAATCGTAACGATTGCCGACCGGCGGAAAAGCGGCGGACGGACTTTCCATCCGCCGCGATACCCACCGCCATTGTAATATGGCGGTGGGTATTGCACGTTATGATGGCGTAACGGTCGCCACCGCCAGCCCGGCGGTGGCGAACGTTACGCCATCGTAATCACCCCCCTAGTTTCATGCAATCTGGAATGACTGTCTGATGCAAAGTTTCACTCACCCATCTCTTCTCATGTATGTCACTTGCACTAACTCTCATTCAAGCTCACAGACATACAAATCAAACAACCGTAAAAGTTGGTTATATGGTTCTTAGAAAGATCTTTTAGGTTTTTTTTACTTTTTGGGAGATACAACAAAAAATACAACTGGAACAGTAGAATGGGAATAGGAAGACAATTATTTTTTGAATGTTTTTTGCTGTAACAGGACTTAATTTCTTGGTCTTTATGCACTCTATTCTCCAAAGGAGATCCTCATCCCACTGGCAAGGTAGTGCAAACTACTGGTGGTGAAGCATGAGTGGCTCTCATCTCCTGTTGTGAAATATCCTCTGGCGATGTATAGCCAAAAGGGGTGGTATGTGGTAATGCATCATCAGATGTTAATGGCACCTCTTCGGTGTCCCTCATCTTTTTGCCTATATTACATTTCCTTTGATGCCAAGTGTGAAGACGCTTGTGCATTGATGATGTTCCAAATGGATATTTGCCCCAAATTGCCCTGCTCAGTTTCCTGTCACGTAATGTACATGTGGCAGGAAATGATGACGTTTTCCTTCTAGCAGGGATAGATATGAACTGCCATACGATAGTCTCAAGTGGAGACTTAGGGCCAGATTTACTAAGCACTTGCATTATCCTTGTGTCGCACAAGTCGGCACAAGGTAACACAAGTGCTTAAGTGACATTTACAAAGCCATGCAATTCAATATTTGTGCTTGCATCGCTTCTCACCGCAAAGTGAGACAATGCAGCGACTTGTGTTGCCTTGCCTTACACTGCGTTGAGGTGGTGTTATGTGATTTGAGCATGAACATGTCTGTGCATCCAACCCATGTATTTTGAAGTAAATTCAGATTAAGTAGTCAGTAGATCTGGGTTTGTGCCAAAATGGTGCGCCTACCCATCTTAGCCATAACAAGTAGAAATATCTATATTTCTCATTGTTAATTCCTCTTTGCATGTGGGTTTCATTCTGCAGCGCACATGCAAAGAGAAATATACATCTAATGATAGTTTTTGTGCAGGAAGGGAGTT
This sequence comes from Calotriton arnoldi, assembly GCA_963921515.1. Lineage (NCBI taxonomy): Eukaryota > Metazoa > Chordata > Amphibia > Caudata > Salamandridae > Calotriton > Calotriton arnoldi. The sequence goes on along the minus strand of CAWUFW010004453.1, from coordinate 1,458,439 downwards.
TTTAGGGTTCAGTTATTGGTAGTTAAAAATGGGTAATAAAGATTTTTTGCATAGGATAGTTGGGTGTTTTAGGGGTTAGGAGATGGTTAGTTTAAAATAATAAAATTAAAAGTAATTTAAAAACTAATATTAATTTAATATTAAGTGATTAATATTAACATTTACAATTAAATTATTTTTAGATAATGTGATAGAATTGTAAAATTATGTATAAAATTAAAATTATGTGGTTGTGTGTGTGCAAAAAAAGGAAGTAGTAGGGAATCCTGGGTAGTTTATAAGTTTTAGGCACAGAACAGCTCCTTTATATTGAGCACTCTACAACACCGCTGACACTCCAAAACTGCTCACCTCCAATGCCTGTTTCTCTATTAGGGGTTTTAAACATATGATTAGCATATTGCCATCCACGCTGAGCTGGATAAGTGACAATGGACCTAATTAATAATTTGGCGGATGGCCCGTTCTTCCGCCAAGGGGGCAAAGTAAATTACTTTGTCCTCATTGCGGAGGGATCACCTGCCAAATTTATAAATGACTGCCACGCAGGCGGTCATTTAGAGTGCATTGACAGGAACCGTAGTCACAGCAGTTCCAGCCAATGCATTTTGCTGTTTGGTGCAGAGCTGCACCAACATGACACCAAACAGTTTTCTTTTTTCTATTTTAAAAAGAAAATCCAGAAACGTTTTAATGCTCTCCTCACCATGAGAGTCATTTCCCATGGCAAGGGTGGCATTATTTGCATTTTACCGCCCCTTATGGACAGTAAAAACATGGCTATAAGTCCACCCAGCCAGTTTGGGTTGGCGGACATATAGCCATTTCTATAAGTAGTCCCCGCTGTAGCCAAACCTAAGGTCTAATATCATCTAAATCAGGCGGGAGGGCCAGTATGTTGGCGGCATGTATACTTCATTGCGATGGAGTATTCATGCTGCCAACATATAAATTAGGCCCACAGTCTTTAGCCATTTTGACAACAAAGGGGCAGATTTACAAGCCCCTTGCGCCACTTTTGCGCCGCCGTTGCGTCACTTTTGTGACGCAGCGGCGACGTAAACCATGCGCCACGTTGCGCATTATTTACAACGTGACGCATCTAGGGAGATGCGTCACGTTGTAAAGCCCTGCGCCACATGAAACCTGCGTCAGGTTTCATGTGGGCGTTCCTCCGCAGGGTGGGCGTTCCGTCGAAGGAAAGCCTCGTAAAGTGACGCAGTGAAATCTACAAGATTTCACTGAGTCACTTTTCCGACTGCGCTGCGACGAATCCTTACGCCTGCTTCAAGCAGGCGTAAGGAGTGGCGCACCACGTTAGGTATGGGCAGCCCACGAGTATTGCTGGAGTTGCGTCGCGCTTGCGACACGACTCCAGCAATGCGCCGCCCTTGCGCCACAGGATGCGACACGCATCGGCCTTTCCTTGCGCCACGGTGCGCCGCATTGTAAATGCGGCGCATCCGTGGTGGCGCAAGGAGAGAATTGCGTGTCGCAACTATTCTGGCGCATCCCTGCTGATTTGCAGGGATGCGCCAGAAGTTGTAAATCTGCCCCAAAGACTTTAAGGACAGTATTAGCTTGTGCTATCCACACCAAGCTGAAAAATGACAAAAGCCTTTTTCCACTCCATTGAACTACAGTTAGATATTTTGGCTTCCTTTTATTAAACATGTAGTTCTGACACTGCTCTGTATTGGAGTCCGTTCTCTGGTCTGTCTCTACACCGCCCATATCCTTCAAGGTCTCTAAAAGTGGATATAAGCAAACACTCAAAAATTACGGTAATCGCAGAATGTAGTTTACACTGTATATGAAGGACATTGTGGATCAGACGAGCCAAGTATGGTATGGAAAGGAAGTGGTAGCATGGAGATTCTGGTTTTATGACTGTTCTACTGCAGAATATCAACTACCATTATATTGTCAAAGTAAGTAAGTACTCATGGATGATTATAGCTTTAGCACTCTCAACTCAAGATCGATGTACCTTCAAGAAGTCCTGAGAACCTGAGTGAGAAAGGTGAATCTGGCCTTCGAAATCTGAAGTAGCAGAACACAGGGGTCAGGCTGGCGAGGTAGACTGGAGAGGTCTACCCTAGAAATAATTTCATTATTTGAATAACAGAGTGATGAGGTGAGTGTTTATGGATGTTGTAAATTTGAGATAGAGTCTGATTTAAAGTATGGGGGCAGGTCTACCAGTCCTTCAAGGCGGTGGAGGGATGAAATGTGTTGGCCTGCTTACTCCTCTGTGATTAGACCTGCTGAAGGCACTGAAACTTTGCTGAGTGGGTGCCATGTTTAATGTGCCCTCTCTTCGTAGTTTTTCTTTTTCAAGAGCAAACATTCAAAGCAGGAGATTGTTTTTTAAAAAGTAATGGCCCTGACATGCTGGGAGTTTTTCCCAGGGCATGTGATTAATGCTAGGTGTGTTCCGCCAGCATCTGCGGTGTAATTTCTTTGCTTTTTTATTTGGGGCCACCTGGCTTTTCCTAGTGAAAAAAATCAGGAAAAAGTACATTAGAACATTTGCTCTAGATAGGGTGGACAGTCTGATGTACGTTGACCGCCGCCCATTGTCCAATGGGCCATCAGTCAAAGGATTCTGCCTGCAGAGGCAGCATAGGCTCTGCCTTCAGATACATGGGGCTTCCCAAGCTGTAATTAGAGCTGGGTATTACAAATGTAGTTGATGGGACCATAATTGTGATGGATTATCCCTTCTGCCAAACTCTAAATCGGGCCCTTAGTTATTTTCCAGTCTCAGTTTTCAAAGGCAGGAAGTTCCACAGTGCCGAGCCTGAACATGGAGAAATGTACTTCCTTAGCTCTTCGATTTAAATGGTCAGGTTGACAGTAGGTGACTTTTGGCAAACCTGAGGTTTCTCCTGAGTTGGCAAGGGACAAAGAGTTTTGTGAGATATTTCACTGGAGGACCTTATGTATGAGTAGAACCTGTTTTAAAGGTCACTTTGCTTGGGAGGCAATGGAGAGATTTAAGGGCCAGTGTGATGTGATTATGCCATTTCAGAATAAACATCACATGGAATGTGTACTTTCGACCTTTGTATAGTATTGGGAGAAATGTACTTGGTAACCCAGTGCATAGACTGTTGAAGACAAAGATAGAATGCTGTTTTTCTGACTGCATTTGTTGAGGGGTAAAAGTAAGACCCCTGTAAAAAAAAAAAAAGCACTCCAAAATTGTAGGTTTCATCCACGGGGACTGGGGGAGGGCCCAATTCCGCTAGCGCAATTATAGAAAAAGGGGCAGAATTGACAGGGTCGTGATGCATGATTTCAGGGTTTTTTTGCCTTTTAAGCAGAGCCAACTATACTGATTCCAATGGGTGAACATGTAAAAATCAGTGAGATGAGGTAAGAAGTTTGCTTGGTTTGTCTTCAAGCATGGGGTGGCGCTCTTTGCCATACACATGCATGTGATATCCAATCTTGGAGGAGCGCTTTGTTATTCTTGCTCTAGTGTTCCTTTTGAGGGAACCTGCATGCCAGAATAGGAGAAGAGTTTTGCTTTTTATAAAGTACTTTAAACTGAACTGAACATTTTTGTGCACAGAAAAGTAAACATTTCTTAAGAGAAAATGCAGAAGTGAGCCTTGAAAACTTGCATAACAACTCAACTCACAGGGCAGGGTTTATAATACAGACTTCATGTTATGTTGTGTTATGTCACAGGGTTTTATATAGCACTCGATCACCGGTCAGCTTTCTTGCCACTGGGTAACAGAGACAACGCACTGCGGGCAAGAACTTAGTCATACGCTTGTCTGTAGTGCCAAGTCTTCAAGAGTTTCGGAACTTCATATAGTTGGATGTAGAACGCAACTCAGGGGGAAGGGAGTTCCAAATGCGAGGGGGAAGAACAAAAAATCTGGAACCTCCCAATAACTTATTTTTAAATAACTGGATAACTGGTGTGCTGGCATCCTAGGGGGGAAAGTGTGAGACATGATCCAGTCTGACAATGCAAGCAATGGCGCAAAGGATGCAAGGACATTGCTTGGTGGGGAGGTAGCTTGCATGCACCCCTGAACTCACACAAGATCAGGGGTGTTCATTTACCACACAGAACCATAATTAGTGGTGCTATGACCTTTATACCATGTGGAATCCAAGTTATTACATGTCAAACTAATTCTTTTTCAGGGTGGTGGCATTACCATAAACTTGAAGTTATGCAATCCAAACTTCCTATTTTTTCATCCAAGCAGCGCTTTTTGCAGTGACAAATTAGACACAAAGAAGCTTATTTACAAGCCCATTGCGCCACTGGTGTGCCACTTTTTTTGATGCACCGGTGGCGCAGTGTGCCTGCCCATATTTACAAGGCCACTTAAAGTGACTCTGCGCGACTTTTCATGACCTTGTATATATGGCCCCCCTTTCACACATTACTCTGCATGAAAGGGACATTTCATGGGTCTTACTGTGGGTGTTCCCACGCAATATCCATGGAACCTGACACATTCCCAGATTTACAAGGTTTTGTAAACCTGGGAATGTGTCCGATTCTAACGCCACCCCAGAGCAGGCGTAAGGGAAGCACAACGAGGAGAAATGCCTTTATTGCTCTTCATTTTTCCTTTTTCTATGTGTGCTGTATTCTGCAGCACACATAGAAAGAGGAAAACCCCTCTTGTGATTGTTTTTGTGTGGGAAGGTGTCCCTTCCTGCACCAAAACAATCCTCCCTACAATGCAGACACCCTAGCACCATCGTGCAAGGGTGCCTGCATTGACGCATGGCAGCCCATTGTGCGCCAGCGCAGGGGAAAAGGACAGGAATGTGCCGTATCTTGTAGATACAGTGCATTCCTGCACTTTCCTTTTGGCACAGGGGGCCATGTGTCAAAATATTGTAAATGAAGCCCAGATTGTTTGGTGTGTTCAATCCATTCTTTTTAATGAGCTCTCTCTGTTATTCCACAAAGTTCCATCATCACCATTTTCCAAAAATATTAAATTATGCCTAATGCATTTGTGGATCATGATCCCTTTTTGAGGGACTAGCTGTAAATTATCTCTAAACAAGAATAGCATACATTGCCAATATCGAAGCTAATTGGGTTGTGACTGCAACCACACACAAAATTATTGCACTTCTCTTATGTACTAAAACACAAGGGGGCAGATTTACAAGCCCCTTGCGTCATTTTTGTGCTGCCGTTGCGTCACTTTTTGTGACGCAGTGGCGGCGTAAAAATGCAGCCCATTTACAACGTGACGCATATAGGGAGATGCGTCACGTTGTAAAGCCCTGCGTCACATTTTACCTACGTCAGGTATAATGTATGCAGGGTGGGCGTTCCCCCCGCAAGAAAGCCTCGTAGTAGTGGCACAGTGAAATCTACAAGATTTCATGGCGTCACTTCTAGGACGCCACTGCGTCAAAATCTTACGCCTGCTTGAAGCAGGTGCAAGGAGTGATGTAGTGTAGTCAGAGTATGCCTCAACATGCATTGCTGGAGTTGCGTCGTGCTTGCGACACGACTCCGGCAATGCATGACTTTTGCACCAACAGATGCATCAGAATTTCTGACGCATCTGTCAATCCTTGCGCCATGGTGCGGCGTATTGTAAATACGGCGCATCCATGGTGGTGCAAGGGTGTCTCAGGGTGGCGCAGGGAAAGTGATGCATCTCTACAGATGCGTCACTTTCTTGTAAATCTGTCCCAAGGTATTTTAATGCCGAAAATCTTTGAATGTCTGCTTTTTTTGTAAACGTGAACTTAAAAATCACTCGGACATTTCAGTATATGCCTGCAACTGAAAAGGCAAAGTCCTTTCACATGCACATTAGACACTACAAAGATCTTTAGGAGGATCCACCCAGTTTTACTTTCACACTTACCAGTACGGAAGAACTCTCTGCTCACCATTCACAAACAAACACAAGCAAACAGTCACACACAAGGGATCAGTTAAATTAAAAGGTTATGTGCGACTCGCATTCTTCTTCTCTCCCAAGGAATGTTTTGAAGCATCTGTAGAAGATTTTATATTCCAAAGCACATTGGGACAGGGTTACTTGTCAAGGCAGACCTCATAATAGTTTAAGATGCATTGACACACAGATTTCGAGTTCTTCTGGGATTTCAGGAATATCAGCAGCAAATGGTTCATTTTTAAGGAGCCATTGAATGCAGAGAAGCAAAGCAGTTCCCTTTGGCCGGTCCTCCAGGTCCGACAATCACCAGAAGTAAGCATTCTAGAATGCTGCTCTGTTTGTCTTGAGTTTTCAGATGATTGTGACATCATTCACTGGATGGTCCCTGTAGAGCACCTTGAACAAGTATCATTGACCAAAGCATACATTTATTTATAGTTATTAAGGGTAGAATGTTTCCACCAGGGAATTTTAAGGGAAATGGTGGATTACTAGTAATAATTTTTTTGTTTTGTTCAGGTTATAGGAAGTCCAGGCATCGATGGTTGATTCAGTTATGCAGAAATCTGGGAACCAAGCGCTGCCTAGAGGCTTTTAGGATACTGAAATATAACACCCGTCTGCCTATTGTATTCTCAGTATCACGCTTTTTATTTTCCATGTGGTGTGTACGTAGAGCGTTCCTGAAGACCAATCCATAGGCACTAGCTGATTATTTTATAATATTTTTTAACTGGATCTGGATTATTTTAATTTGCTTTTAACATTCATGACTTTTAACGTGTTTTTACTGATTGTAATATGATGCATACTTGTTTTTAGGAATGCTGCATAGCTGTGCACATTTTTGAATATGGCATGGATGTGATGACCCCTGTGATGGCAACCCAAGCCCAGGTCACTGGGTATGGGCATGTGCCTTTAAAGATTGTTTTTATGAAATGTTAACGTAATGCACATGCACTTTCATGAGTAATTTTAACCTAGGGCTTTGGGGCCTGGGCCCGTGCCCATATGGACCATTTTTTAATATTTTTTATTGTATTGCACATGTACTGCACACGCATTTTTATGGCCTTGGTGTTGTCAGTCCAAACCCAGATGACTGGGTTCAGGCACGTGCCTATATAGATTGTTTTTATGGAATATCAATGTAATGCACACGCACTTTCATGAGTATCTTTGACCCGCACCCTTACGGACCGTCTTTATGAAATGTCACTGTATTGTACATGTACTTTTAGGGTCAAAACGACTGAAATATGTTTTTTTTTATGATGATGATGAGTAATACAGACAATTTCAAACAGTTCAGTGCCTCTGAAAGTTTTAAAGTGTAGAGGTGAAATCAACAACGTGCTGGGATACAAAAACATTTTGTGGCTCCACGCAGATTCCAGAAATGTGAGGAAAATGTGTTTTTGACAAAGTTTGAGGTTTGCAAGGGATTCTGGGTAACAGAACCTGGTGAGAGCCAGACAAGTCACCCTGGGTGTCTAGTTTTCAAAAATGTATAGGTTTGCTAAGTTTCCCTAGGTGCCGGCAGAGCTAGGGTTCAAAATCTACAGCTAGGCACTTTGCAAAAAAAGGGTCCGTTTTCACTGTGAAAATGTGGTGTGTCCACGTTGCGTTTTGGGCTGTTTCCTGTTGCAGCCACTAGGCCTACCCACACAAGTGAGGTACAATTTTTCTCTGAAGACTTTGGGAAATGCGGGGTGGGTGGAATTTTGTGGATCCACGCAGATTCCAGAACTTTCCACCACAGAAATGTGAGGAAAATGTGGGTTTTTTGGACAAAGTTTGAGGTTTGCAAGGGATTCTGGGTAACAGACCCTGGTGAGAGCCAGACAAGTCACCCCATCCTGGATTCCCCTGGGTGTCTAGATTTAAAAAATGTATAGGTTTGCTAGGTTTCCCTAGGTGCCGGCAGAGCTAGGGTTCAAAATCTACAGCTAGGCACTTTGCAAAAAAAGGGTCAGTTTTCACTGTAAAAATGAAGTGTGCCCACATTGCGTTTTGAGCCGTTTCCTGTCGCGGGCACTAGGCCTACCCACCCAAGTGAGGTACTATTTTTATCGGTAGACTTATGGTAACACAGAATTGTAGAGCAACTGTTATTACCTATTGACATTCGATGCATTTCTGCCTTCCAAATGAAAGACAATGTGTGAAAAAGTAGTCACTTTGAAAAATGTCCTATAATTCTCATGCTAGTATGGGTACTCCCAATTTAGGAAATGTGCAAATAGCTACAGTTTCTAAACTCTATATTTTGTTCCAATTTCAGAAATACATAGGTGTCTTTCATCCCGATTTTTCACTGTATATATTTTCCCAAATGAATTGCTATATACCAGGTACATAATAAAAAACCATTGCAAGATGCTGCTCAGTTATTGGCTCTGGGTTCGTCGGGTTCTTGGTGAACCTACAAGTCCTATATATCCCCACAACCAGAAAGTCCAGTGGATGTAACAGTATATTGCTTTCAAACATCTGTCATAATTAGAAGAAGTTACAGGTGAAAATGTTGGCACAAATGGCTGTTTTTTTCAATTCATTTTCAATTTTCCCTATTTTCAACTGTTAGTTTCTATAAAGAAACCTTAAAGGATCTACACAAATGACCCCTTGCTGAATTCAGAAGTTTGTCTACTTTTCTAAAATGTATAGCTTTCCAGGATCCATTATTGCTTTCATACCCATTTCTACTATTAACTGGAAGAAGATTGAAAGCACAAAAAATAGCAAAAATAGGCTATGTCCCAGTAAAATGCCAAAACTGTGTAAAAAATGTTGGTTTTATGACAGAAGTCTGTCAGTCCCTGAAAGCTGGGAAAATGGTGATTTAAGCCCCACAAACCATTTGTTGATACCCTTTTCAGGGAAAAAACCAGATGCTTTCATTTGCAGCACTTTGTTCCCATTTTTCCCCAAAAAACCAAAACTTTGCTGTATTTTGGCTAATTTCTGGGCCCCCTCTTGGGGAATCCACAAACCCTGGGTACCTTTAGAATCCCCATGATGTTGGAAGAAAAGGATGCAAATTTGGCGTGGATACCTTATGTGGTCAAAATGTTACAGGGGCCTAAGCGCGAACTACCCCAAATAGCCAAAAAAAGGTTTAGCACAGGGGGGGAAAAGGCCTAGTAGCGAAAGGGTTAATATGCATGAGGCAGGCAATTTGTGACCCCATTAGGAATCGCTAACAGTGTCTCAGACACTGTTGTACATGGCATTTAGCAACTCGCAAATTGTGACTCGCAATTGAGCGCAATTTGTGAGTCGCTAAATGACATGGTCCTACATCTGGCTCTGTTGAAATGATTCTCTAATTCCTCTAAAGCATTTTCTCTAACAGAAACGTTACTTTTGTTGGCCCTTTAAACACTTTGGAAATCTAACATTTTTGGGGGACTTTAAACACCCTTTTCCCAATGCTGGACAGGTGGAACTAATACCTATGTGCAACTTTGTGCTACAGCTGAAACATGTACATTTATTTTGCTGGAATTTAACATTCTTCACTTTCTCATTTGCCAAAACGTTTTTTTTTTCAGATACAGAAAAAACTGCAGAATTATTTACATTTTCTCCACTAGCAATTTCTTTTGCGTACATTGACAAGCGTTTAATACTCTTTGCGATATCAGGAAATTCTTTCAAAATAGGATTCCTACATGCCAATAAACATTCTTGAACCTTTTTACAAAAACGTTTAAATCTCTCAGATAAATTTACATATGTTCATCAAATTTGCATTTAGATTCAAGAATGGATAAATTATAAATATACACCTCAATGCATTCATCTGCAGACTGCCTCCATTTGAAGAAACTATGGGCCAGATGTATGACCCTTTTGCACTCGTAAACGGGAGATCGGCCCGTTTGCGACCTCAAAAAAGGGTAATGGCATGTACAAACGCTATTTTGCGAGTCACTGACTCGCAAAATAGAGTTTGCGACTCTCGCTATTAGGAAGGGGCGTCCCTTCCTAATAGCGAGACTTACTGCCATGTACTATTGTTTTGCAACCTCATTTGCGGCCGAAAAAACTCTTGGAGTTTACCGCCTACTTCAAGTAGGTGGTAAACCTCTCGCAAACGGGAAGGGGTCCCCAGGGGACCCCTTCCCCTTTGTGAGTGTGTGAGAAAATATTTTTTAAGAGCAGGCAGCGGTCCCAGGGACCACTGACTGCCCTTAAAAAATTAAACTGAAAAGTTTAATTGTTTTTTTTTTAAAATGCAGCCCGTTTTCCTTAAAGGGAAACGGGCTGCATTTAAAAAAAAAACTGCTTTATTTAAAAAGCAGTCCTAGACATGGTGGTCTGCTGACCCCAGCAGGCCACCATCCCTGGGAGTGCCAGCCATTCCCAATGGGGTCGCAAATTGCGAGTGCCTCATGAATATTGATGAGGCATGCAATTTGCGACCCCATTGGGAATCGCAAACAGTGTTTTAGACACTGTTGAACATTGCATTTTGCGAGTCGCAAATTGCGAGTCGCAAAGCGACGCAATTTCCGAGTCGCAAAATGTAAGGGTCGTACATCTGGCCTTTAGTCTCTTCAACATCATGCTTGGTTGTTCTGTGAAATGTTTTTCTAAATGCTTTACAGCTTCAAAGACATCTCTAGGTATAAATTGACCAATTGAAAACTGCATTGTCCTTCATCTCCAAGCATACTTAATAAAAGTGCTTTTTTCCTGGTGAGAATTCCTTTGTATTAATTGTAATTATGTGGTTTTCAAACACATGTAGCCACTGGTGCCATTTTACATTAGGTTTCACTGGATTTTGTAAAAATGGACCATGGTGATGACTGAACATTTGATTCGAATCCATTATAATATCTACCCAGAAGGGCTAGAAAGAGATCAGAAATTCAAACAATAACAGTGAATGAAGAGTCGGTGGAAATAGTAATAAAACCTACCATAGGCAAAGTCTTTGCGATGTAAATGTTGCTCAAGATGAGCAGTAATAAATATGCCAGAAGTGCACTGTAATATGATCACACAAAGCAAGAAGAAGAAAAAAAAAGACATGTTTAGCTGGCTAGTGTGTATTTATGATGATACATGCATAGAACGTCAAACATGTACGTCCTCAAGTTCCCAGAGTGCAGTGCCAAGTGTGTCACAATCCCACAGTGCAATAAAAGGTGAGTGCATAACTCCAAAGCTGAGAAGATGTGGAGTGATGTGGAGTGGTTTCAGCTCGTCTGCAGTTTCAAAGGGCTCCAAACTAGGGTCAGTGGCGTAACAAAACTTGAGCCCCCCTCCCCCCCCCTGCAAAGTACATGGCGGGGGAGCCCCCACACTCAAAACTCAGTCAGGAGCTTTAAGGCAAGTCACCTGCTGCCCGTGCACAGTGTTGGAGGGGGCCCTCTGTTGCTAGGGGCCTCTCCCCCTCCACACCGTGGGGGCTGCGGTGGCTTTTGTTATGCCACTGATTAAGGCGTGCACTGCAAACATGAAAGATGACGGGATAAAGTTGTTGGATTCCAATGGAAACATGGAAGCATACACGGTACTGGTAAGTACAACAGCACTGTTGCAAGCAAAGTTTAAAACATACCTATTAGTCCTCCTCCAAGTATGGGATCCTAATATATGTCATCAAATTACTCTCCGGTGGGTCTTTCGGAGTAGAGTAGAAGACCTGTTCCTTTAAATATTGTCACCAATTAATTGTTGTAAAGAAGTCCACCATGATGAAGGGTACACAGGAAATCTTTATTCCATGAATAAGACAATTAAGATATCTGCCAGGCGAGAGACGAGCAGGAAGCGAGAGATCCAGCTGCAGGCCAGATTCAAGTCCAACTGAACTCCAAACCTGATCAACAGTAGAAGTGCAAGGCTCAGAAGAATACATGACATAATCAGGTGCGGCCGCTACTTAACAGGGGTGGCGGGGTAAATGAAAAAATAATTTAAAAAACACTTACCTGCAGGCTGGCTGCTGCCTCTCGGTCCTCTTCGGCTCTTCGATCGACTCCAGGAACAGGAAGCTCCCAGACTCCCCTAGCCAATCACGATGCTGCGTTACAGCAGCATTGTGATTGGTCTGAGTGCCGTGGTTTGGTGCTCAGAGAGGGACTGGTAGGCTGTGCATGTTCTCCACCCAGGCTGTGCAATACAGCCGGTGGAGAACATGTGAAGTGTGCATGACTGTTTGGCCACCCCAAGTCGGTCGGCGAAACAGTCATGCGCACTTAGAGTGTGCTCACCACTCCTGCCATTGGCCCCTGCTCTGGCCAGCCCAGCCCTGCCCCGCTCCGCATCTAAGCAGAAATGGAAAAATAAAATGATAATAACATTGCTTTATTATCATTTTATTTTTCCTTTTTAAACTGCTCGCTGAGCAGTGGGGCGACACTCCTCCGCCTTAGCAGAGGAGCCACCGCTGGGCATAATAGAGGCTAAGTAAAAAGCAATACAAAACACAGTAACCGGTTAATGGTAATCCCAGAATCATATGAAAGGGTGCCCAAATAAAGACATCGATGCCGTGCCATATTAATGATAGAAGGTCTATACAAATCTGTTACTAAAATATTTTAAAAAAACAATGATTATAAGTGTGAGTGTCCCATTTGGCTCAATATAAGAGCAGGGTGGAGGCACTTTTATATTGTATCTTTTGTTAGAGCAGGTATGCTTTGTGTAGAAACCATCCTCTTAGTAAGAGCATATCCTTCCTTTAAAGAGAAAGTATCACTTTCTAGAAGAAGGGACCTCTCTGTCACCCCCACACATGGTACCACCCACTATTAAAAGTGGGGGTTCAGTGAACTTTCGCTTTACTCTAGTCACAACAAAGAATCAGAGCCGAGTTAAGAGTATAGCAGACAGTGTTCTCCTTCTCAAACGCGACGATGTTCTGTGTCCTCCAAACCCTTGATCCACCTGCCTAATTTAAAGATGGGCAGAATTTAAGGTTTCTGCTGATGGAACCCCAATTAGCTTTATTGACGGAAAACTTTCTTTGGTGGCTTCATCGAGTTGGAACCTCCATCTGTCACTGCCAGGAAAAACCTATCAGAGTGGTGCAGTAAAAAAATATAAAATTGCCCCCCACACCTTGGGAGAAATGCCTAGGTTGTGGGCGCCATTAGTTTTTTATTTTTCTGAAGCAAAATCCTGCTTTGAAACACACAAAAAAGTTAAATGTTTGGTGAACCATCATCAGATCCAAACCTTTTGCATATTGAAAAGAAAAGCAGTGTGGGTGGTTCCTTTCAATGTTCAGAGAAGACCTCTGGGCTGGCAGACATCTCTAAATTTGACAAATGGTAGTCCATCAGGATGGCAGAAGTAATGTCCTCTGCCACCTTGACAGACTGGGTACCTCAGTCAAATTCTAAATCAGGCATTAATTTCACAGCTGCACAAACTGTGTACGTTCAGGTGCTCTTGTGTGGGAGGCCGAAGCAGTCACTCAATAATACAATATTTAGGCTGTAGGAAGAACATATGTAACACATGGGTTTCTTATATTTGTATGTAAACTTGCTCAGTCGATTACAGATGCTCTCTGTTCTGCAAACGGCAGTCTCACTATCACTCTATTAAACACATATGCTGTTTTTAAATGATTCCCATTGGATTTGTTAATAACAACACCTGTTATTTACAGTACTATGAAAAAGCACAACCTGTTGCAGCAAACCCTATATAAACCAATTTTTTGACATGAAGCATATCATGTTATATACCTTATAAAATGTTAGTGAAAATACTTAGGGGCATATTTATAAGCTCCTGTCGACACAGGAACGTCACTTCTAAAGACGTTCTTGTGGCGAAAAGGGCTTCGCCTTATTTACAAGGCTGCATTAAGCCACTTATCGTGGCTTAACTCTGCCTTGTAAATAAGACATCCTTTCACACTATACTTGGCGTGAAAGGGGTGAGCAATGGGTTCATCGGTGGGCGCTCGGCTGCAACACCCATTCATTTTGACGCTCCCCCCTATTTACAAGGGTGATGTGAATATAAGGCAGAGCCAAACATGGCAAAACAGGAGAAATGATTAATTTCTCCTTGTTTTTGCTGTTTCTATGTGTGCTGCATTGTGTGTAGAAACAGAAAAAACGCCATGAATAATTTTTTATGTGCATGAAGGGGACCCTTCCTGCACATAAACAATCATTATAAAAATGACAATTTGCACACATAGAAGTTTCAAATCACCATTTGCGATTTTTTATGTCCAGGAAGGGACACCTTCCTGCACTTAAACAATCATTCCCTCAACGCAGGCACCCTTGCACTATAATGCAAGGGTGCCTGTGTTGGCGCTAGGCAGCTTAATTTAGCGCCAGTGCTAGGGAAAAAGCAGGGATGTGCAGTATCTTTGTAAATACAGTTCATCCCTGCATTTTCGGAATGGCGGAGCGTGGCGTTAGCATTTCGTGCTTAACGTCACGCTCTACCATTCCCTTGTAAATATGCCCCTTAAAGTTTTTAAAAATACAACAACATTCACAGCATTCTGAAAAGGTCACAAAGGCCCATCTCTGCACAGACACCTCAAAGTACCTTTCATCGCATTGACATGTTTGTTTTAAAATTACGATACAATGGACTTTTTTCTGGGGATCAATGAATTATATTTATTTTTGAGAGAGCTTCAGCTTTAGTGAAATAAAATGTTTTAGTCAGAATTTTCGTGTATAAACAAAAACTGCACAACCTCTGATTTTCCATAAAACCTGCTTGAATAACAGCATTTACTGAGCAGCAGGTCAGTTTGGGCTTCAGCCAGAAGCAAGAAACACTTAAGGGAAGAAGGCAACTCCAGTGGCGTTCATTAGGTGCAAATGTCTTCCACTTTCTAATTGGCTTGTGAGAGTTCCATTAATGAGAAAGCACTTCAGTTCAAAGCAAATGATCTTTTAAAATATTAAATACTCTTTGTTGGAGGTGCCCAGAGACTCAGGTTGGTTACCGAAATGTGATCCATCGTTTCATTCAATTGCTCAGACCTCTGCTGTTTTAGGTCACAATGTAAACCCAGTAAAGGCAACTGCATGTTCTAAGCAGATGAAAAGATGACGTTTGAACTCCCATTTGAATAATGTTTGTTTCCACATTTCGATAACCTCAACTGCTCCATTATTTAATGCCAAATGCATTTAAGGTCTCCATTAAGATAACAATACTGTTCATGAAAATACTCTCATCTCCATGATAAATTATTCAGATCTTTGTTGTTGCAGAATGGACTCTGTTTTCAGAAAGTGCATTGTTAAATGTTGTTAAATGTGTTTCCATGGAGATACTCCAATGGTTGCATTGAGGTCAGTTGGATTTTTTTATGTTTTACACAGCTTAACATATCCACCTAGACTCCTTCTCACAACCTTTGAACACTTCACTGAAAAGTTTTATTTTGTTTTTTTTAAAGTGGGTTAGGTGACTTTATTATGCTGCTCATCTACTTCATCAATTTCCC
Organism: Calotriton arnoldi; assembly: GCA_963921515.1. Classification (NCBI taxonomy): domain Eukaryota; kingdom Metazoa; phylum Chordata; class Amphibia; order Caudata; family Salamandridae; genus Calotriton; species Calotriton arnoldi. The sequence continues at coordinate 1,443,061 of CAWUFW010004453.1, read as the reverse complement.
AAGTATTTTTCAGCCTCTAGACTTCAGGGGTATACGTGTTCTGTGGAAGATGGGCTGCATATAGGGAGCAAATGTCTATCTCCAATACTAGCCAGCCAGAATATCGCCATCTATTGGCAGCTAAGGCATTTATGTTAGTTTTAGCATTGCCTAGAAGTTTCAAGATGCCTTCTAGTGTAGGAAAATGTCTTCCTTCATTTTGTATCCCAACTCATATATATTATAGAGGACTCAAGGTCTGATCTTCAGGATACATACAATCTGGCATGCTGCCATACATGGCACTGCTACAAGGGTGACTTTATGCCCCCTTAAGAAGATATATAGATTGCATGGCACACACATCCGCAACTTTTGTTTAATTGGAAATTACCTGCTAGGCATAGATGTAAGTTTTGTGTATACATAACGCAGGAGTACAAAATCACCCGTGCAGCCTTCACCATGTCTTGCTGGCTGCAATGTAGAAACAATGACACACTAAGGAGAGCAGGTGATTATGTTGGGGCTGCCAGGGATCCTGCCCCAGACCCTGCAAAGAAGGTTGTTTGTTACTGAGGATTCCATAAGATATGCTGAGATGGTGCAAGAAAAGCAAATAAATGACTAAGGGCCTGATCAAGAGTTTGGCACAGCTGTGCCAAACCCGCGTAAGGACCTCCCACCTTATTACGAGTTAAACTCATGTACGGCGGACGGTCCTTCACCTTTTCCATGGCGGTGCCTGGGGTCACAAGACTGCCAGACTCGTAATCAGGCCCTTAGCTCTTACCTGAGCTGATATTCACACAACCTGAGAACTCAGGAGTATGACTAGAATGTCCTGACAAGGCTGTCATTACTATCACAATAACATATAGGGTTTAATTTCTTGCTACACACAGTAATCTGGATGATTCACCAAATAAACTTCACAAATTTGACAACTCACCAATGCAAACTTTTTCTCCGGTTGCAGTAGTCTGTTAGCATGCTGCAGCATGTCTCATCAAAGTTTTAAAAAGGTTTAAGAGTATCACCCCTGATAACGCTGATCCTTATCTTATCTTTTCTAAGGATCCTCAGGTCGCCAGGATCTTTTTACCTGCTGAATAGTGTGAAGGGAAGAAAATCCTTTCAGTCATGCAATCATTTCTTTTGAATCTGGTTCACCTATAATGACCACTGACTCCGAATTGAGTTTCATGGATTTATTACAGCCAAGAATAACTGCACATGCAAGCACCTCAACACGAGGTTAAAGAAATAAATGGGCACTAATACAAAAAGCATCCTACGCAGGAGTCTCATCCGACTCAGGATGAGAAGAATCGTTAGCTCCAGAAGTATTAGGCAAGCAATAACTGCTCCAATCTCTATATTATTCTTCATTTACCTAAATAAACAAAACCATTAGCTCTCCCTACTCTATCACTAAGGTGGCATACCTACTTAACGAATTTCCCAGGCAAGAGTAAAAGAAAAAGGTGTCAGCTGTGAAGACTTCCTAAGAAGTACACTCACATAGTACTTAAGCTCAATTTCGAGATGCTCCTTCACCGAATCCCTCTCTGTCTTCCTCTCTGGTCTCCCCTACCTCTACTCTCCCTCCTCCCTCGGGGCACTGACCCTAATACAAAACCCAAATACAATTGAACACGCCCTTTGTCACGCCTCTTCGGCCAGGTCTTCCTTCTTGTACTTTTCCATTGAAACTCTTACTTCATCTTGGACGGTTGCGATGACCTTGAGTCCCAGGCACCTTCTCCGCTGAAAGTATCATCCCTAAATTCCATTGCACTCCCATTTCCACATCTCCCATCACCCTAACTCGTGAAACAAAGAGCCAGTCTTTAACTAACGAGGCATGTGTCCTTGCACCTGCAGCAGAAGATACGTTCAACAGAAACCCTCTACTGTGCTAATTAAATCTACTGTCGGTGCCCAGAGAGCCTTTCCAAGAGAACCATCTCTGCCTGCAAAATAAGCTAACATAAGAACAAACAGGCCTTTCCTTGGCGTATATGCAGTCAGGCCTTTACACAATTTAAACACACAAACCTTAAGTACTTCTATAAGCATTGGTTCATTACATTTCATATGCGAAAAGTGAATTACACGTGCAACTTAATATGGTACACGTTTAAACTACTGCATCTCGATTACACATGGGCTGATTCATTTATGCATTATTTTAAACACGATTCAGTTAAACATTACATTTGCATGATTAAAATAGCACAATTACGCTGCTATTCACTCTAATAACTGCGATTTAGAACTACATCTTACTGGCCATTCATTGATATATATCTGGATATATGCGGATGCGAGCTATCCGTGATTATGATGCACCCCTACAAATTTCACGAGAACATGGCGCTCTATCAGTTCCCCCCTTTGATGACTCCTGTCATCACATTTTATTCAACTCCCTTGGAGAAAGAACCGACCTAAACAGAACTCGTTGCCATTCTACCTGGTCTGTGATTCTAAAAATCTCTTGAGTCTTTGATATTGACTGTCCTGCAGTCTAGCCATTCTCGTCTCATTTTCTCTCAGAGCTCTCTCAACTCTGCCTGCTCGATACCATTTGTAGGCTTTGATCAGACCCCACAGAGAAACCACACAAACCACTACGATAAGGAGAGGTCTCAGAACATAGCCAAGAAATCCCTTCCCCAAATTCGCAAACCAACTCCCCACTTGACCGAATCCTTTTCCAACTTTTTCCCAGGCTCCCTCTTCAGTCAAGTCCGCTATCTTCGTGTGAATAGTAGTGATGTTATTTATATATTTCTCCATATCCTTGCTGTGGTCTGGTATATAAGTACAGCACTCTTGAACCTTCAATAATTTACAGGCTCCGCCCTCTTTTGCCAATAAGATATCCAAAGCAAGGCGATTCTGTAAAACCATTGTCCTTATCGACAACATCTCTCCCTCTACAAGTACTAACGATTTTGCTGTGTTCATCGATAGCTCGTCTATCACAGTCGCCAGTCTCCGGATCTTCACATCATTCAAGATCACTCCCAAACTTGGTATCATAGCTCCAAAGATATCTCCCACTACTACCCCTGCACTCGCACTTCTTCTCACTCTTGAATGCTTTCCCCCTTCCAGAAGTTCCAAATCCTCTGTATGGTAAATCTTTGGAAATATTATTCCCAAATAACATGTACCATACCAGTTCGCAGGCAATCTCACATATGCATTCCTTCCACACACAAAATACACCGTAGGTATCACTTGTACAAGACCTTGGACAAAGTTCTTAGCCACATCTGCCATAGTAAAAACATGGTCACACGTACTCTGTCCCACGGGAACCTTTTCATAGTAGGTCTGATATCGTCTCACACACAGCTTTCCCCTCTGCTCTTTGTCCAAAGCTATAGGACCATAACTTCCCTTTGTCCGGTGTAATTTTCCCTCCTCTGTCCAATCCACTTTACTATGCCCTGTGTCTCGTGTCTGTGTCAGTTTTCTATATCTGTCTTCTACCTGATCCACAAATGTTTTCTCTATTTCTGAAAATGAACACGTCAAATTATGTCGGTGGGCATATGCTGTGTCCAATTCCAAAGACGGTATGAAGAACTTCCTAAGTCTATCCTCCGACTTATAATAATCATACTTATTCAAATGTTTATAAGCGGGGACTTCAGGAAGCACTGCATCGTAATTGGAAAAGAAATACTCAAACTGATCTCTTTCATCGAATATACTAAGCAACAAGCTACATGTAATTCCATATGTCAGTGGAAGATGGTGATACCTAATACCCTCATCCACTGAAGCAGGCAACTGCATACACACATAACAATCTTTCGCATCCATCGCATCCACATACTCGTATAGCAGCTTGGCGTAAGCATTGAGCTTAAAATCACTTCTAGACAAATCTACATGCAATCTACGACTTTCTTCTATCAGCAAAGCTTTGTTGGCTCCTATGTTTATCTCTTTTTGGCTAGGTGTAGTAGGTGTAGGAGTCCCTGGCACCCCCTGCACTGCTAGCTCATGTGGAACTGTATACGAAACTACAATTACTATGATTATAGAAACTATCACACCCCCTATAAGTATGCCTACAATCAACTTCGATCTATGATTTGGATCTCCAGTCTCCATGATTTCGAAAGTTCTCAAAAGTTCTTGGTTTCAGCAATGAACACTCAAAAGTCTTTGTTTCCTCCACTCGTGACTTGCTTAACCAGTTCGAGCAGCACTTGAAACCTCTGGAAATCCCCTTTCAACAACAGTCTCTTATTTACATAGTCCAGAAAAAGACTTCCCTAGGTTTTCGTTCCTCTTCTGTGGAAAGTCCCTAAGTTTATTCTTCTTCCACTCGGACCTAGGTTAACTTCTTCTTTAGACTTTTTATTTACAACAGGTTATATTTCATCCACCATAAGATCCTCTGCAAGCGCTTCCAAAACTTGATACAACGTGATACAAAAGTTCAAGATGAAGAATTACCATTTCATGTGAATACGGCTCAAATCCAAAGGACGGAAATTTGAGTCGATGCAGAACCAGTTCTCGGACTTTACTCAGAAGCGGGGGATTCGGAACGGTGAGGGTCAGTATTCCTTCGACTTCGAGCCCTGGCAACAACAGCACCACCTTCACTACCACATTCGGGCTCTTGCTGACCACCTGCACAGACCTCAGTCTCCCCGTACTCACTACCCCCTGCATCAGTCACTGTGTAAGTCTACTCAGGGGTAGAGTATCTCCGGCAGGGTACTCTCGTTCTTTTCGACCTTCTCCGACCCTCTTGAGTCTGCTCTTCGTCGCTTGCTTCTGTTTCGGACGTTTCAGACACCGGAGCAAGATCTCTTTCGGGTGCCAACCTCAGATTCAGTCGCCTCTGTCTTTCAGGCCAACTTTCCTCAATTCTGGTCGTTCTTCCGCCTTCCCCTGCTATACCCAGTGCACCACTTCCTCTTTCTGCTGAATCTGACTCTTCTCCACCCACTGCACCACCTCTGTCTTCTGAGTCAGAGTCGAGGTTCGGGTTGTCGAAACCCCCTTCAGCTTGCTCTGGTGCACCACCAGCTGCGTCAGCGACCCTTACATCTTGACTTGTCCTCTCATGTGGCCCTGCCACATCAGCTGGATTTTCATTTACGAGAGGAGCTGTTTCTTCCAAGGGTGCTGAAACTCTGCGGGTATGGGAGGCATGTACCCAGTTCGGCAATCCTCCACACTTCACTGCGGTATTCGTTACCAGTATCACCTGGTACGGGCCTCGCCACCAAACATCCAGACAGCCCTTCCTCACGTGCTTTCGGACAAGCACCCAGTCGCCTGGACACAGGTCGTGGCACAGATCACTCGAGGCCGGAACAGCTGTAGCTTGCACCTGCTGGGACACAGAACGGACCACATCAGATAGTCCTTTACAGTAATCGAGAATCAAGTCATCAGTGATGTTTATTAAGGCTGTAGCTGGTACTGCTGGCAACCGCATTGCCCTTCCCATTAGTATTTCATGAGGGGACAACCCGGTCCTCCTATCTGGGACACTTCGCATGCTCATCAGTACGAGCGGCAAAGCGGCAGGCCATTTCAGGGACGTTGATGAACACATTTTTGCCATCCGGGCTTTCAAGGTTCCATTGACCTGTTCCACCATCCCAGAAGCCTCTGGTCGGTAACTGCCATGGAGTCTCTGATCAACATTCAATGCGGCACAAAGCAACTTCATGATTTCACTGTGGAAGTGCCTTCCTCTATCTGATTCCAAAGAGGTTGGAATCCCGAATCTCGGGATGAGCTCCCTCAACAATAACTTAGCCACTGTGAGGGTGTCACACCTGCGCGTTGGGTAAGCCTCCACCCACCGTGAGAATACACATACCAGCACCAAGATGTATCTCAACCCATTGCACTGTATCCTATTGAAGGGCCCTCCTGACCTCCCAATGTGACTCAAGGTGACTACTGTTTTCTTTCCGGCATTGATCTGCTGACACGTAACACACCTCTGACAAACTGCTTCAGCAATTGCACAAAATCGTGGGTTATACCACGTCTGTCTAAACACACGCATCATTGCATCTCTACCAAGGTGAGTAGGTCCATGTATTAGTCTTGCCATCGGACTCAGCAGGTTTTCTGTCAATACAGCTCTCCCATCACTTGAGACCCAAACATCCACATCCCCTCTTTCACACCCTGCTTTGACCCATCCGTTCCGTTCCTGATCTGAAACTTCATCTTGCAGTCGCTTGAGCTCCTCCCAAGTGTCTGCCATGGTCAACATCATGTTGAGCTCGGTTCTTTCTCGGCTCTCTCCTGTGTAACCCTCTGTGAATATTCATCCTTGTTCAGCACAGAAGCGGGCGACTTCGTCCGCATAATTATTTCCCAAAGACACAAAATCCTCCCCCTTCCCATGTGCAGTGCACTTGACAACTGCGATTTCCTTCGGGTATTGCAATGCATCTAACAGTTGTCTTACATGTTCTCCATTCCTAATGGGTGAGCCAGATGATGTCAAAAATCCCCTCTGGGACCACAGCTGTCCGAAGTCATGAACCACACCAAACCCATACTGACTGTCCGTGTAAATCGTGATTCGAATTCAATCAGCGGCCAAACAGGCACGAGTCAAGGCAATGATCTCAGCTACCTGCGCGGAGCGTACTCCTTCTAGGCAAGCAGCCTCAACCACCCCGGAAATAGTACATACAGCAAACGCTGCTCTTAGTTGACCAACACTGTCTCTTAAGCATGAACCGTCGACAAAGAAAATTTCATCTGGGTCCGTCAGTGGTTCATCGACAATGTCCGGTCTCGGTTTGGTGCAAAGTTCAGTCACATCGAGACAATCATGGTCCGCACAATCTTCATCATCTACATTGGGTATGGGCATCAATGTCGCAGGGTTTAAGACGGAGCACCTCTTCAGAGTCACATTCTCTGCAGCGAGTATGACTTGCTCATACCTTGTTAACCTGTTATCCGTTAGGTGCTGAGTCTTAGTCCTGGTCATCAACAATTCAACCGAGTGTGGCACATATACAGTCAAAGGATGAACCATTACAATGCTTTCACATCTTTCAATGCTGACACCTGTTGCAGCAACGGATCTTAGACATCCGGGCAACGCAGAGGCTACTGGATCTAGAGTAGCTGAAAAGTAGGCAACTGGTCTACGGACACCTCCATGGTTCTGAGCTAAGACTGCTAATGCACATCCTTCTCTCTCACAACAGAACAATGAAAAAGCCTTGTTGTAATCAGGCATTCCCAAAGCTGGGGCTCTACACAACTCCTCTCTCAGTTTTAGGAATGACACCAAGCACTCCTCGTCCCATGGTACCGGATCACTCACATCCTTGTGCGTAAGCCTCTGTAAAGGCTTTGCTCTCAAGGAAAAGTTGGGTATCCACTGCCGACAATAGCCGACCATTCCCAAAAACATCCTGACTTCTCTCTGAGTGGTGGGCACTGTCATATTCATTATTGCCTCAATTCGATCTGGTGACACCTTCCTCTTGCCTTTTTCTAATCTGTGTCCTAAGAACTGTACCTCAGTTAGGCAGTACTGTAACTTGTTTGGAGACACCTTGTGCCCATTCTCCGCTAAATGGTTCAACAGGGCTACTGTGTCTATCCTGCAAGCATCTTCCGTTTCTGAGGCAACAAGCAGGTTGTCTATGTACTGCACAAGAACCGAGTTCTGTGGCAATACCATACTCTCAAGATTCTTTTTCAAGATCTGATTAAAGATCGATGGACTTTCTGTATACCCTTGAGGGATACGACACCACGTTAACACACGATTTTCCAGCTTGAATGCAAAAAGAAATTGGCTTTCCTCATGGAGCGGTATCGAGAAGAATGCTTGACACAAATCAATGACAGTAAACCACTCGGCTTCGCATGGGATCTGAAACAGTATCACTGATGGATTCGGTACCACTGGACAACAAGGAACCACTATCGTGTTGACCTTTCGCAGGTCTTGCACGATCCTGAATTTCCCACTCGGTTTCTGTAGTCCCATAATAGGTGAATTACATGGGCTACCTCTGATCTCCTTCAGAATGCCTTGGTCGATGAAAGACTCGATTACAGGTTTAATCCCTGCGATCGTTTCAGGCGACAGATTGTACTGGGGCGTTCTAGGGAACTCAACATTCTGTTTCACCTGGATCTGCACAGGTTCAATGCCCTTGATTAGTCCTATCTCTTTGCCGGTGAAGTCCCACACCTCAGGTGACACGGTATCTCTCAAATCCGGTGGAAGTTCCTCCACGGTCACCATTGGATACAAGTCTATACACAGATGCTGATTCGCAACTTTGAATGTAGCATCATCATCCCTCGTCTGAACCTCCACTCCCCTGGGCGTGCAATAAATAGTGCAGGTTAATTTACATAACAGAACTCTTCCTAGAAGACAAACTGGACTCGTGTCGCACACCACAAACTGATGTCTAGTTTGGAAAGAACCTATCCTTACTGGAATTGGTTCGGTCAGTGGGCTGTTTATCCTTTTGTTCGCTACACCAACAACTTGGATTGATTGTCCCGAGAGGGGTAGGTTGGGGACTACTGCTGATCTTACAGTAGACCGGGTAGCACCAGTGTCGACCAAAAGTGTGGTAGGATGACCATCAATGTCTGCCTCCACAAAAGGTCCTCTCTGGTCTACCTCCAAGACTGCTCCAAGGGTGCAGTCTTCCTCCCCCCTCAGGCACCGTCAGGATGTAGTATCTGGGCTGTACTCATCATACCCTTCGAAAAGGGGCATCTGCTGGTAAGTCCGTATTCCCTGCAAGATCCTTGGTGGCTGTGGGACCTGTACTTGTGAATTATATGTTCCCCCTTTCATTGGTCTGGGCTTCATCACCATGTTGACTACCTCCGGCACAGGTGCCTGAACCCCTTCTCCCTCCTGTTGTACTTGGTTGGCTGGGTTCAAGGGGCACTCGCGCTTCCAATGCCCGATCTGGTGACAAAGATGACACGCAGTGGTCTTCTTCAGTGTCGCCACACATCCACCCCCGTCTTGGGATCTATGGGTTTCCCCTTTCCCTGACCTTGCCCATTCTGGTTCCCTTGGGAATTTCCTTGTCTTCTTCCTAAGGTCCCTCCATTAGGCTGGACCTGAGCTGTCTGCATCTGAACGAGCATCAATTTGTCTTTTAGCTTCCGATGCTTCGAGTCCACTTCATCGCTACAATACCTCGCATACCACAAGATTTCATCTACCGGCTTGTTCTGCCAACAGATCAAATGGTGCTGTATCATGAGGCTGACTTCTGGTCTCAGGCCTAGCACAAACTTTGAGACAAACTGTCCCATATCCTTGGGGTCTAATGCATCTAATCCGCTATACTGTTTAAAAGCTTGCAAGAGTCTTTCATAATATTCGTGCAACGTATCTTTAGGTTCCTGCACAGTTCGGTCTATCTTAACCCAATCTATATCTTGAGGAGAAATCTTCAGTTTCAACCATGTAATCACTTGCTCAAATTTTTTCATAACAAGGGGTGACAGACCATTCGTGACAGCATCCCTTTCAGGTTCAAAAGTCGGCCACTCAACGGCGATTTTACAAGCTGTCCACAAATCTCCAGGCACCACTATGTCAAACAAGGTGTTCAAATCAGTCCACAGCACCTTCGAGATTTTAACAAACTGCTCAACCTGTTTGTACCACTCTACAGGTTTCTCCCTCAGCCGAGGACAATCATTTGTAAACGTAGCCAAATCACCTCTACTCACGGCACATGTACGTACCCTCCGTTCTGTACTTCCTGTAAAGGAAAGTTTCCAACGCCCGTCGCCCCTCCCCCCGGAGGCGGCATTTCTCCCACTATTTTCTTTGCTATTTTCTTCTTTGACCACTTTTCCTCCCATTTGTCCAGCAAGTTCCATATACACATCCCTACAATCAGATCTTTAGTATACGTCCTCAATCCTGTAATCCTTTTCTCCTCTAGTTCCTGATCACTATATTGCAACCTATGCGGTCCTTGCAACGTTTTTGTTTTATTCAAATCTACCTCATATCTCCTGGCTCATGCTGTCAATTTCTCATGTGCTATCCTGGCTTTCCGAGTTACATCTTTTGCTATGAAAAGCAGCTCATCTGACCCATAAATTTCTATTCTTTCCAAAGGCAGGCTTCCGCTAATCATTTCGTCTACTTCTGCTTTTAACCTTACTACGTCCAGCAACCTTGCCTGTACTGCACTCTTTAGTATTTCTCGACAAGCTGCGCCATTCTGCTCATCATAGTCACCACTTTGTTCTTGTGACTTGCTCTCTTCTATCGTATTCCTGAAGCTTGATCTGGTTTCGGAAATTTCTCGTTCCCTATCACCTGGCATTCTATCACTTTAGTTTCTTACTGTTGGTGTCCACATCCTCAAAGCTGACTTAGATTCGTGTAAAGATCTTGGTCTGACCAGTCTCTCATCCTCCTGCCTAAAAGAGGAGTCTGCCGTGGCTGGTAATGGCGTGCTTGTTTCTAATGGCTTCGGGAAGTGGATCACTTGTACTCCGAAACCATTCCCGCCAGCACTGGTTCCCTCTTCCCCTGTCGTCTGCTTTGAACTTCCTTCTCTTATTCGGTCTGGGTCATATACCGGTACTATAGGACCAATGGTAACCAGAACCATCAAGGAGTCCGGTAACCGTATATTCCCGATGGAAGGCGGTGTTCCCGCTCCCTCTGTTCCTGTGGAAATTTTTCCCACTACTCTCATATTAGTCTGATTCTGTGTCTCGCCAGTTTCTACTGCTGACGTTGATTTTCCCGCTTCTGAATCTGGATTAAATTAAATGGAGGTGGTCTCTCTGCTAGCAACCTATCTAACAGGCTGTCATCTGTATCACTGTCGTCCTCTTCAACCCTTGTTATTTTCCCATCTTTTATTAGCAGTGGGTACAACCTATCTCCTTCGATCGTTTCCACCCTCCACCTTTTCTCCAGTGCATCCCATCTCGCATCTTGAAATGTCCTTATCGATTTCTTCACCCTTTCCTGACTTTTGTCTCTTTTCCTGTCGTACGCTGCCCTGATCCATGCATGTAGCGCCTCAAACTGTGTCGGTCTAGGCAGTGGTCGTAAAGAAGCCATTATAGTCTTTAGCTGGTACAACACTTCCAACCTGAAAGTGCCATAGCGTGGGAAAGTCAATTCTCCTTCCCCTTCTGTCATTTTCTGCCAGTTCTCAAGCCAAATTATAGTATGAAATCCTACATTCGTAGCCATATAATGTGCCGGCGTATCCTCGGGAGGGGCTTCTTCTCCACCCCGAGTAACCACATGTCTGTCACCTCTGCACAGTTCTCGTAAAACTTTAAAACATTTCATGGTAAAGCAGATATCTGTTCACACCCAGTATTTTGTTTCTGCTTCCTGATTCAATCCACCAATGCCAGCGCGGCTCACACCAACCGGCCTATTGCAGCGCGGCACTGTCTGACGTCACTCTTCCTCCGCTCGCAGCAGTTCCCCTCTTTGCTAATTCTCTCGTTCTCGTTCACACGTGTCCCAATCACACTCTGAAGCAATGGTCCGTACTACCGAACAATTACCTCTCTGACTGTCGGCCCTCCAATGACCGATCAGCCTCTCGAAATTGTTGACCTCAATCTGGCAACTGTCTGTCCGCGACACGACCGGACAATCACCTCTAATACAATCGATAGGATTCAATCGCCCAATATTCTGCACACAACAACCTACAACCAGCGTCGGTTATTCACACACTCACACATGTACTCCCTATCTTCAGTGGTTTGATCAATGACGTCTCATGATCCCCACAGTCTCTGGTCAACGATCTCAATTCTGGGTGTCTTCTACACCACAATATCTCTCGGCCCCGCGCGCGCTCACGGTCCGATCCTCAGTCACACGACTCCCATTCCAACTCCGCAAGACATTCCACAACAATCAAACACCGCAATTTAACAAAACATCACCCTGTTCATACTCACTCTACCACAAACTGCTACTTTCGTCGCACCATCACTCTACGTCAGTTTTCAACAACCGCCGACGTCCTCTTCTTACGATCCACTGGATCACCATCACTAGGGTTCTATGGGGCAACTAATCTCTTATCCTAATCTAGATCTCCCCTTACTATCAGAGGAAACCATCCTACTCTGCTACCAACTGATAACGCTGATCCTTATCTTATCTTTTCTAAGGATCCTCAGGTCGCCAGGATCTTTTTACCTGCTGAATAGTGTGAAGGGAAGAAAATCCTTTCAGTCATGCAATCATTTCTTTTGAATCTGGTTCACCTATAATGACCACTGACTCCGAATTGAGTTTCATGGATTTATTACAGCCAAGAATAACTGCACATGCAAGCACCTCAACACGAGGTTAAAGAAATAAATGGGCACTAATACAAATAGCATCCTACGCAGGAGTCTCATCCGACTCAGGATGAGAAGAATCGTTAGCTCCAGAAGTATTAGGCAAGCAATAACTGCTCCAATCTCTATATTATTCTTCATTTACCTAAATAAACAAAACCATTAGCTGTCCCTACTCTATCACTAAGGTGGCATACCTACTTAACGAATTTCCTAGGCAAGAGTAAAAGAAAAAGGTGTCAGCTGTGAAGACTTCCTAAGAAGTACACTCACATAGTACTTAAGCTCAATTTCGAGATGCTCCTTCACCAAATCCCACTCTGTCTTCCTCTCTGGTCTCCCCTACCTCTACTCTCCCTCCTCCCTCGGGGCACTGACCCTAATACAAAACCCAAATACAATTGAACACGCCCTTTGTCACGCCTCTTCGGCCAGGTCTTCCTTCTTGTACTTTTCCATCGAAACTCTTACTTCATCTTGGACGGTTGCGATGACCTTGAGTCCCAGGCACCTTCTCCGCTGAAAGTATCATCCCTAAATTCCATTGCACTCCCATTTCCACGTCTCCCATCGCCCTAACTCGAGAAACAAAGAGCCATTCTTTAACTAACGAGGCATGTGTCCTTGCACCTGCAGCAGAAGATACGTTCAACAGAAACCCTCTACTGTGCTAATTAAATCTACTGTCGGTGCCCAGAGAGCCTTTCCAAGAGAACCATCTCTGCCTGCAAAATAAGCTAACATAAGAACAAACAGGCCTTTCCTTGGCGTACATGCAGTCAGGCCTTTACACAATTTAAACACACAAACCTTAATTACTTCTATAAGCATTGGTTCATTACATTTCATATGCGAAAAAGTGAATTACACGTGCAACTTAATATGGTACACGTTTAAACTACTGCATCTCGATTACACATGGGCTGATTCATTTATGCATTATTTTAAACACGATTCAGTTAAACATTACATTTGCATGATTAAAATAGCACAATTACGCTGCTATTCACTCTAATAACTGCGATTTAGAACTACATCTTACTGGCCATTCATTGATATATATCTGGATATATGCGGGTGCGAACTAACGGTGATTATGATGCACCCCTACAAATTTCACGAGAACATGGCGCTCTACCACTCCAATTCTGATGGAGTTAAGTTGGTTCCCTTCAATAATGCATCATCTTCAAGATGAATTGCTTTACATACAAGGCCAACAGAACCTGCACTCTTCTATATCTGTCAGAGGATTTAAGTCCATTTTATGGACAATCTCAAGCTCGATGTAGGGACATCAACAAAATGGGAATGAAAGGATGCAAAAAAAAACTAAAATTAGAAAAGTAGTATTTTCAATCTAAACTCCCACAATCTGAAGCAACATCCGTAAACCCTTATGCAATCCACAAAGGACCTGAAGATCATACCTACATACATATGCTCCACCCTTTAGGGCACAGCACAGTTGCAACACATATCACTACATACAAAATTAGAGATTTAGCCAGGGACAGTTAACATTAAGGTGGTTAGTACCAATTATCAGAATAGTGTATGTTGGCATGCAAGTAATATTATTGTCACAACTGACATTAATTTTTCTAATCTGCTTATGCACAAAATATGTGGTAGCCCATGGAGGCCTTTAGGGACACAGCACAATCAAGCATAAGCACTGACACTACCAAGGAGCTGTTGAATTCCTGAGAGGCTGCATACACTATAAGCTATATTGTTGGTCCGCGCAGAACAGCCCTTTTGGTTGGCATTTACCCAGTGTGCTGCATGCCAAAGGCGTCTGAGCACTCATAGATGGTGCTGGAATTCCAAAGCAGGCTCAATTTCTTCTTAAAGTTACATAGATGTGTTGCACAGATGCTGGAGGGGGAGCCAAGCAAAAGCTAGACTATTCCCCTTAAATTTGTCTATATCAGGCGGAATCTTCTGGATATGACACCTTATATACAAGCTCCGACAAGATGGCCACTTCCTGTCTAATGAGATCCTATAGGACACCATAACTTTCCGATGGTAACAATGTGTTGCGGATCACCTTGGCAGCTCTTGAGAGCACGAAGGGCTGCAGGGTTCTGCCGAGTGCCTCTCTATTAAGCATGACCGAGAAGGGAACATACACGGCAAAAAGACCCCACAGTGGGCCATACTAACTCCAGCTGGAGACAGAAGCTGGAAAAAGTCCAACTGGGGACCATTGGCCAACTTCACGTTTGGAGCAGCCATTTGAGTGCACATAAAAACTTTAGATAGATATCTAACCATGATTTCTATGGTGTTTGTATGGAAAATGGAACACCTGGTGGATTCTTGATAAATGTGCTCATTTTCTATATGTCTGGATCATGCAATATCTTACAGAAGATCCATATTTAGATCTTGGAGTACCCCATCTCTTATGAATTCTGGTTTAAACACAGTCATCAGATTGGGTATCCCTTCTCGGGCCTGTCTTCATGCAATCATGATTTCAGGTTCATCACTGTTATTTCCCAAAAGGTAAATCATACAGCATTTTGATATTGTTAGTTGTATTCATGTGAATTGTAGTCATTTACATTACAATATACTTCCGAAATATTGAGTGAATGAGAGTGAAATGGTAACTCTTGTAGTTGTAGAAATACTGCTATGCACTCATTTGGCTGTCACAATTCCTGGAATAGAAATACCTCCAGTTTTAAGAAGCAGCAACTATATTAATTAAACTCTTTTTAACAACTTATGAGTGGACTCATTTTAGAAGGAAGTAGGAAAGTTTATGGAATTGTTCTATTGTGCTTTTTGTATCCACAAAACCCTTGATCTTCGATGCCCTCAATGATGATATTTGTCACCCACCAATACATCTCTGCACCAGGGAAAATGTTATTGCCAAAGGTGGAGTAGGAAAGAAGGGTCTGGTGGGATCTTTGTGTGGGGAACATTTTTGTTAACCAGAAAATGCAGAAATGTGGCAGCAAACTAGGAGTATTGAATGTCAATAAGCAAATAGTGCTGCTAATTTTGTTTCTATGTCTCACTTTCACTCTCATCATAAGTAGGGATTGGTGTGGCTTTGTATATGCATGAACCTACCTAATGGCCAAGTTAGATAGCGACATTGATTGACCTGGATGTGCTTTGTGTGAGCATATGATAATTCACCCATCTTCTTCAAACATTGGTTAGTAGTTCTAGGGCTCAATGTGCAGTGTAAGCTCCCTTGGATCACCATATAGGCAGACTGGCCGGCTACATCCATTTTTAGCCCACCAGTTGACTGTGTGTTTGTGTATTAACTCTGAACCTGGATATTTCTATAATGTAGGCCATGTTCGAGTGGTGTAAGTGATTTATGGCTGCGTGAGTTCTGAGCACAATGATCAGAGTCTGAGGAGTAGAGAAGACTGGGACTTGTTTTCTTGGCCTTAGGACTCTGCATACTTTACTGCTGCTAACCATTACTAAAATGCTTGCGCTCACCCCTTAAAACATGATAAAATTGGCTTACAGTCAGTTGGCACATTTGATTTACTTGTAAGATAAGTGGTACTACAAGTACCCAGGGTCTGTAAATTAAATGCTTCTAGTTAGTCTGCAGCACGTAATGTGCCACCCACTGAAGTAGCCTCTAAAGCATGTCCCGGGTCTGTCATTGCAGCCTGTTGCCAAGTGGTGCCTCTCCCGACCTGGACTCTTGAAAGTGGTGCTAAAGGTGTCCAGGTAACCAAAATGAAAAACTTGGGCCTTAGAAAATTCTCTGCCAAAAAGTGCTCTGAGAACTGAGAGGAGACAGAGAACCTACCTGCTCATCGATCCGCCGAAGGTGTATCACCGGTTAGCCTGACTTTGCCGCAGCTCCTGTTTAGCAGTTCCTTGAAGAAGGGGTATGCAACTTTGTTGAGCCCTTGTTTGCTACAGCCTGCAGCATCACCCCGCTAGAGATTTTTGACTTCCAAAAAAGAGCCTAAGTCTGACCATAGGAAACTTCACCACAACTTCTTCCTGCAGCTCCCCGATGACTACGCCTCCTTCTCGGACACCGCCAGCTGCCTTCTCCCTGAACTTTACCTTCTCAGACAGTTTTTCTTTAAATTTCTTCTAAGTCCAAAGGTAAGCGGAGACTGGGCCTAATCCACTTTGTGTATCTGAACCGCACTCCATCGCAGTCGGCCATAACTTTTAACTTGCGCATCTAGATGTCCACTCTTGCAACTTTGTTTTTTTAGAGGATATTTTCAGTTTAAACTCTAAAACTTAATAACTCTGTTCTGTTTGGATTTTTGTTGTTTTAGTGTCAAATAATTTATAAAAAATTTCTCTATTGTTAAATTGGTTTGGGATTTTTCTTGTGTCTTGTTTTCACGTTAATACTGTTTGTGTGCTGCATAAAAACTTTACACATTGTCTGTAAGTTAAGCCTGACTGCTTTTGAACCAAGTTACGAGAGGGGTTAAGCACAGGTTAATTTAGTGACTTTTGTGGTTTATCCTGACAAGGATTGTGGCTGTTGCTTGAGAAGATCTCACAACACTCTAAACCAACAACCTCATTTCTCACATTTATATAATAAGTTTAATATATACTGGTCCTCCATTTACTCATTGCCCTTCCATGCTAGGTAAAGGATATTAATTGAGCGCACATGCACCATAGGTTTCTTGGCACTGAAAGTATCAGGAAAAGTGAAATTGAGAGCCACTTAATGAGGGAATGCTTGTTAGAGAAGCCACATTTTTTTTTTTTTTTTTAAGGAAGTCAGCAGGTCCTCTTTGTGGCAGAGGTGTACTGGAAGCGAGTTCAAAGCTGTCACAGCCATCGCTGCAAAGCTGTGCCCTCTGGCTCTGTTCTTTCTGGAACAAGGCATCATTAAGAAGTTGGAGCGAGATAACCTCAGATTACATGATGGTGTACATCTTTTTATTTTGTTATCACCTCATATCAGCTTTTAAAGCCTCAAGCTTACCTAACTACTCACTTCTCTCCTACGTTAAAGCACCAGTTTATGTTGTTCCGTTTTGGTCAGTTCGAAACAAAAGATCTCATCCCTTTTTGGAAGAGCCGGCTGAAAACGCCAAAGTGCTGCCTATGTGGGTACAAACAGGAATCAGTAATCCACATTATGTGCATGCCCAACCCTCTTAGAACACAGAAGAAAGCTTCTTAAATCAGCCTTCTTACAACAGCAAGTGTGCACTTATAGGCCAGCCATAATTTGTTGGCTCAGTGGAGATTCCATCGCCCTGGCACACCAGGGGACAAAATATCTGTGCCTGGTCCAAAAAAATGTTCGGCAGTCAGCTGCATATAGGGCCACAAGAAAACATCTCTTTATAGACCAAACACCCCAGATTGTCCAAGACTCAAAACCTAATAGCGGTGGCAACCAAGATTGGTACGACATGACTTGCACAGTTAGCATCATCTGCACCCGCATAAGCACCTTTGCATTTTAATAAATCCATTAGGAATCTAATTATGCCAGTGTTAATGCCCAACTGGCACAAGAAACAAGCACAGACAATTTTAATGTTGGTACATGCAAAATGACATGCACAAAGCACTTGCACTTTTTATATAGCTGTTGGCTTTTACCGTTAGAAATGTTAAACTAATTTGCACAATAATTTTTAAATCATGTCTCTCTGCCGGTTTTTATATTGTAATGGTTTTAATTAATCATCAATAAAGTATTTTACTGTTTTTATTTTGTTAGACAGGAAGATAAGAGCCATATTAATCATGCTTTTAAAGGCAAGGCAGCAGATTATGCTGAATGACTGGAAGCCAGTGCAATTTTTGTATAGTAGAGTGACATATGCTTCTTGGGAGTTCAGAGAACAGTCTTTCTGATTCATTCGTATGGTCTGGAGTCTGCAAATCTCATTCTTAGATAGGTCTTGGTACAGTGTGCTAGCATAATCTAATCTCAAAATGATTACTGCCCTTATAATCAGTTTACATGCTTCAAATCAGAGAATTGGTAGAATTATTTGCAGAGTTCTTTTGAGGATACACATTTGGATGCTACCATGCTTATCTGTGGTTTTAGATTGATATTGGAGTTCACCATGACTCCTGAGCATTTTACCAATGCTTTTAGTAAGGTAGCAAATCCCTTTTCTTAGGGGCAATACGATTGGGTGCACAAGGAGAGGTGTTGTTGAGAAGGACAATTTTGGTCTTGTCCGTATTAAGTTTTAACTGCTTAGCATTGAGCCAAGTGACTATGAAGCACATTGTGTCTTGACATTCTAGTTGAGATGTAAATGTTCTCTCTAAATGCAGTAGGAGCAGGGAATCATTAGTGTAGTTGCAGATCCTACAATTCCTGTATTAAAGTTTTGACATATATGTTGAACAGGTGGGGAGATAGGGAAGATTCCTGGGGAACCCCACATTCTAGCCTAACAGGTCTTGCTTGAAGTTGGCTAACTGGATTTCTGGAGAACATCCAGATAGGAAGGATTTTAGCCAGTTTAGTGTAGCCCCTGGAATCCTGCCTTTTCCACAAGGATTACCATGATCTCATGGTGTACAGTGTCGAAGGTGGAAGATAGATTCAGCAGTGCCAGGGCAGAAGTTAGTCATCCCATATTTAGTCATTGACTACTGATAGGATAACTGCCTCTTCACTGTGGAAAGGGTGGAAGCCTGCGTGTTTCAGCATTCAACTTAACTTCTTCTGCATCAGGAAACCGAGCCACTCATCTGTAAGCAGAAACCATTCCTTGCATATACTAATGATCTAATTTATAGCAGTGTCCATTACAGTTGCATGAAGCAACAGCATCCTATCTATCAGACTCTGCAATGAGGTCTGGCCCTGAAGGTTCTTCCTCCATGTTCTATCTAGGCAATTGATGCACCTGGCTCAGACAGCAAAGCACACTCACAGGAGGGAAGAGCATGCAACATGTGTACCATCTTTTTATACAGTTGATAGTGCACACATCTATTCTGCCATTATTACTGCTTCAAAGCGCTGCTAGCATGCCTTATTAAGTTATTGTTTCGCACTGCTTGGTTGCATCAGTAATTATATGGAGGTTAAATCCTCGCAAAGCACTTTAAATGAGAGTAAGCAGATCACATCAGCTCTGTCTGCTAAAGCCAAAGTGATAGAACCACAAGAAGTACAATTTTGGAAGAGATTCTTGCTATTTGGGATAATATAGATACCAGTGGCTTAGACATCAAACTTATTCAAAGGCACCTGGAATGTTTATCTATGAGAGCCTCTGGCAATTCAAGCAAAATTAGAAAGAATAAAGTCAAGAATGATCACAGCACTCCTGTGCTGGCTAAGATACATCCTATGAGACAATCATCATTAGATTTGGAAAAGAGGAAAAAAAATGTACATATTTTTACTCCGCAGGAAAATATTGTGGGTCAAGAATGAGGTGAAGTGGCCACCAACTCACATACGAAATGTAAGGAATGACAATGAGGTTAATAGAAGTGGCACAGAAAGGACGAGCAGGCCGCTAGGCAGTGACGTTGCACTTGAAGTAGAAGGGTCATGCATTGAAAAATGGTGGTCCAATCCAAGCAATTTATAAGCACGTCTCAGAAATTAGAAATAATGTTTGTCTGTAAGGGGTCGTATAGTATATTTGAGTGGGGCTGACGTAGAGGGGCCTATTATGATGGTCCGACTCACATCCTAGGTTTCAATTCCGACAGCCTTATTAGGATAAATGCTGTTGGATTTGAAACCGGCCCGTCAGACTGAATGGCTTTCAACCGCCTCAAGGAGCCCGTCAGCCAGTCGGAGGCCACTCATAATCCCATATGTACGGCGTTTATGCCGTGGGGATTATGATGTTGCTTTCGAACAGGCTTTTCATATCCGGCTTTCCGACATGAAAAGCCTGTCGTAAAGTCACTTTTGGGGGGCCCCTAGCAGGGCCCCATATCTCTGCAGGCTCCGGTTGGAGGCCTGGGGGGCTCCTATGATGCCCCCCTGTACCTCCCTGCACCGAGTGGCAGGCACCGTGAGGTGCCTGCCACGTGGTGCAGGGATTTACACAGGCTCCCATTTCTCCATGGGAGCTTGTGCTGCAGCCGGTTTAAGGCCACAGCACAAGCTCCCATAGGGAAATGGGAGTATGCGCCCGCGCCATGAGAGGGCACATTGTAATGGCGGTGTTTCGGAACCGCTGACCGGACGTTGGTCGGTCCTGAGACGTCCGCCCGACATCGTAATCAAGCCCAAGATGTGTAACTAACACATTGGTGAATCCCACAGATGTTTTCTTTTGTCCTGAGAGAGTGGGGGTCTGCGGGAGTGTGTTTTTAGTCAGAGATGAACTGCATGCACCAGTATCTAAAAGGAACTTAACTGGTTCACTTTCTAAATCTGCTTGTACATACGGACCTCTATCATCTACTGGAATGACAGCCCATTGTATAATTTCTCTTGGGCACCAAGTTGCATTTTTTCCTCTTCATAAAAAATAATCAAATGTGAAACTTGCTTAGGAATGCTCAATTGTTGCTTATATTGTGTTTTCTGAAACACTGAGAAGTTTTATGGTTGTTTTTATTTATGCTTGTATCTTTTCTAGCTACAATTCTGAACGTGATTTTAAAATGGATGGATTATTTATTGATCGAAAGCAATCATGATTTGTTTTATTCCAAATTAGATTTATTATGATGAAATACGGCAAAATATTGTGTTTTTATGTGCTTTTATGGTCATTATGATACGAACCGAATAAAGTTTATTCTGATTCTGAATAGCTTATCAAATTTTTTTGCCAATCAATCAAGGGGAGAGCCATGTTGAAGAGGAAGGGCACTAAAATGTCCAATTGTTTATAACTTTAGAACTGTTTGATGTATCTGCATCAAAAATGACAGGCAGTTAGCATGTTACATCGAAATAACGGCAGTGTTTTTATTCACTAATAACTTTGACACCGTCTGATGAATCTGCACAAGGTTTGGGAGAGACTTAGCATGTTTAGCGTATTCTTAGATTTCTTCATTTCATATAGGCCTATCATTGCGGTGCGGAGGTGTTTGAAATTGGATTTTTGGTTGAGGGGTGAAACCCTACTCAAGAAACAGCCAGAATCCTTGTCAGTGTGAATGACAAAAAGTCACAAAATTAATGTGTGCTTAACCCTCTAGTAGGTTGGCACAAAAGAAGGCAGGCTTAACTTAGAGGCATTGTGTAAAGTATGTATGCAGCACTTAAATAGTATTAAAGTGAAATTACAACACAAAAAAAATCACACACCGACTTAAAGAAATAGAGTAGAATTTAATAAATAATTTGACACCAAAACAGCAAAAATCCAATCAGTAGGACCAGAGCTGTGCAGTTTCAAAGGTATATAGTAAGTATAGTGCCTAAAGGCGACCTCGCAGTTATCTGGTCATGCGAACAGTCACAAGCTCAGGCTGACCATGATTGAGCATGGACTGATACAGGCGCCAGTTTAGTCCCGCTGAAAAAGTTACCTTCTAAAGACCAGCGTGAAGAGTTCTGTTCATGGTGGAGGAGGCTGCGAGGAGCAGGGAGAGGGTCCCGCATGTCGTAGCTGTAGCGCAAAGAGCAGGCAGGGCATCCCGGATGGTCGTTGCTGTAGTGTGAAGATCCTGTCAGGTGTCATGGATGGTCATTGCTCGTGCTTCGCGTTGGTGGTCACCGAGGACTCTCGATGCTGTAGCGCGAAGTGCAGCTCTCACATTGTCAGTTATCACTGCCATCTCTATAGCGTGAAGAGTTGGGTTCACTGGAGCTTTGCGTTGGCCCTTGGAGTCACTCAGGCAGCCTGAGATAAAGGGAGCAGGTCCAGCCTTCCTTCTCAGACAGCAGGGCAGGCCTCAGGCGACATGGAAGTCTGCTGACAGCAGGGCAGACCTTCTTCTGTTGTGTTCACAGGTTGAGGGGTGTATTGAGTGAGTCTGAGGATTCTACTTTTATACCTGATGCCCCCTTTGAAGTGGGAGAAGCTTCTGGAGTCTTCACCCTACTGAAGTGTCTAGAATTTCCTGCCTCCCTATCTGTTTGCAGGCACAATATGCTACTGTGTCATCCTTTGTGTGTAAGCTGAAACAGAGTCTTTGAAGTGCAAGTGTGACAGGTGACAGCTCCTTCCCCTCATCAAGTCAGGATGGTCCATCTTACTAACACACAGACCCTCTAGTGTGTGGGTGTCTAGAAGGAATACACAAAAGGCCAACTACACCTAGTCATCTGCAAGGCCTGACTGGCCGGACCGGGCTTCGGGCGTTTCCTGGAAGGCGGGACAGGTGGGTGGCCGGTTTTGTTAGTGGGGCTGGTATTATAGCAGTGCAGCAAGTTCCTTGTATTTTCAGCAATTTTTGGGCAACAGCAAAATTCTCAAGTTAACTCTGGTGATAAATGTACTTGCTGGAGAAATATGGGAGTTTTGCCTAGTGGCAGTTTTGACTCATCTAAGATAGGTTAATATGCCTGCTGCAAATAATGTGTACCGTGCATATCAAAGAGCAAAATTTTATGTGCATTGTTCAGTGGGTTACTGCTTTTGTCACAGAGATTCTTAATTTACAATCGCAAACTAGCACAGTGAGCTATGAACTGCCTTCAAAGAGCTGCATGCAAGCTGCATGGTACAGGTTAGAAAGTTATGTTTTTTCCCAATCTTTGTGGCTGGCCCTGGTCATTTGACCCAGGAAACAGTCTGTGAGCTCCAAATGGTTAGGGCAAGAAAATACCAACCTTCTAAAAGTGACATTTTCAGAATTGTGACTTAAAATCCAACTTTACTATTAAAGAGGGTCTTAAAATGCAATTCTCCAGGTACCAAACAGAAATTCCTTTCTGCTCCCAACCAAAGGTTATCACTTAATAAATGTAATTAGGTAACACTATGTTGTATGGGGGAGGTAGGCCTTGTAATAGTAAAAAAATAAATTTGAGAGTTTTTTACTTCAGGACATGTTAAACTTAAAAGTATATGTCCAACTTTTTAAATACAACCACCTTTGGGTTGTTTAGATTCCCTCCTAGGCGTGACTTATATGTACTAAAAAGGAAGGTTTGGGCCTAGCAAAAGATGTATTTTGCCAGGTCAAAATGGGAGTTTAAAACTGCAAACACAGAAATGGCAGTTTAAAACTGCACACGCAGGCTGCAATGGCAGGCCTGAGACATGTTTAAGAGGGTCTACGTAAGTTAATGGCATTATAGGTGCTGCAGGCCGACTAGTACCGTTTAATTTACAGGCCGTGGGCACGTGTAGTATTGTTTTACTAAGTACTTATAAGTAAATTAATCGTTAGCAGTAGTGAGGTGCACAGAATCTTAAAAGCCAACCAAAACTGGTTCAGAAAACAAGAGGGTTGAAAGCAAAAGGTTTGGGTGTGACCCTGCAGAGAGAGCCAGGTCCAACACGGGGTATTTCAATGGAGGTGAAAGAACTGTTTATCTGATAATAAATGTATCACTTACGAATCCACACAAAATTTGGCAGACTTTTAGGGAGTTCAACTTACAGTTGATTATGCCAAGTTTTGAGCAGATCCAACAAGTGTTAAAGACAAAGGGGAGAGATATTAGATTTTCAGTCACTAATAACTGCGGTGCTGGAAATCATTATGCATTAAATTTGCAGCTAGCAAATTAAGCCCAGTGCAAGGCCAGTCAAGTCCTCCCTCAGCACACAGCTGAAGGTCACTGGGCCTGGGCCTGGCTGAAGGCTGTACATCATGAAAAATGGTTGCATAGCAAGCGTGCATAATGAGGATTGGGCTACCATGGTGGGTTGAGCACAGGCAAAGGCAATGTACAGCATTGGTTGGGTGAGTTGGGAGCAGGGCCAAAGGCTGTGCGTAGTGAGGCTTGAAAGTCAGATAAATCATTAAGAAAATGAAATTAACTGAAAAACTCTGTTAAACACGCAGGGCTTCTGCACTTGTGGGAGAGGCCCCGCAGTCGTGGGGTAGTCTCCGCACTCGGGGAGAAATCGCCACAGTTAGAATTCTCATTGAGGAAATTCTGCTCTGAGTGCAGAGACTCCCCCACGACCGCTGGGACTCCGACACGAGTGCGGAGGCCCTTTGTGAATCAGGCCGTGAGTTATGTTTGAGGCTCAAATTTATAAAACCACTGAAATGTGCTAGTTTCTTTGTCTTTTTTGCATCCAGGTTGCTTTTTATTAAATGTTTCAATAATATCACTACAAGCTGTAATTGATGAACACACCATAAAACAGGATACTTGTCATCTAAATGTTTCACGATTATTCACATGTATATGGCGTAGTGGGCCAAAACACATATTATACTGCAACATGAACACTTTAACCAAGTAATACTCAACTCACCTCCACCTCATTCTTGCCTTGCACGCTCTATACAATAGAATATCATAGAGACACAGATATTTGCATATATTAGGATTTAGACAAAAGGTGATGCCTTTGGCACCCCTGCATTTGCAGGATGACCAACCACATTCCAACGGATTCACTACAAGTAAGGCCCAGAGATTCCCCAAATCACCCTAGCTCTTCCATCAGCCCTGGTGACACTGTCTCAGCTGTTTCAGAGAGATTTTATGGAGGTCTAGTGTCTGCCTAGTAGCTAAGGTTGCCAGTTATGTTTAATAATGCACACAACACACAACATAACTCACAGTCGTCCGCCATGTGGTTCTCCATTTGGGTCTTTTGTTTGTGGCAGTCTACGGTGAGTTATGTCGCGTATTGTGTTCATTGTTAAACATGACTATCTAATCTTATTGTTTTTTTTGCGTTTGAGCCTCAGTCATAAATCAGGACATTAGAGTTTGGCAGGCAGGTACTTCATCATAAACGAATATCCTTTCCGCCTTATTACAACTGTATTATGTGCACTTGAAATATGGCAGATAGGATATCCATCATATTTGTGTGTGTGTTAGTGTAAATCTTTTTTACAGAATAATTAACATAGTCTACATTTTTGGACCAGCTCTAACACTGATAATAATGTGGATTTTATGAGTCTCCAATTATTTTGATATATATTCTGATTGTGGAATAATTAATCAATTACATTTCATGTTTTGTTACTGAAATGTATTATTTCTGTATGCATTTATAGTGTATAAATGTACAAAAAAATTCAAATAAATTACTTACTCTTAGCAGGTGGGTATGTGGTGGTTGTCAAAAGATCATTCACAAGAATATGAATAGTAATTATAGGGACACTGGTTTGATGAGCGGAAGAAGACATCTGCAATTTTTAAATAATTAAGCAATTTCTGTTTTGGGCATCTCAGTTACTTTTTCTATTTACTACTTTTGTTTTATAGGTGTCTGTTACGCTGAATTTGGAGTTCGCGTTCCAAAAACAACAGGATCTGCCTACACTTACAGTTATGTCACAATAGGTGAATTTGTGGCATTTTTCATTGGATGGAACCTGATCTTGGAGTACCTTATTGGCACAGCAGCGGGCGCAAGTGCTCTAAGCAGTATGTGTAATTCTCTAGCAAACCATACCATCAGCAACTGGATTATCGATAGTCTTGGCACCCTAAATGGACTGGGTAAGTTGTAACTAACTGAGAAATACACCTGTTCACTAGAAATAAACTATTGGTACTGTGCAACTACTCTTTTGCTACCTTGTTCTCCTTCGTGATCCCCCAACTACAAGACATCGTCAAAACAAGCTGGGAAATTAGCAGTGAGTAAAATAATTAGAAACAAGAGTATGTTCTAGGAAAGAGAAAGTGTTTCCCTTCCTCTGTTCACTCAGCAGCAAATATGGGGATGTTGAGGGGAAAAGATGTTAAACATGTTATGTCATCAAGGATTGAAGCGTGTGTGATGTCACAACCACTACCTCTATCATTTTGTCAATTGATGTCCATGCTTAGACACAATTGACCTTGGAATCATGTCATAACTCTGGGTGTTAGGGTTTGGTTGGCATGTACTCTGTTACAAATGTGATGAATATCCTTTCCACCTATCTTGCAGAGCCTGTACTGTTTTCTGCAGAGAACTGTACATTGAGTACCCAAGGCTTCATCAACTTATGAAGGGGCAGATGAATTTGTCCTGTTACCTCTTTTGTTGAATGTGTATTTGAGGCCACTGAAAAGAATCATTAATTTCATTTCATTATGCCCACTATGAGCCCTTAACAATGACTGACGAAACCTCAGAACATGCCTTGGTCACATGATGCAGACAAGATGAAAATTAAAATAGTTGCATCTGACTCTACATTAAGCTAGGGTAAGATAAAGTATCCACATATTAGCAAGAATGACATTGATGATCAACACAGTTAACAATATAATGCCTTGTCAACAAATGACAGTGCAAACCACTCCGATTTTGCAGGTTCAATGAAAATTCATGGAAATACACAATTTGAATTTATGGTTTAAGAGGAATTGGCTAGTCCATTGTGAGACATATCAGATATATTCCAGTAGATTTAGGAAAAATACGGCCAGATTTATCATTATTTGACACAACGCAGCAAGATAACTTGCTTCACTGCATCAAAAGGAAAGGGCAGGAATTTGCCATATTTAACAAGATATGACGCATTCCTGCTCTCTTCCTGCGCTGGTGCACTATGTACTGCCTAGCGCCAACACAGGCACCCTTGCACCATGCTGCAAGGGTGCCTGCTCAAGGGTGCCTGCGTTGAGGCAGGATTGTTTTTGTGCAGGAAGGAACACCTTCTTGCACAAAAACAATCCTTAGAGGCATTTTCCTCTTCCTAAGTGAGCTGCAGTACACCCATGCTCCACCCATGTAACGCCTTCCCAGCACTGAATAATGCAGGGCAGTGACTTGTGCTGCTTTGCGTTATACCAGATGTTTCAAGCAATGCTGGGCTATAGAAGGTGGCGTGGTAAATCTGATTTAAGGACTGTGTTGCCCTAGCGTCATCTTGCATGATGCAAGGGCTACGAAATCCTTTTCTATCTCTGGGCCATAGTGGCATGGGTTTTGTGAAGAATTTGTCATGGGGTCATGTGAAGTAAGCTGTCATGCCAAATATTCCAAGAACTTACCAGATGTGGTCACTGCAGACACATTTGTAACACAGAAATGCATCTGCAATTTATTTGAAAAGGTGGATATAATTCATTTTAATTATTCATCAATGTACTAACAGCTTTCTTGTACGTGAGCACCATATGTAGAAAGCCTTGAGTAATTGGATCCAACTTGCTCTTTGTTTGAAACAAAGAGGTCTTCATATTGTATGATTTTGAGCATGTGATTATTTATTATTTATGTATTTCAAATAATTCATGGAGCAACCCTATGATCTAAAAAACCTGGGTAATCTATGCATTAACAAATTACATTGATTCCTTCAGGAAAAAAACATTCAGTACCATTAACACTCATATGAGATCCATGACTGAAATCCAACAAAAGTAATTTCAGTAGAAAACTCGTAGTCAGGTAGATAATCAAATGTCAATATCTTATGGAAAAAAAAAATGACAAAGATAGATAGTGCCTCATAAAATATGTGAAGCGGCACAGTTCACATAAGATGTGATAGGTGAAAATAACCTACGTATAACAATTAATTGACAGGTATTGGCTGCAAGGTGAAAACATTTCAAGGACATGGTTGTGAATGAACTGGAAGTGACATAATTAGACCTTTGACCCAAGGGATTTCACAGAAAATGGAGTCACACAATCATTGACCCTGGTGTTGTTAACAAAAGCGGCATCACTGAAATTGATAAAAATAAAACCTACAATATATGATATTAAAAAACAACAAAAGTATATTAAAATAGGTAAAATTGTGTTTTAGTTATCAGCCACATTCATTAGGCTGGTGTGATGGGGTTCGTGGCTCAATTGCAGAAAGCCAGCAGCATAGACTAGGAGAACAACTATTAGAGACCAAGAGAACAGTCATCATAGACTAAGAGAACAGACATCATAGACCAAGAGAACATCCATCATAGACCAAGAGACCAGCCATCATAGACCAAGAGAACAGCCATCATAGACCAAGAGAACAGCCATCATAGACCAAGAGAACAGCCATCATAGACCAAGAGAACAACCAAACCATCATAGACCAAGAGAACAGCCATCATAGACCAAGAGTAAAGCCATCATAGACCAAGAGTACAGCCATCATAGACCAAGAGTACAGCCATCATAGACCAAGAGTACAGCCATCATAGACCAAGAGAACAGCCATCACAGACCAAGAGAACAACCATCATAGACCAAGAGAACAGCCATCATAGACCAAGAGACAGCCATCATAGACCAAGAGAACAACCATCATAGACCAAGAGAACAGCCATCATAGACCAAGAGAACAGCCATCATAGACCAAGAGAACAACCATCATAGACCAAGAGAACAGCCATCATAGACCAATAGTACAGCCATCATAGACCAAGAGTACAGTCATCATAGACCAAGAGAACAGCCATCATAGACCAAGAGAACAGCCATCATAGATAATCTACAGTCATCATTCACTTAAACATAGCTTCAAATGCTTATACCCTGGGCACAGCCATCATATGCCAACCATAATTTGCCTTTGCACAACCACATCACGCGTAGACATATCCTTAAAAACCTAAATACTTCCTCAAAAGCCCAGGCAGAATCATTATGCGTTGTGGTAAAACCAGTAGATGCCAGGCAAACCTAATATGACTTTGCTGACTCATTATAACATATCCATCAATCAAAGGCTAGCCCTGGTTGGTACGTATGTATAGGCACTCCTTTTAGGAGCCAGTCTGCATACAGAATTCATCTACTGAGCATCAGGAGCAAATATACCCATTAAAAAATGCAGTCGCTCTGCTCACACACAGTTTCCAATCTTGTGTTTTTCTCCAGTCAAATCTGACTGCATGCACAGTGAATCTGTGTGCCTATTCTGGGATAAGGTTTTACCGTAATCATTTATTTGTGTAGCATATTCCTACCTTTGAGTCCTAAAAATGTAATTTTTTTGAATAAGTTGATATTTTCCAAATTATCACTTTATTGTTTGTGGGTATTAAAAATCCATCATGGAACGGGCCTTCATGGACCCGCTCTAAACACCCATTATATAAATGAATTATGTTAGCCTTATACATAGTTCATGTCTCAAACGGAATTGTCTATTGGAACTTTATAACAGGCGGTACCCAACAGAAGTTTAAACCTGTGACATCATCATCTGTGCATGTAAACATGTCTCACTGGAGGGTGCCTAGTACTCTAGCACCTTTCTTCATTAAGTCACATCCCACCTGTGTACATGCTCTAGCTACATTTCTCTTGGGTGTGGCCACAGGACCTTTTCACCTGTATGCATTGTGTCACATCTGTTAGCATGTATTTGAGAGTTTTTTTAATATGTGCTTTGCTGTTTGTTTGAAGAACGTGTATTAGTTGTACCTATGTTAGAATGTATTTATGTGTTTTAGGAATCCAAGGCAGTTGGGGGGCGCGGCTATTTCCACATGGAGTAGAGCATGTTGCTCCAGAGCTCCCGACTGGGCTCTCGTATTCGGCCTCATCCTGCCCTAATATCGCACACCCAGGGGATGTACACTCGCAGTGGCATAGGTGATGATTGAGGCATCCTGCCCTGGTGATCTGAGGGTGCTGGGGGCACCCTGTGAAGTGAAAGGGGCCCGGGCAGCAATCGGTGGCATGAAATAAGATGGTGGCTCCTGTCCCAGGCCTCCCATCTAGAGGGCTCTGACGGCGAGACGAGGCACAGCAGCTGCCTGCGTGGCTCCCTGCAGCCCCGTCACCGCACACAGAAGCGAAATCCCAGCAGGGACAGCAAGGAACTTCTGGCACTGAGGAAGCAGTGCGACTGGCATGACTGGGTCTTCGCAAGCCCACGAAGGTGAGAAGCCCTTCAAAAAATCCTGGCTGGGTGGCGCAGATGACCCAGCGGACACAGAGACGCCCTGGAGGAGGTGGAGGGGGCCCATGGGGAGAGCCGCAGTGGCGCTCCTATCCTGCCTAACCCCCCATGAGGGGTGAGAGCTGGGGCTCCCCTCACCCAAAAAGACTGAGACGGTGTGTTGCCGGGCTGAGGAGATCCCCCTATATGGATAAATTGGATAATGTACCTTTGTGTTGAAAAATTGGATTGAATAATATATTCGGAAATGGCTTTCCAATTAAACAAGACTCCCTTGGGATTTTCTTGGTTGGATACACAGAGAATGGACGATATATGAGCGCACTGCTTGGAACGCTATCATTATTTGGATGAATCATACGCTCCTTTTGTATGGATTGTAGTTATTGTTGGTGGCCCAGTGGCAGTAGGACCACATAAAGTAGAGCGTGATCAGAACTTTGAGAATAAGCATGCCAGAACAGACACCTGTGTGCACTTTGCTTGCCACCCTCACCGCCAGTTTGTGTATAATAGATCCCCCTATATGCCTGAAAAGAGACACTCCTGGTGTAGTTCGCCCTACTGAGCTCCACGCTGATGATGAGTGACCTGTGGGGCCCTGGTACGATGGCCTGAGGCCCAGGGGTAGCGCTCCCTGCAAATACTTACCACCGCTTTGTGGACGCCTGATCTGCTTTTTTTCACTGAGTCTTCCACGTGGCGACTTTTGGGGAGGCCTGGGCCTTGAGAAGGTGGATTTGCCCACTTCTGTCGCCCCCACCTGGGTGCCATACAGCAGACTTTAACAGAGCATGCAATGGAGAGCTGGAAGCTGATCCTGCCGCCTTACTCTAACCTCCGTGCCTGCCGGGGCCCTGGTGGGCCTACTATGGTTGGGGCCTGAGTGGGGACACTGAGGAGACAAGGCAGGGTCCTGAACTTTGCCTTTGCCCTACAAAAACAGTTCTGTAGTCATGGTGGCCTGAAAGGTTTGGATGCTACTGGGGAGTGGAGGTGAAGTGCTGCTACCACTTGCTGGGACTGCCTGTGGCCTCCTGTAGAGGTGCATTGGAACATGCTGCTGACAATGAGGGCTCTCTCCTGCTGCTGATACCACCCTGCGAGGACCTCAAAGGACTTCATGTGTTGGTAAGGTTGGGTTGACCGCCGACTGGAGTTCCTTACTTCTACTGCAATTGGTGGAGGGCCACAGCAGTGTCCCACTGCCTGGACTGGATGACGGCCGCCACAGGCTGTTGACGGCATATGTCCCAATTGGTTCACCTGCTGGCATGTTGCGCCATACCAGAGGGAGAGAGACCCAAGGGCAGGGGATGGAGAGTCCCCCATGCTCGGCAGTGAGACCGACCTGTCTGGAGAGCTGGGGTGCATACCACGTGATCAACTGGACTCTATCCTACAGCCATCAAGAACCCGAACAAAATATTAGAGCATAACATTTATACTGTGGTAGTAAAACAGAAAGTTGACAATAGCAGGGTTATGATTTTACACAACTTCACCATGGCAGTCCAGAAACACAGAGCCTCAATTTTGGAGGCGAAGCGGAAGCTGAGGGACATAAAGATCAAGTATGCCATGATTTACCCAGCACACCTGCATGTTGTCACTGATTAAGGGGCAAAAAAATTCTTGATCGAGCAAAGTGTAGGACTGGCTGGATATGGAGCCAGAGGTGCAGGAGGACACTCGACAGCCCAGAGCACGACCATGCAACAGGTGAGGGCGCAGAGGTGCTCCATCAGCAGAGAAGGTGTGCTAAGAAGCACCATATGACATAGTCAATGATGTTAAAGAGGACACACTGCCGATGTTTCGGTCTCAGATGGCGCAAAAGGTCCGCGAGACCATCTTCAGGACTCAATGTAGACCGTATATAGAATCAGAGCTGATTCTACATACAGTCTGCTGTCGGAGCAAAAGTATTTTGCCTGTGCTAAAGTCTATTGCTGGAAATTGATCGGTGCATACAGCATCTGTTGAGCCTTGTGCAAGACTGTTTCACTCTTTAGCAAGCATTTTCAGGTTTTGTTCCATTTCTTCACTGAGTCCTGATGATGGTCTCCGAAACGTCAACTGTGTGTCCTCTTTAACATCATTGACTACAGCATATGGTGCTTCCGTCCTGTCTGAACATTTGAAATACAAGGATGAAAACCACATGGGACTGTGGATTTATGAACCTGTATGGTTAAGAGGACTTTGCTCTACCTCAGATCCCCAGATTGAATACATACTATAAAATATACAGGGATCATGTGGTGGTGCCAGTGTTGTTATATTGATGTATTGTTGTATGACCTGCCCTTTTTTGACTGAGGGGTCGATTCCGATTCGGGCCGGAAATTTCTCCGACCGAGCCGGACCCGGAGAGATTTCCGACCGAATCGGACCCGTGCAGTCCGACCGAACGAGTACGATGCGTCCGTATGTTATCGGACTCGAGTCGGTCGGACTCCCATTGATGTCAATGGGAGCCGGTCGTACAACGCGTACGCGGGCTCCCATTGACTCAATGGGTGCGAGTCGGACAAGGGCGCCCCTACAGCGGGTACGCGGCGAAGCGACTCGCGCCGTACACGCACAGGTAGGGGGACCCATGGGTCCCCCCTGTGTGCGACTCGCGCGGCTACGCGTACAGGGGTCCGACACGGACCCCCAAAGTACGGCTCCGACAGCTCTTACGAGCCGGAGTGCGCGGCTCGGTCGGACTGCTCGCGGCGCGCATCGTACTTACCCGGCCGGGAAACGTCTCCATTGCGCGGTGCGAGTCGAGTCCGAGCGAGTCGGTCGGAGCGGTTCGAGCCGGGAGCGAGTCGGTCGGAGCGGTCGGGACGCCCGGACGAGTCGGTCGGCGATTTCGCATCGTACTCGCTCGGCCGGACCCGCGTACGGTTCGGTCGGGAAACAGGGCTCGAATCGGATCCGTAAGCCGAATCCGATTCGGAGCCCTACCGGCCGAGATCGGAATCGGCCCCTGAATTTTTATAATGTATACGATGTAATGTTAATTTATTTTCTATATAAAAATGCATCTTTGCCAATAACAATACACCATTAATGGAATACATGAGTAATTTACTGATGGTTTGCAGTTGGATCATTATAGTGATCAATATACTATTAAGTTGATTGGAATACAAATAATTCCTCCAGGAACACGTCCATTTTCTAACTATATTGCCCAGTTCCCTGGGGGAAGGTTGGGTTGCCCTGTTGTATAAAGAATACTGAGGGAAACCCTCATTGTTAGCGTGACGACTGTTGGCATCAAGAGTAGGTGAAGCATGGCGTAACAGTAATGGATTTATGAGTATTTCCTGGCATCCTAATTTCCTACTCTGTTTTAATCTGTTCAATATACCCTACAATATTTGCACTTTTTGTACTTTCTGATATTCATGGTTACTTCAGTTTCTTGGTCCCTACATTTTAGTCTTGCACCTCCTGTCACCAGTCCAGTGCATGCAAAACATATATCAAGCCAAGGCTTACATTGAGTAAGTCAAAGTGAATATAAGAAGTCGAAATGCCATTTTTTAAATCATAATTACTATATGATGATATCTATGTTGCCAAGGGTTCCCACACATGGGGCCAGGTTCAGAAAGCAATCTCTTAGAATTTAACATACTACCACAGGAACACTCGTTCATGTACCCATAACTGGTGAATTGGCCCCTAAAGGTCCAACTCCTGTGAAGTAAAAGTGCAAAGATGACATAGCCTTTCTATTTGTTCTAACTGTATATGTCTAGTCACTGAACATTCACAATATATTTACATTTTAGGTGCTTGGGGGCAATTCCTAAGACCACTTAAGAATAGGTTAAGTAGTAGGGATAAGGATGTGAAAAACTGAGCATGCGTTTGGAATATTTATTGTGCCTCTTTTACTTGGGCATACAGTAGACGAGCACTGGTTAATTACCAGCTGGTTGCAGTGGTGAGCAGTCAAAATATCGATTTTTTTATATCGACCAACAGTAATATCGAGTTTTTAATATCGTAGGGACAGAATATCGATGTCAAGAATATCGGTGACCAGAATATCGACCTCAAGGTAAGTAATATCGTTTTTTTAATATATCGAAGTAAGTAATATCGAAGTTAGTAATACCGAAGTAAGTAATATCGTTAGCAAAAATATCTTTGTTAATAATATCGATATTTATATTAGTGTTATGTATTTTAGTATGTATTTTATATGTATGTTAAACATTTTTTGTATTTTTTTAATTATTTTTAAATATATGTATTAAATGTTTAGAAATTACTAATTTTTTTTAAGTAAATTTTGCGTTTTAGTATCAGAGCGGGTTGTGGGTTTATAGGGGAATAGGGTGGGAAGTAATTTAATTATAATTAATCAATTAATATGTTTTATTTATTGTTATTGATTATTAATTTATTGTTAATGAATTATTAATTGGTAATTAATATTTATTAATTGATTAATTTATCATTATATTAATTATAATTAATGAATATTTTTTTATTATTTATTATTGTTAATTAATTTATTGTTAATAAATTTTTAATTGGTAATTAACTTTTATTAATTGATTAATTGATAATTAAATTAATTATGTAAATTTTTATGTGTAGCGGGTTGTGAGTTTATAGGGGAATAGGGTGGGAAGTAATTTAATTATAATTAATTCATTAATATTTTTTTATTGTTATTGATAAATAATTTATTGTTAATTAATTATTAATTGGTAATTAATTTTTATTAATTGATTAATTTATAATTATATTAATTATAATTAATTTATTATTGTTTTTTATTTGTTGTTATTGTTAATTAATTTATTGTTAATTTATTATTATTGGTAATTAATTTTTATTAATTCATCAATTGATAATTACATTAATTGTGTTCTTTTTATGTGTAGCGGGTTGTGTGTTTATGGGGGAATAGGGTGGGAAGTAATTTAATGTTATTTAAGTAAATATTAATTTTATTTTATTGGTATTTATTATTAATTTTTTAGTTAATTAATTTTTAAGATGTTATTTATTTTACAAAAATTATTTAATTAATAAGTATGTTAATTTAACCCCTACGCTATCCTACATTTTCCACACTGTTACATTCACTGGAGTTGGAATAGTAATTTTAACCCCTACGCTATCCAACACTTTCCCTACTGTTGCACTCCCTGGAGTGGGAATAGTAATTTTAACCCCTACGCTATCCAACACTTTCCCTACTGTTGCACTCACTGGAGTGGGAATAGTACTTTTTACCCCTACGCTATCCAACACTTTCCCTACTGTTGCACTCCCTGGAGTGGGAATAGTAATTTTAACCCCTACGCTATCGAACACTTTCCCTACTGTTGCACTCACTGGAGTGGTAATAGTAATTTTTACCCCTACACTATCCAACACTTTCCCTACTGTTGCACTCCCTGGAGTGGGAATAGTAATTTTAACCCCTACGTTATCCAACACTTTCCCTACTGTTGCACTCACTGGAGTGGGAATAGTAATTTTTACCCCTACGCTATCCAACACTTTTCCTACTGTTGCACTCTCTGGAGTGGGAATAGTAATTTTAACCCCTACGCTATCCAACACTTTCCTACTGTTGCACTCACTGGAGTGGGAATAGTAATTTTACCCCTACGCTATCCAACATTTTCCCTACTGTTGCACTGTTTGGAGTTGGAATAGTAATTTTATTACCTACGCTATCTAATATTTTTTGTATTATTTTAGTTAATGTAGTATATAATTAATATTAAAAAGATTAAAAATAATGTTAATTTTTAAAATGTATTATATATATTTATTTAATTTTTATTTATATTATTGTTTTATGTGTATAGATGTATTTATAATTTATATGATATTTAAAAAAATATATGTTATTAAAATAATTATTAAAAATTATTAGTAAGTACGTATATATATTATATATTATATGTATATGTTTAATTTATTTTTACATTATATATATATTACTTATAATTTTTAAACATTTTAAAATATTTTTAACTATGTTTATTTTATTTATATGTATTATTTACTTTATTTTACATTTATTTTTTTACTTAAATAAAAAATGATGGGGCATATTAGCAAGACTGGCGATAAAATTATCGCCGTTTTAGCGGCAGGAAACTGCCGCTAAAACGGCGATAATTGGCTTGCTAATATGCGTTATAGAATTCCAATAGAAGCACAGGTTAGATGTGCAAGACATCTAACCTGGGCTTCTATTGGAATTCTATAACGCATATTAGCAAGCCAATTATCGCCGTTTTAGCGGCAGTTTCCTGCCGCTAAAACGGCGATAATTTTATCGCCAGTTTTGCTAATATGCCCCGATATTTTTAACAACGATATTTTTGACATCGATATTATTTTTTCCATATTTTTGTACTTACCATAATGTAGATAGGATGTCGATATTCTTGACTTCGATATTCTTGTGTCGATATTTTTGTAGGTCGATATTCTGACCTTCGATAATCTGTCAGTGTTTCGGTTGCAGTCCTTGCTTGCAATTGGGATAGTTTGATATTAAAACATCTAGTTCAATAATATCCATCTACAGAAATATTAACATTGACTACTCCTTTAGAGTGAATCTATACTTACATATATTTACAAAATTTCACAAAATAGTGGTAGTCAGTATTCTGGAGTTGATATTTTTGTAGGTCGACGTTACAAAAACTCAATATTCTGGTAGTATAGCATTGTAATGGGTGGATAGGGAAAGGAGAACAGGTTGGCCTCGAGGTTAGAGGACTTGTTGAGAATTTATTCTTATGACTTTGGGGCCGATTCCGATTCGGGCCGGAAATCTCTCCGACCGAGCCGGACCCGGAGAGATTTCCGACCGAATCGGACCCGTGCAGCCCGACCGAACGAGTACGATGCGCACGTATGCCATCGAACTCGATTCGGTCGGACTCCCATTGAAGTCAATGGGAGCCGGTCGTACAACGCATACGCGGGCTCCCATTGACTCAATGGGTGCGAGGCGGACAAGGGCGCCCCCTACAGCGTGTACTCGGCGAAGCGACTCGCGCCGTACACGCACAGGTAGGGGGGACCCATGGGTCCCCCCTGTGTGCGACTCGCGCGGCTACGCGTACAGGGGGTCCGACATGGACCCCCAAAGTACAGCTCCGACTGCTCTTTCGAGCCGGAGTGCGCGGCTCGGTCGGACTGCTCGCGGCGCGCATCGTACTTACCCGGCCGGGGAACGTCTCCATTGCGCGGTGCGAGTCGTGTCCGAGCGAGTCGGTCGGTGCGGTTAGACCCGGGAATGAGTCTGTCGGAGCGGTCGGGATGCCCGGACGAGTCGGTCGGCGATTTCGTATCGTACTCGCTCGCCCGGACGCGCGTACGAATCGGTCGGGAAATAGGGCTCCGAATCGGATCCGGTTAATCCGAATCCGATTCGGAGCCCTACCGGCCGAGATCGGAATCGGCCCCATAGTCTTAGAGATCACCAATATATAGCAAAGTACCCAGCGGTGGATCGTCCGCTATGGCGGAGGAGTGTTGCCCCCCACTGCTGAGAGCCAGGTGAGGGAGGGAAAAATAAAGTGATAATAAAACCATTTTATTATCATTTTATTTTTATTTCCGCGCTTGAGCCAGCAAGTCAAGTCTGGGTAGAGCCATGACGAGAGAAGGTGGAGGAGTAGTGAACACCGTAAGTGTGCATGACGGTTTGGCCGGCCAAACCGTCATGCACACTTTAATCTCTCTCCACCCGAGCTGTGTTGTACAGCAGGGTGGAGTAGAGGCACAGGCTCCTAGGACCTGAGCAAGCGTTAAACAAGCCCTCTCAGGAAAATGGCAGCGCTGCTCTCTCATGTTGTATTACCAGTATAAGAGCAGCACAGTGATTGGCGTCTAGGAGCCCGGCAGTGTGCACCAGCCCCTGGGGAATTGGAGTCCGACCGGAGCAAAAGAACCCTGAGACGGCAGCCGGCAGCGACAGGTAAGTGCTTTATTGTTATTTAAACCCTCCCCCCACACCTCACCACCACCCGTTAAGAAGAGCAGCCGCTACTGAAAGCAGGGTAGGCCGGCATGGCTCGCGGGTGGGAGGCAGGTGTGGGGGTTGTGAGGGGGGGCGGCAGGGGAGGGTGGGTGTGTTGTGGTATGTGTCGCCCGTGGGAGGAGGATGGGGGGAATAAAAAATAAATAAACTTACCTTGAGGCCAGGTCCCGCGTCTTCTCTGCTCCTGGTCTCCTGCCTCCGACAGGAACAGGAAGCAGGCAACCAGGCTCCCTCACCTAAGCCAATCTCAATGCTGCAATGCAGCGTTCTAATTGGTCTGAGCGCCGTGACACAGCGCTCAGCCAGGGGCTGGAGGGGTGGGCATGTTCTCCATGCAGACTGTATTGCAGCCTGCATGGAGAACAGGGAAGTGCGCATGACTGTTTTGGGCAGCCCGAGAGGGCCGACCAAACAGTCACTGCGCACTTAGGAGTGGGCAAACCACTCCGCCCCTCCTCCCAGAGCAGAGCAGCACCGTCCACCCACTCGCCCGCAATACAGACGCACACGAACCATAAAATGATAATAACTTAGGGGCCCATTACGATGGCGGGCGGAAGCACTACCGCCGTGCTGGCGGATGCAAAAACCACCAGTTACCGCCGGCACGCAGCAGTCCACACGCCCGCCCAATTACGATGCGAAAAGCAGGCCAAACACCGCCGGCAAGCCAGCAACACCGTCCGCCATCAAAGTGCGCCCGCACACGTAGCGGCGCAGCACAACTGACACACACCGTCCGACGAAACACGTCCCGCCCGGCGCATAAATTACGATGCCGCAAACAAACGGCTCCCACGGCCAAGAGATACCGTACGACAAACCGAAGCGGTAACACGGATGCAGAGCACGGACAACGAAGAAGTGGCACCCCGGGCATGAATCCAGCACTGCAGGCCCTTCCCATGCTTCTGCTGATGCACCACCAAGGACGCAACGTACCGCGGAGACGCAGGTAGGCACACACACAACAAGTGCACGCAAACAGCGCACACAGTGCAAGGGAGGAAAAAGCGGACAACCCCCCACCAGCGCGTGCACACTACACATCCACCATTGCATCCACATATGACACACAGGCCAAATCCTAACATCGCAGAACACATGTGTACACACCACCTGGGACTAGGAACCAACCACCCCGTCACGGCCCCAAAGCGGCGATGACGCCGCCACACATGCGCACAACGCAGAGGCCAACCGCAGCGCCATGCATGCGTCGCACACAGACACAGGGACACAACCAAGCAGCACACACATCAGCCCCACCCCGAACGCACATGACACGTGACAGGCCGGCCACAGACATGTCCCCAACGCCCAATTCACGGACAACACCCAACGCCACACAACCGACGCACACATGTCAGTGAAGACACGCAACAGCAGGACACACCCCAGTGTAACAAACATGGCGTAGCACACAGCGGCGGCAACACCAACTAGGAGAAGCAGGGCCCCTTCGGGAAGAGGAACGCCAGTACCACACTGAAAAACCCATACCACCCTGCACATATGAACAAGACACATGAAACGGAACACCAAAGAGCCCGGTGACCGACAACAGGTGGCCCAAGAATTACATCCACACACAAGGCCCAACGCAGAGCGGAAAGGCAGCCTGCCGCCCACACAAGGGAGAGCAGACAGCACTGAATGACCTTCCATTCCAACACCGAAACCACAGCCCTACGACAGAAGCCGGTGAATACAGCCATTGTCCAAGAATAGACCAACACAGGCATGCCGAGGAGACCGACCACACGGCAGATAGCGCATATCACAGAAGCACACAACGGACGGGAGGAAAGAAGAAAACACTCCCCCATGTCGGCCACATGCAAGTTAATTGGAAGGAGTCACACAGCACCGACCTTGAACTGTCTGAGAAGCATGTGGGAAGAGGGCCCGTGTCCTCCAAACAAGCCAACAGAACACAAGTCCTGTCTCCCCACGACTACACAGAGCTCACAGCAACCCCGGAGCGTGCACATTGCAGACTGCACACACAGCCGGAGCACGCCACCTCTACGAACCGCTGCGAAATGGCAACCGCAACACACCTACCCAACTACGCCGAACAGCTCAAGCTGTACCAAACCAGCACGATACATACATTGGGATGCGATCTCCTGTCCCTGCTGAACGTAAGTTACCGACTGACTTACCGCATCACATTGTTCAGCTGCGTCATGCCCGTCTTCTACTGTCGGAGGTGTCCCTACCAGCATCCCGTCGAGATATGCCTCTCCAACCCGGCATGTCTGAAGGCGGACCTGCTACCACTACTCCTCCCTCTGGACGCACACGACCGGGCCTGCTCTGCCTATGGGGGCATGGCGTATGTGGCCAACATCGCACGCGCACTGAAATGGAACCACTGTGCCTCCACACGACGGATCATCGAGAACAGCTACATCGAATGTCACCCAGCATGCCCCATCATGTTCCTCCAAGGGACAACCTACGAACAACACCTTGACAGCCACCATCCGCTTCATTGGCTGGCAAACATGTACACCACCAATGACATGGAAGCCCTGCTGGACGGCATCGCATACCTGTCAACCTGTAAATACGTCGGACCACAACGCAGGTTCCCCGAGTGACCTATGAAGTCCAACCCCGCACCCATGCTCAGCTTCCGCACGGACTGGCCAGTCACCACCACAACAGCCATACCAAACGACCGGCAACTGTAACCACACCATCAACGACATCGCCATGACATCGGATATGACCGGGACATGCACACTGTTCCCCATCACATCCAGGAACACCGCATGCATCGTGGGAGGCAGTGGCATGGGCTCTGTGCATCGCACCCACATGGACGGAACTGCACGAACAACCAGGACACGACATGGATCCAGCGCACATGGACACACACACCGCTCAGTGGACATGAATAGGTCGCCTGGAGTCTGTGGGTGCTGCACCCCTCCCACCCCCGCCCCGGGAATCCCATACCAGGACCTTTGCATGGACGACAAGTGCATACAACAACAACACGACCCCAGTGACTGTGACATGTCCAGTAACCACCACAGTGCAACAACAAGTGGCACGCCGCTGCATGCACGCAAGCACATGCCCTGATGTCATCTCACATGCACGCGTGCACGAGGAACAACCGCAGCAAACCTGTCACATGGAACTGAGATGGACTGTGCCCATGATGCCGAGCGGTCTGGTAGGCTACATGTATACCGTCTGTGTCAAAGTCCGCAGCTCCGCAGCTATACGTAAATGTACATTAGCACAGCCTTGGCCAAGCAGATGTAACCCCACACCCTATCCCATTTGTAATCATGCTCAGTATATCCTCAACATGTATTCCGCTGCCAGTAGTGTCCACTATACTGCATCACAGAGGACAGAAGACTCAATATAATGTTTGAAACCAGAACTGTCTCCGCTGACTCATTTCACAAGTACGAATGAGAGAGGATGAGAGTATGTGAAGTACACGGCAGTCGTGACATGACCATGTAGTCCACTGGTATTGGATGTCAACGCAAATGAGTAGCACTACTGTGGAAGACACACGTGTCGTGTGAAGTCGTATGGACGCAGTGCTCAGGTGGGTGGGTGCGACGGGTAGATGCGCACATGCCAAGTTGGAGCACGCCGTGTTGGGAGGGCTCATGAACAGTACACCACCGCTTCCCTGGGCATTGTGAGAGGACACCTGTCGGGGGGAGTGAACACGTGTGTGCACAGCAGCCGGGCACACGTACAAAGCGGTACCAGGCGCACCTCAGCCCACCCTCTGTGGACAAGCTGGATCCTGTTGTGCGCCCGCCATGCCCCTTGACAAGGCACACACAGCCCCAGTCGACCAGGTGTAACCACAACATAGTCAATCCGCACAGGCGATACAGGGCACGGGATGGCAGTGGAGCATGGTGTGTGAGAGGTCTCCTCGCGCTCCTCCTGGTCATATCACGCAGGCAATAGAACCTCAACGTCCAGCATGGCAAAAAGTCAAATGGAAGTGTAGGGGGACGCACCACAGCACGAGCAGCACTGACGTCACGGGAGGTGGCTCGCACCATCCCATCCATTGCCCATCATACCAACCACGCCACATGCCATTGCGACTAAGTGCAAGCGCGTGCGCCACCACCCCTG
Organism: Calotriton arnoldi; assembly: GCA_963921515.1. Lineage (NCBI taxonomy): Eukaryota > Metazoa > Chordata > Amphibia > Caudata > Salamandridae > Calotriton > Calotriton arnoldi. The sequence continues at coordinate 1,400,652 of CAWUFW010004453.1, read as the reverse complement.
AGCCCTCCCCAGAGAGGCCAAAGAGTGAATGTGTGGGCCATCAGCCACAGACGGACGCGGCCTGGCCGCAAGGGCAGCCACAGCCACTGGGTGTCGCAGGTGGCGGATCCGGAAGGCGAAGACTGTGATGCATAGTCCATGCAGGCCGGGTCTCCATTTGGGGCACCACGCAGGTGGACGGCGTCCCGCCACACATCATACCCTGAGACAGCCCACTCGTGCAACTGGACCCACACATACACTCCTTGCCCTCTCTGGTGCGAGCTTGGGGCTGCCTGTGCAAGCGCTAGCCTCGCAGGTGAGCATGCATATTGGGGGGCGAGGGGAGGACATGAGGGCTGGGGCGAAGATGACTGTATCACTGTCCGTTAGTACAAGGGATGACCCAGATGTGGAAAGGAAGAGACGTGTCCCGTGTGTACTGCAACTAGTCGCCAATCCAACTACCCCCCATGTCCGGAATGTGAGCCCGCACCTAGGCCCGCCCATCCGCCACATCGAACATACCACCAGCACGACAACCTTCCCATTCGAAACACTGACTGGGGGTGGCGACCAGTGAACAATCATGTGTAGCCTACCCACGCGTACATGTGGGCCCTCCATGATCCATGTCACCTGCGGCAAAGACATGACATGCGCAATGAGGGAAGTGAGGAGAGCTGTCCGCCCCACGCGCAGAAGGTGCATCAGCTCCACAGACCCAGCAGCGAGTCCAGCAGGGGTCACATGTGCAGGGGCAGCTGTGCCTGGTGTGAAGGCACATGCATATAGACAGCACATCGACCAATGTGTAGTCTGCCCACATCCACAGTCCATCATCATGCGGACATAGGAATTGAACACAGGGCAACACATCTTAGCTGGTGCACCCACCGTGACCAACAATGCGCAATCATCGACGTACCCGCCCTGTGCATGGCCCCCCACCCAACGGAGGCACATCCAGTGCCACCATCCCACACACACAAGCCTTCCACGGAACATGCTGTGTCCAATGGTCAGTACAGAGTCAGCGCCCATCTGGTGGATCCTGAACAGGAGACACATGCACACACATGCCAGCTCCCACTATGTACGACTGCCACCTGGCACGTGCAATGTAACCTCTCACCTGTGACGTGTGACTGCAAGCACACAGCCGTCTTGGCATGGGGCTGTCAATGTGGACACCAGTCAATGTTTCGGGAGCTGTGATCCGTACAGTGCTGTACATAGGGTGCAGTGCTGACACCTACTACTGTCTCATATCCCCTCGTGCCACAGGTCCCACTTGTATTGGCCGCTCAGCCCGTGCCCACATCGTCGTCGTCGTGTGCCATACTCATCCAGCCTCGGAAGCAGTACCATGCTCAGCAGACACTCATGTTGCCGTGGCGTTGCCGCTTGACGAATATGCAGTCAGTCCCCATCAGCACGCCCGCAAGTCATTGGGGCCTAGATCCCCATGTGCATGCACATGGCAGTGGTATGTCTCACTTGCCATTGCCATTGTTGGGAGACCTGTGTAAGTGTATTGTGGCCGTGCCGTCCCAGCTTGACAGCTGGGCTGTGGCCCATGTGCTTGCTCAGTCATGTCAGTGATGTGTATGCGAAATTGCTATGTGCCGTGTTGCTTTGACATGTGTCCTCTGCCATTTAACCCAGGCGGAGACCGAACATTGACCGCCCATACCAATTGCTGGCGGACATGGACGATACAGAGGTAATCAGGAAGTTTCGGCTGGACAGGCCAACTCTGCATCGACTGTGTGCCATGTTAGAGCCCCATCTCCGTCCCCGCAGGGTGTATCCGACTGCTGTCACCCCCACGGCTAAGGTGATGGCCGCCATGCATTTCTTCGCCACTGGGTCATTCCAGCACACAGTGGGCAGTGGAGGAGGGATGTCCCAGCCCATGTTCAGCAAGGTGCTGAGGGATGTACTGGCAGCCATGATGCTGTACCGGAACAGGTACATCAGATTCCCCAGGGCTCGTGAATTGGCGGCAGTGAAGGGTGCATTCTATGCCCTTGGCAGAATCCCACACGTCGTGGGAGCCATTGACTGCACTCATGTTGGCCTTGTTCCACCACAGGCCACTGAGCACCTGTACCGCAACAGGAAGCACACGCACTCCCTGAATGTGCAAGTGGTGTGCCTTGCGGACATGGTGATCACCCACGTGTGTGCAAAGTTTCCAGGCTCGGCCCATGACGCACACATAATGCGCAACAGCATCTTGCCACGACTGATGGCCAATCTGCAACAGGATCGTGGCTGTATTGTCGGTGATTATGTGGAGTGGTGTAGCGTGCTGGTTGTGCGATGCTGTCCCCTGTCCAGTTGGAATAGCAACGGTTCTCTGTGTCCCTCACACCCAGGTGACTCTGCGTATCCGAATGGGGCATGGCTGCTCAGTCCATTGAGGAATCCTCGCACCCCAGCAGACGATCGATACAATGAGGCACATGGGAGGACCAGACGTGTGGTCGAGCGTACCTTTGGCCTCCTCAAGTCCAGGTTCAGGTGCCTGGACCGCACCGGGGGTGCACTGGCGTACTCCCACAGAAGGTGTGCCAGATAGTGGTGGCGTGCTGCATGCTGCACAATCTGGCCATTCAGAAGCAGATCCCCCTCATTGTGGATGACGGAGATCAACCAGGGCCCCAGCCCGCAGACCAGGACAGCTCGAGTGAGGTGGACAGCGGAGAGGAGGAAGCTGGGAATGTGCGCCAGCAGCTCATCGCCCGCTACTTCACTTGACGGTGAGTGTCCATGTACGACGGATGATGTGTCTGTATCTATGCAGGTGTGTGTGTGCTGTGTCAGGGTGGCCGTATGTTCACTGCGTGCAGTGTGTCAACGCTCCATGGCCAGGGTAGTATGCCACTGTTGGTGACTGTGGCATTGTGCCCTATTGCTCTGTGCGATGTGTGTACATTGCTTGTAGTTGTTGACATGTACTGTGTGATGGGTGTGTGACACACTCATTGAATGTGCTGCTGTTCTGCCTCCCACCCCTAGGTCCCTACAGGCCCTCCGGATTCCATTTCCATGCCACGCATCAGGTGCCTTTCCGCCCAAGGTGGCCGTTGTATTCTGTACAATAAAGACACAGGGCACAAACAGCAGTTAGTGAAAAAGGTGCATTTATTACAAACTGTGACATGTGATTGTGTGTAAGGTGATGACAAAAGTGGTGCGTGCAGTGACAATGAGCTGTCGGTCATGGCTGCGTGATGATCAGGGTGTACCCACTGGTTCTATGTCCATAGTCCAACACACACATGCCATCCAGATGGCTGTGTGGAGTGGGATCGTAGAGCAAGTCAATGCAGTGGCTGGTCAAGGAAGGCTGGCGGAAGGCTGGCTGGCTGCCTCACTTGCGACTGGAGCGTGCGAAGTCCTCCCGGGAGATCTGTTTCCTCTTCGGACGGCCCCTTCCACGTTTGGGAGGGGGTGTGTGGTGGCGACCTGCTGGTGGTGGGTGAGGTGTGCTCACTGGCTGTGGACGCAGAGGAAGTGGACACTGCTGCCCGAGCCTGCGCCCTAGCAGGTGGTGGCGGAGGTGGTGTTGCTGGCCTTGCCTGTGACCCCACCGCCACCACCAGCTGGCCCATGAGGTCCACGAGTTGGTCCATACGGGACACGAATTGGCCCATATGGGCGTCCATGGACCTCAGCACCCCCAGCACCTCCCGCGTGTCAGTAGCAGACCTGGCCCATTGTCCTTGGGCCTCTTCATAGGCCCCAAGGACTCTGGCCATTTGAGGCAGGGCATGGCTCCCAGGGGAGGCTGGCGTTTCCCTGACCCTGCTCCTCCTACCAGTCCTGCTGCCACCGGCCTGCCCACTAGCCACATTGCTCACCACGGTCCTCGCTGTGGCTCCCAGGGTGGATCCAGTTGGCCGGGCCACCACCTGCGCTGGGGCTGGTGCCAGCGAAGACGTGGTGGTGGTGGAGGCGGTGGTGGTCGGTGCGGCGATGGTGGCGGTTGCGGCAGTGGTAGTGGCCGCAATGACCGTGGGTGTGGCCGCAACGACAGTGGCAGCAGGGGACTGGGACTGTTCAGCATCCCTGGATGATGGGTTGGTGGGTAGGAGGGGTCCTGGGGAGCGGCTGGGCCCTGCCACGCCAGATGGGCCAGCTTGGTGGTCCGTGTCCGAAGAGGTGGACAGATCCTCCAGATCCGTGTGTCCTCGTTGGGGGCTTGTAGGCTGGCTGTGCTGGCTGCTGTCTCCATCCCCAGCGTCCAGCAGTTCGTCACCTGTGGAGAGAATGAGATTTGTTATTGTGTTGCACCTGGCGAAGTATGTATTAGTCGTCTGACATTGGCAGTTCGTGCAATCTCGTACATGGGTTTCCCGGAGGCGAGTGTGTGGCTGTGGCATCTGTAGGTGTGTGTGCTAGGCAATGGGACTGTGTGCTGTGCACATGTGGCATGGGACGGATTGGCCATGCCGATGGGTGTGTTGCTTTGCCCCTACTCATTGTGACTCTGGTGTATGCGGGCTCCTGGCCCATCCTGGGTCTGGTTTGTACTTTGCTTTTGGAGTTCAAATGGAACGCTTAGGAACGCATATGGCAACATGGGGGCCATGCCCCAGATTCGCATTTGGGATGGAATATGCTTTTGGGGTTCAAATGGAACGCTTAGGAACGCATATGGCAACATGGGGGCCATGCCCCAGATTCGCATTTGGGATGGAATATGCTTTTGGGGTTCAAATGGAACGCTTAGGAACGCATATGGCAACATGGGGGCCATGCCCCAGATTCGCATTTGGGAGGGAATATGCTTTTGGGGTTCAAATGGAACGCTTAGGAACGCATATGGCAACATGGGGGCCATGCCCCAGATTCGCATTTGGGAGGGAATATGCTTTTGGGATTCAAATGGAACGCTTAGGAACGCATATGGCAACATGGGGGCCATGCCCCAGATTCGCATTTGGGAGGGAATATGCTTTTGGGGTTCAAATGGAACGCTTAGGAACGCATATGGCAACATGGGGGCCATGCCCCAGATTCGCATTTGGGAGGGTATATGCTTTTGGGGTACATGCTGTGAGCCATGGGTGCCGAACGTGACATGTGTTGTGGCAGCATGACAGTGCATGGTCTGAGGTGTGTGCATGCCTGACATGCCCTGCATATTTGCTGTCTGTTGTGGTTACTGGACATGGCATTGGACGCATCGTTATGAGTGAGTGATAGTTGTGTGCCAGCCAACGTATTGCAGTTGTCCCATCTCCTTGGTGTGCGTGCTGCCCTGTGCCATGTGCATCACTGCAGTGCTCGGGGGGTGTGGCCCATGTTGTGTGTTGTTGCTCACAGTGTGTCGTGCGCTTAATTGACTTCTGGCACATGGTTGGTCATGGGCATGTGTCTTAGCGTGACTGCTGTATGTGTGGCAGCTGTGCAGATGACATGCCTTTCATGAGACTGGGGCTGACGGATGGGATGGATGGTATGTTGTATGTGCATGGTGTGTCTGTGTGTTTGATGGGTTCAGTGGTGTTCGTGTGCATTTATGTTGTTCCGCTCTGTTGCGTCTAGTGTTGTTTGTCTTACATAGGCGTAGTTGTGGGGTGTGTGGTTGACAGGCAGTAGGGGCTACATGGACAGGACTTCAATGGTGTTTCGGTTGTGTGTGATGAGTTGCACAGTGGCTGCCGTGTGGGACTATATTCAGTGTGGCTTGTGCATGCAGACGTGGCTCCTTGGGTGTTGCTATGTCTGTGATGGGTCATGTGGGGTGTGAGTCTGCTGTTCATGTCCGTGTGCACATTGTTCACTTGTTCGTGACGGTGGGCGGTGCTGCGTGTTCGTGTGCTACGTGACATGTCCCATGTGTTGGTGGTGTTATGGTCCTCATGCCTCCAGTAATCCAGCCCTGTCCAGTTTCCCACCTGCAAGTTGTTCATGCGTGCACTGTACTGGATGCCACATGGCTCTTAGCGGGGGTGCTCCATGTTGCAGGTCTGTGGGGGTGGGGGGTGTAGTGGGTCGTGGGGTGGCTGTACACCCACTGACACCGATTGCTGTGGACCGTGATGTCTGCCTTTCGGCTGTCGTTGTGCACTGCGGTGGCTGACACGTGGGTGTGGGGTGTGGGGGATGCTCCTCCTTGCTGTGCTGTGGGACTGGGGCCTGGTGTGTGTTGTACTTGGGCTGTCCACCGTCCCACCCACTGCACTTTGTGTTCCTGCCACTTACCTGTTACTTGTCGGTTGGTGCAGCTGTGCCTGACACATGGGTGTGGGGAGTGCTCCACCTTGCTGGTCTGTGGGAGTGGGGGCCTGGTGTGTGTTGTACTTGGGCTGTCCACCGTCCCACCCACTGCACTTTGTGTTCCTGCCACTTACCTGTTACTTGTCGGTTGGTGCAGCTGTGCCTGACACATGGGTGTGGGGAGTGCTCCACCTTGCTGGTCTGTGGGAGTGGGGGCCTGGTGGGTGTTGTACTTCAGCTGTCCCCCTCCGACCCACTGCACTTTGTGTTCCTGCCACTTACCTGTTACTTGTCGGTTGGTGCAGCTGTGCCTGACACATGGGTGTGGGGAGTGCTCCACCTTGCTGGTCTGTGGGAGTGGGGGCCTGGTGTGTGTTGTACTTGGGCTGTCCACCGTCCCACCCACTGCACTTTGTGTTCCTGCCACTTACCTGTTACTTGTCGGTTGGTGCAGCTGTGCCTGACACATGGGTGTGGGGAGTGCTCCACCTTGCTGGTCTGTGGGAGTGGGGGCCTGGTGGGTGTTGTACTTCAGCTGTCCCCCTCCGACCCACTGCACTTTGTGTTCCTGCCACTTACCTGTTACTTGTCGGTTGGTGCAGCTGTGCCTGACACATGGGTGTGGGGAGTGCTCCACCTTGCTGGTCTGTGGGAGTGGGGGCCTGGTGGGTGTTGTACTTCAGCTGTCCCCCTCCGACCCACTGCACTTTGTGTTCCTGCCACTTACCTGTTACTTGTCAGTTGGTGCAGCTGTGGCGGACACATGGGTGTGGTGGGTGCTCGTTGTGGCGCTTCTGGCATATTTGGGGACCTGTTGGTGGTTACGTGGCTGGCTTAGTGTACACATGTCCCCACGCATCTTACAGTTGTTCGGTTTGGCCTGTGTGTGGTAGTGTCTGTTGCATGTGCGTGTGATGTGTTGTGTATTGTGTGCTGGACATGGGGGTGTTTGTCCCTGGGAGCTGTGGCATGGTGGTTGCGCATGTGTGTACATAGCGGTGTGCTGGTATACATTAGTTTGTACTTACCAGCCTCCACTCCCCTGCTAATCCGGCGAGGATCTCCGGATGTATTACGACTCGCACCTTCTCCTCCCACGCTTTGAAGGTCTTAAAGAGCGCGGGATTCCTCCGCCAGTGACGGCAGCCAGCTCTCTGTTTTTGCCCTCCTTCTTCTTGACCAGGCTCTTTACGTCATTCCAACGTTTGTTTATCTCGGTTCTGTTCCTGGGCAGGGTCCCGACTGCATTGACCTGGTCTACGATCCGGGTCCACATTCTGTTTCTGGTGGCTAGTGGTGTGTGCTGGACCATGTTCCCATAGATTTGTGGGTACACCTTGATGATCTCGTCGACCATGACCGTCAGCTCCATGGGCGTGAACTTGGGCATCCTTTGTGGTGCCATGGTGTTTGTGGTGCTGGTGCGGTGTGTGTTGTGTAATGTGCAGGGGGTTTGTGGTGCCGGTGTTTGGTGGTGGTGGTGGTGGTGGTTGTGATGTGTGCGTTTCTGTGGTGTGCTGCTGTCCTTGCTGTGTCACTGTGTCCTCTCCTCTCCTCTCTGGTTTGCAATGTAGCAAGGGGTTGTGGTCTGTGGGAGTGCTGCTTTTGTACTCACCTATGTGGGTGTGTCCTCATGGTCTGTTGTTTTCAGGTGTGTTGTGTCTGGGGTTCTGGCCTTTGTATTTTTTGTTTGTCCGGGGGTGTTTTCGGGATGTGTACTGTGCTTGTGTATTTGTGCGTGCCTTGCTGTGTGGACTTGTTGGCCATGTTGTGTGCTATTGGTTTTGTGTGCGGATGGTTTCTGTGCAGGTACGTGGGCGCCATGGCTTCTGCCGTGTCGATTCTCATCGGCGTTGTTTGCGCTGGCGGGCGGTATTTTTGTTGTTTTTCCGCGCTCATGGCGGTGCGATCGTAATTTCACGTGCGGTGTGTCGGCCGTGTGGGCGGGCGGTTTTGTGTTGTCGTGCGTGTTTCCGTCCGTGGCGGGCGGTTTGACTCCGACTCGGACGATGGCGGGCGGTATTTTGTATGATTTTTCCGCCGATGGCGGTTTTCAGTTTGTGTACTCATAATGGCGTGGTCGGTGTTCAGGCGGTGTGTGCGGGCGGATTTTTGCCGCTTCCATGCCTGGCGGATTTTTTTACGCCGGGTATCGTAATGTGCCCCTTAGTTATTATCATTTTATGTTTCTAAAGTTGGCACTGCTGTGAAACAGTGGGGCAACTCTCCTCCGCCATTGCGGAGGAGCCGCCAACAAAATATGCGGTTAATCACAGAGCAGCAGCAAAAAGAAAGGGTGTACAAAAAACGTGCCCATTTTCAATACCAACGCTGCTGCTCAGACCTTTCTTCTTGCGGGCACTTCACATAACTGCAGTTTGCCCGATACCAGCTAGGCTTGTCACTGCTTCCCATCAGGGCCATGCAAAAAAACATGCAGTGAAGCATACAGTCAGCTAAGCCTCCAACCTGCTCCCCTTTATCAGTCCTCCTGCCATTCATCTCTCAGGGATGTCAAGAGCCATTGGGTTTGAATGACCCTGAGCCCAAGGTCAGGCTTGCAGCAGGTCACTTCTATTTATATCAGCGGCTCAGAAAGGCATTGTCTGCAGGCTCACTTTCAGGCGTTGCATTTCAGTATCCTGCATAGAACATCAGCTCTCAGAAACTGCTCACTAATTGCTGATCCTGGCTCCTGCTGCATCAGGTCAGGATTCACCAGGACCAAAAGTCAACGTAATGTTATTACTTTCTCTACCCTCATCATAAGAGAGTAGCTGGCACGGTGGAGTCACCCATTATTCATAGCTGGTCAAGCAAAAGATGAAAAAGTTCAGTTGATGGATTATGCTGAGTCAGTCTGACACTTGTGACAAAGCGTTCCAGCAAGAAACGATTAAATCCAACCTGAATGGCTAAATAGATTTGTGGTTGATTGGATGTCACCGTGTCCAATAGATTTGCTGCATTATTTTTTAAGACGAATATGATAGGGACGATTCACAAACTCATGTGCATACCTAAATGGAGGTTAGGTGTGCAAATGGCATTATTTATAACGGGGACTTATAGCCTGGAACTCAAAACAACAGGAATTTTCATTCGTAAATTAATTTACTCACATGTAAAATGTCTCCAAGGGAGGCAATCTAATGCATTAGAGAAGGAAGGGTGGATGACAGGTTATTTAGCGAACACCTACAAACTTCTAATTTTCTGCACAATCACAAACTTTTTTGTAAACACAAGAATGGGGCCCTCACTCCACAAAAAAAAGGCAACGATTGACAGGTGCACTTCATTTTTCTCCTCATGCTTGGCATTGTGGGTCTTGTAGTTCATCCATTTTTGGACATCAGTAGGAAATACATTTATTTCATCCACTTGCTCCTGGGCATTTCACTCGAGTTGGACCTCGTGAGAGGACTGCAGCAATACAGCAAGGAGGTCAAAAGCAGATCAAATGTATACTAACAGTCTAATGAAAGTTTATCTTCTGGGTTTTTACACATAAGCTTTTTATTGGTCTGCTCTCAGTCTGGGTATAGTCGGAGATTTTCTTTAGTCAAAAACAGGAGTAACCCCAAATCCAGTGTTGGGACGGGGATGGGACACTCCCAACGTTGGTTGAGGCCCCTACAGTGAAAATAAAATACAAAGAAATCAAGTGTGAATGCACTTTTGCTAAACATTTAGATATGCACAAATGTACAGTTATATATGTTTAAATGCTAATGGTAGTGAGTATTTGTCATATGCCATAACTGTAGCCGCTTCTCACTTTTGGACTTGTTAGAGAAATAAAAAAAAAGGTAAATACTCTAAGGGGCAGATCTACAAGAAAGTGCCGCAGCGTGGCGCTGCAAGCCCTTGGCTGCGCCACGCTGCGGCACTTTCAGAGCACAGGAATGCGACATATTTACAAGAATATGTCGCATTCCTGTGCTCTCCCTGCGCTGGCGCACAAACAGCTGCCAAGCGCCGGCGCAGGCACCCTTGCACCATGGTGCAAGGATGCCTGCGCCATGGGGAGATTGTTTTTGTGCAGGAAGGGGCACCTTTCTGCACAAAAACAATCAGTACAGGCTTTTCTCTTTCAATGCGTGCTGCAGAATGCAGCACGCATTGAAAGAGGAAAAACGAGGAGAAATGAAAACATTTCTCCTCGGTGCGCCTCGCTACGCCACCTCTAGGGTGGCGTAGCATTCACACGCATCTCCAGAGTTACGATTACTCGTAAATCTGGAGATGTGTCTTGTTCCATGGGTGTTGCGTGGGAACACCCACAACAAAACCCATGGAACGCCCCTTCAACGCAAAGTGCTGCGTGTGAAGGGACGGTATTTACAAGGAGAGGAAAAGTCACGCATGGTGGCTTTTCCTCTCCTTGTAAATATCGAGGAGCCCCCTGCGCCACCAGTACGTCACGAAAAGTGACGTACTGGTGGCGCAGGGGGCTTGTAAATCTGCCCCCATGTATAGAGGAACATTACGATTTTTGTGAAGTAATATTTTCCCACAATTAATATATGAAATGTTAAGTATTGCAAACGAGCAAGAACACTGCAGTGGCATCTCCTCTAAGCAGTGGCGTAGCAAGGGGGGGACGATGCGCCCCGGTCGGCACGAGTTTGGGGGGCGTTAGCCAACCCCCCAGCTCTTACTTGCGGACGTGCGGGGCGGCAGTCGCGGGACTCGCCAGCACCCTCCACGCTCTTCATGCAGCCCCGCGGGGGGCGGTAAACGCAGTGACCGACACGGGCGGCACATTAGCTAGCTACGCCACTGCCTCTAAGACATGTTGAAACAGACTGACTTCTAGGACTGATTTTTAGTATAAGTTCCTGGAAGCGAGACAAAGATTACAAATGAAAGCAGCTGAGCATCTTGAGACCAAAAGTCGCAATGTAAATCCTGTCTTGTTTTTCTTTTTTTATAATAAATACAGTATATGAAATTACACTATATGACACATATAGTGAGCGCTTTGAAAGATCAGCTGATTTTGGGGTAGGAAAAGGGTATTACTTGTCCAAGAAAAGTTCACAAAAATTGATATTCATTGTTACTATTTTTTTTCTTCACACTAACATATTTAAGTTTTCAAAGTTTGTAATGACGATCAGTTATCTCCTGTCAAAGCACATTTTGCCAGGTACATCAGTTCTAGAGGCACTTTTGAGGTGGCTTCAGTCATTCACCTTGCCACTCCTTCAGGCCACCCCCACTTCATCCTTTCTTGACCCCTAGGACCGGCCTACGCCACACTTTCAGCAACAATATATCATGGGGCTTTTTTACAACCCCCTTGCACCACTGGTGCGTCACTTTTATTGACGCACAGGCAGCACAATGGGCTTCCCCATATTTTCAAGGCCACGCAAAGTCACCCTGCGTGACTTTTCATGGCCTTGTAAATATGTTTCCCTTTCATGCATAACTCCACGTGGAAGGGGCGTTCCATGGGTGTTACTGTGGGTGTTCCCACGCAACATCCATGGAACGTGACTCATTCCCAGATTTACGACCTTTTGTGAAGCTGGGAATTTCCGTCAGAATCCTACACCTCCCCATTGGAGGCGTAAGGAGGCATTCTGCAGCACACATAGAAGTAGGATAATGCCGTTAATGATTGTTTTTGTGCAGGAAGGTGTTCTTTCCTGCACAAAAACAATCATCCCCTCAGCGCAGGTACCCTTGCAAAATGACGCAAGGGTGTCCGCGCTGGCGCACGGCTGCTGTTTGAGTGCCAGTGCACAGGAGAAGGACAGGAATGCCCTTTTATTTTGATGCATGGCAGCACAGTAGGAAGGCTTGCTGCGCGACAAAATGTTGTAAATGAGGCCCCATATTGTCTTCAATCTTGTGTATGGTGTACTCAGAGTGTTAGCTTGCCATATCAGTTGCTGCTGTTGATATGTTTTCATGTGTTTTTAAGTTTCACCCTCAACACAAATCGCTACGATGGTAAATGATATTAACTTTACATCAGCAAGATCACTTATTCATATAACCATCAATGTTTCGGTGCAGAATAGATTTTGCAGTGCTTAATTTGAGCCTGTGGTTGCAGGTGGGGGGCACCAGCACTCATTTTTGAGGACCCACACTTATTTTTACCGAATGCAAGAGAGCAAAACACACACATTGGAAAAAAAAGACAGCAAACACATCACAAATAGGAAGCGGGAACCTACAAGGATCAAGAAAAAAGGGTAGGGAGTGTCTGGTAGTGGACTAAAGACGTTCGGCCTTGGTTTTCGGCGTGCAATGTGAAATGTTAAGTATTGCAAACAAGCAAGAGCACTGCAGTGGCATCTCCACTAAGCAGTGGCGTAGCAATGGGGGGCGGGCGATGCGCCCCGGGCGGCATGAGTTTGGGGGGCATTGGCCAACCCCCCCCACTCTTACTTGCAGACGTGCGGGGCGGCAGTCGCGGCAATCGCCAGCACCCGCCATGCTCTTCATGCATTGGCAAACGTAGTGACCGACACGGGCGGCACAATAGCTAGCTACGCCACTGCCTCTAAGACATGTTGAAACAGACTGACTTCTAGGACTGATTTTTAGTATAAGATCATGGAAGCGAGACAAAGGTTACAAATGAAAGCAGCTGAGCATCTTGAAAGCAAAAGTCGCAATTTAAGTTCTGTGTTGTTTTTATTTCTTATAATAAATACAGTATATGAAATTACACTATATGACTCATAAAGTGAGCACGTTGAAAGATCAGCTGAGTTTCGGGTAGGAAGAGGGTATTACTTGTCCAAGAAATGTTCACAAAAATTGATATTCATTGTTACTATTGTTCTTTTCACACTAACATATTTAAGTTTTCAAAGTTTTTAATGACGATCAGTTATCTCCTGTCAAAGCACATTTTGCTAGGTACATCAGTACTAGAGGCACTTTTGAGGTGGCTTCAGTCATTCACCTTGCCACTCCTTCAGGTCACCCCTACGTCATCCTTTCATGAACCCTAGGACTGGCCTGCCCCACACTTTCAGCACTGATATATTATGGGGCTTATTTACAAGTCCATGGCGCAGCCAGTGCGTCACTTTTTTTGACGCACCAGCGGCACAATGGGCTTCCCCATATTTACAAGGCCACGCAAAGTCACCCTGCGTGACTTTTCATGGACTTGTAAATATGTTTCCCTTTTACGCATAACTCTGATTGGAAGGGGCTTCCCATGGGTGTTGCTGTGGGTGTTCCCACACAACATCCATGGAACGTGATGCATTCCCAGATTTACAGCATTTTGTAAACCTGGGAATGCGTCAGAATCCTACACCTCCCGATTGGAGGCGTACGGAGGCGCAACGAGGAGAAATACTTTTATTTCTCCTCATTTTTTCCTCTTTCAATGTGTGCTGCATACTGCAGCATGCATAGAAAGAGGAAAATGCCTTTAGTGATTGTTTTTGTAAAGGTAGGTGTCTCTTCCTGCACAAAAACAAACGTCCCCTCAGCGCAGGTACCCTTTCAAAATGACGCAAGGTTGTCTGCACTGCCGCAAGCTGCTGTTTGTGTGCCAGTGCATGGGAGAAGGACAGGAATGCCCTTTTATTGTGCTGCACGGCAGCGCAGCAGAAAGATTTGCTGCGCTGCTGTGTGACAGAATCTTGTAAATGAGGCCCCATATTGTCTTCAGTCTCATGTATGGTGTACTCAAAGTGTTAGCTTGCCATATCAGTTGCTGCTGTTGGCGTTCCCATGAAAAAACTGCCGCTAACCACAGGAAATATTGTTTACAACGCATGTGTTACAACGCTTGTCATTAAAACCATTTTTTTACAATGCGAAATCCATTACAACGCATGCCATTACAATGCATTCCCTAAAGTAACACCCCAGCAGAGTTAGAATAGTAATTTGCGTTGTAATGGTTGATGGGTTGTAATGACATGCGTTGTAATGGATTTCACGTTGTAAAAAATGTGTTTTAATGGCACGCATTGTAATTGCGTGCGTTGTAACGTGTCCTATTCGCTAACCACACTTGATGATATTTGCAAAACCGAAAAAACATGCCTCTAAGTCCAGTTAGATGCAGTTTTTTAAGACCAAAAAATAGCTGGTCTTAAAATTGGTGCAAACACTTGGGGCCACATGTAAGATGTTTGGGTGCTGGACAGCGCTGCAAGGAATATTGCTGCACTGCCCTGAGCCAAAACAAAAGGTCAGGAATGCGCCATAAGATAGGGCACATTCCTGGGCCTCATTCATGAAAAGTGTTGTATTGTTACGACAAAACATCGTTGCAACATTTTTCACTGTACCCTCCTTGCGACACCATGGATGCGCCTTATTTACTGTAGTGCTCTCCATGTCGCAATCAATTACAGATACGTCTGGAATCCTGACATATCTGTCAGCGCTAAAGTCACGCATTGCTGCAGTTCTGTTGCAAGCATGACGCAACTCCAGCAATGCATGGGGCAGGCCTATCCCTATGGCACTGTGTCATCCTTACGCCCGCCATGAGGCAGGCTCAAGGTTTTGACGCAGTGGCATTCTAGAATAGTCGCAGTGAAATCTGATAGATTTTACTGCGCCACTTCTCTGAGGCTTTGTTGCGTGGGAACGGCCACCCTGCATACATCATACCTGACGCAGGTAAAAGGTGGCGCAGGGCTTTACAAGGTCACGCATATGCCTAGATTTACGTCATTTTGTAAATACGGCACAAAGTGGTGCAAAATAACTGCTGCAAGTACATCAAGAAAATGACGCACCGGTGGCTTTAACCTGTCAGAAGGGGCTCATGAATAAGCCCCCATGTATTTTTCCCCTATATTGATGCACAGTGGCTGCCATTCGCCAATGCAGGCACCCTTGCGCCATGGTGCTATGGATTTGATTGATGTTGTGCAGGAAGGGACACCTACCTGCACAAAACCTATCAATCCAGGGTATTTCCTCTTCCTCTGTGTGGTGTGCGTTGATGGCAGATTTGAAGGTTGTGTGAGTTTCAGGGGTATTGTTGTGGCTCCATCTCTTATCAAGTCGTCTGCAGGTGCTTCTAGACTAGTGGATGGCGGGAGTGAACCAGTTGGCCTTCTTAGAGTGTTGGTTGCTTGGTCTTTTCTTGAGGGGCGCCAGGGTGTTGGCGCAGTTGGAGATCCATCGGTGGAGGTTGAGCACTGTGGTGTTGGCGTCTGTAAGTGTTGGCGGAGTGGTGGTGCTAAGGGAGTTGACGAGAAGTTCTTCGGTGGCCTTGATCCAGCTGCGACAGGGGGGCAGTGATGGCGGTGGTGTACTGTGGGTGTGGTAAAGGCATGATGTATACAATGATGGTCAGTCCAGGGGAGTAGGGTGATGTGGCTGTAGTTGAAGTTCCCACTGGCAGAGAAGACGTGTGTCCGGCTATGTGGGTTGGTGCGGTGACTAGCTGCTTGAGTCCGATGTTGGTGAGGTTCCCCAGGTGGGGGGTGGTGTTCTGGTCACTGGGGTGTGCAGGTGGAACTTGAGATCTCTGAGTTGAATGTAGTTGGTGGATGGGAGAGCCTGGTGTGCAATGAGGTCTACGATGGCATTGGTGAATGGGGGTTCATGGGCCGGGAGGCCTGTAGACGAGGGTGCCGCAGAGGGTGGGGTTGGGGTTGATCCGGATCTGGAAGTGGAGGTGTTCCATGGTCACAGTTGGGTCATTAGAGTGCGTGGTGAGTCGGAGTATGCTTTTTTAGACGATGGCAATACCTCCTCCTGGACGGTCAGGGTGGTCCTTGCGGGCGATTTTGTAGCCGTCGGGGATGGCGATGTCTGGTCTGGAGCAGAGGTTGGTCCAGGTTTCCGTGAAGAAGGCGATGTCTGAAGAGGTGGTGTCAAGGAGGTCCCAGATTTCTGTGGCGTATTTGTGGAGGGGCCGCACATTGAGGAGGATGCAGTTGAGCCGGTCAGTGCGCTGTTGGTCGGCTGGGCGGCAAGAGGTGCTGATGAGGCAGTAGGTGTGTTTGCAGTTTCTGCGGGCGCAGGGTGCAAGGGTATTCTTCGTTGATGCTAGATGGCAGGTGGCGTGGCGTCCAGGGTTGAGGGCAAGGAGGGTGCTGGCGTCATAGCTGTGGCATGTCCGAGAGGCAGGGTCTTTCGTTCTGGACACGGTACGCAGACGGGCTTGTCTGCGGCGCACCAGTGGCACGCCCACTGTGCATGGCCACACAGCATCCGCCATTAAGTAGTGCTGCAGGGGGCTGGACAAATGGGAGGCGGGAAACGCAGGAAAGGACACTGGAGAGGGCGGGAACGTGGGGGATCGCAGGAAAGGGAAAAAGGAACTGAAAAAAAGCTCAGAAAAAACAAAGCCAAAGAAAGCAAAGATAAAAAAAAGGTAGAAAAGCAACGGAGAAGAGCAGAGAGATGGACAGGAACAGCAGAAAAGAGGGATAGGAGGGCAGCCAAGCTGCAGAGCAATGACGCTCTACCACTGGACCAGCAGGGATGAGGCGCAGGCAGGAGCCTGTGGGTGGAGGAGGGACTCAAACACCTGACCTCTGGGTCATAGGCAGCAGCAGATGGGGACAGCAGCAGCAGCGACCAGCCGGCACAGCGCTGTGGGAAGAGGAAGTCCACTAAGGGATAGTCCCCCGTACACCCAAAAGCAAACTAATAGGAGGCAAGGAAAGGCAGCACCACCCGGTTGCCTCTTCCTATCTAACAGTGGCGACCAGATTCAGTGTTCCCCAGTTATCCAGTGAGTAACGGCGGATCAAGCTGCATACCCAAGGGCCTGGGCCCGAACCGGCCCGGTGCCCCAGGCACCCACTGACACCAATGGCCGATCTCAGCAACTTGAGCCAGTTAGTTGAGTCCCCCACCAGTCTTGTGCGGTGCCCTCCGTGATGTAGGTCAGCCCCAGTGCAGGGATTGCTCAGGGCACAGTGTGCATCACCCACAGGTGCTAGACCTGGGCCCCACTCGACCCCCGGGCCTCCTCCCCTGCGCGTCCCACCTTCTTCTCACCTGGACATTGACACCGGGGCTCAATGTGCTGCACTCTCTTCAAGTCTGTGACTTAGCCAGCAGGAGCCTCAGCCAGGCGGGATTTTACAAGCCTGGGTACATCAGTCTCTGCCAAGTCTGCTGGGGAACCTCCCAATACAGGTGACGCAACAGGGTCCCCTTAGGCGTGAAGTTGCAGCGCTCCCGCCATACAAGTCCGGCGCAGCTCAGGGGCCTCACCCTCCACAGCGCCCGGCCAGCGCAACATCCTCCGGCCTGTGATGCAGAGAGGCACGGCCCACCATTGGTAATCTCCTCCGTGCTCCCTGGTGTAGTGGTGGCGTGTGGTATGCGATGCAGACTTCCCTACGTTGGTGTGCAGGAGCGCCTCTACAATTCACAGCTCCAAGGGGTGCCAGGTGGTCTTCTCACACAGGTCAGCAAAGTGTCTCCATACGACCTGCCAGACTTCACCACCAGGTAAGGGCGATCGCCAACGCCTCGATGTCTACTACCACGGCCCAGCAACTCCACAGCACCTCTGCCTCCCACTACTGGACACAGACGCAGGCCCAGCGAGGCCTTTGGGCCCTGGGGACTGTTCGAGCTTTCAAGGTTTTGGCTGCCATGATGTTGCAAGAAGGGCACTATGAAAAGTTATGCATCACTGGTTTTTCCCAGCTATACGCCTATTTTTCATACATGTAGCCCTGAATCTGCATTTCCTCTTCCCCTGTGA
The DNA here is from genome assembly GCA_963921515.1 of Calotriton arnoldi. Classification (NCBI taxonomy): domain Eukaryota; kingdom Metazoa; phylum Chordata; class Amphibia; order Caudata; family Salamandridae; genus Calotriton; species Calotriton arnoldi. Next base: position 1,382,753 of record CAWUFW010004453.1, on the reverse strand, counting down.
CTCTGGCTGGTCAACCTGGCTGTTGGGGAGTTTGGGGGGGTTGTTGATCTGTGCTGCACTTGGCCCTGGCTGCTCCATTCTGCATTCTATTGTTTTTATTTTATTTTTTTCATTGGAGTGGAATTATAGGCTATTTTTGCCTCTAGAGGCAAAAAACGTGACGTTGAGCTGACTAACGTGAGTATATTTGCTGCTAATTGGCCTTTCATCACTTTTCTCTCGCTAACGTCAACATTTTTATCCCCTTGACGCTACTGTTAGCGGCAGTTTTCACCGGGGCTAATTGATACTATCTCCATGTAGCAACGTATTGTAAATACATTGCTAATAGGGTGATAGTTTTCGGTGATAGGCCGCGTTAAGAAAACTGCAGCTAACTAACGCTAACGCTAGTTAGCGGCAGTTCTTGTAAATATACCCCTGTTTTCGGTCGCATTGGAATCTGTAGGTAGGGACCACCAACCGGGTGTCGGTCGGTCCCATTACCGAGTCATAGTAACCCCCATAATGTCCTTATCTATACTATGCAGTTTGCATGCAACTGTTTGATGACAGTCTAAGTCACTGTGCAATATTAGGATTTTAACTTAAGAATTGCAAATAACAAATTATTTTAGTGACAAAAGCAGTAACCCACTGAGCTATACACATAAAATACAGTTTGTGACCTTCATAGTATATGTTCTTTTTCTGTTACCTTAACATGAGTCAAACTGCCATTAGAAAAAAATCCAATCTCTCTCCAGCAGGAAAATTAATCACCTGTGTTATCTTGACATTTTTATTGTTGCCTCAAATCTGCTGGACACACAGGAAACGCTGCATCAGCTGCTTGTAAACGCATAAGTTATTTCTAAAGACAGGGTCCACCAAGGCACCAGTCTCACTGCCCTAATTCAGCCCTGGGCGTAATGGAAGCATGTGATGGGTGTATGTGTGCTTGTGTGAAACACAATACATGAACACTGAAATGTGGTACAGCGCGCACATTGGGGGATATTCTCAAGAACGTGCGATAATCATCGCCAAAAAAGGCTAACGCACGTTTTCATATCGCCGTCTATCGTGGGAAAATAACTCCGTGTTAACGTCGTATTAACAACACGGCAGTAACATGCGATAGTCTCCCGATAACCCTTCAAATGGCCGCGATAACATTACCAGGACAGCGATAAAAATCTAAACCCGAACGTGAAAAAAGTCGCGATGGGCCCAACCGCGATACAAAACCAGCGATAAGTTGCACCAGCCTGCAAGACCCACAAGTCAGGCGGCCAAAATCACCATAAAAGCGGCAACCAAAAACACAAATAATACCCAAACAACTGCGAAGCACCATGGAGGTAACCGGAGCAAGCACAGAGGACAACCAGAACCCCAGAAGCCCCACGGAGGACCAGCCTGGGACCATCATTGGGGAGACGGTGGCAGGAGTCGGGGGACCGGACACTGCACAACATGACCTGAGCCAACAGCAACAGGGTGAGTAACGACCAGGGACTGGGGGGGACGGGGGGAGATGGGCACAAAGGCACACATGCACAAGTAAGTATAGCGCATCTGAGGACAAACCATGCCCAAGAGTCACAACTCCAACCAAGGGCCCAATTTACCCAAGTCTGCAACATCTCAGCACTGCATAAGCACAGAAGTGAAAGGCACACCGCCTGAAAGGGATAAGGGCCAGCCAAATCAGACCTGAAGGGGCAACTCACCCACAATGCAGCACACACACACATAAGATGTAGAGCACCCCAACATTGACAACAATGTGGTACAAACTGCAACACTTTCACAACAGAACAGAGGACACAACTGCTGCCGCCTGTGTGTAGAAAATGGCCATTCGCATTTGGCATAGCAGGAAACTGTGAGATGACAATGTACAAATACAACCTCACATCCCTGATGGTGTAGAAATGCCAAGTGTCCCGCTACAAATATGCGTCTCCTCATACACAGTCACAATGTACATTGCCATGCAGTCTGACAGTAAACTTGTACAATGCGTGAACATACATGTGAACACAATGTCAATCTGCATTTCCCTTCACATTGCAGAGGGAGAATCACACCTCCTGCAGAGCAGAACCAACAACACAGCACTGATGATGAAGAGGACCTCCCCAACATCTACACCGACGCACTCCAACAGCTCAGGGACAGCTCCGGCACCCCACCTCCAGGAGCATGGCAGCCCAGCTGCATCCATGAGACCCCACCCCCTGCACAGGCCACACAGCAGGAAGCACCCACCACCACGGCTGTATCCCATGACCCCCACGGCCAACACATGGCATTCCAATGCTGTGTGTTAGGGTGCCAGGAGGAGATGTCTGATCAGCTGCGGGTGGGGTTCGACCTCATGGCAGCCAAACTAGATGCCATACGCTGGTGTCTAAGTCCCATCAGGGACCACTCACAGTCCCTAACGGACACCCACTGTCCGCTCCTTGCTCTACAACAAGCCATGGCTGACATCGCTGGAGTCATGACTCTGAGCCAAGAACAACTGTCCAGTCAGAGTGGCCCCAGTGATGTCAGCTAGGAGTTGGGACACATAAGGAGAATGATGGAGAGCTTGGAGCGGATGCAGGTGGAAAGAATGTTTGCCACGGCTGCACACCAGCGAGATGTAGCTGTGATCTTCCATGCCCTGCAGATCCTGGTTATGGTATTGCCACCACAAGGCCTGGCACGGATGGATGCTGGTGCTACTACTACATCCACATCTCCTCCCCTGAAGTGTCAGTGCCACACAGTGCGGCAGATTTCCCACCTCAATCCCCTGATGTGTCACTGCCACACAGTGATGCAGACAGAACACCACCACCCTCATGTGAGGCACCTGACACATCAGAGGACGAAGATGATGATGAATCTGGCTTTGTGGCTAGAATGAAGTGGTAGCATTCATCTCCGCCATATGGCCATGTTCAGCTTGGTTCTGCCCTCTGCATCATGCCCTGGAATAACACCTCCCACTGTCCCCCCATACACTAAGCGACACTCACCTTGGACCTCGACATGGACTGCCATATTTGGTGTGGATACCAATGACACAGCAATCACACTGCGGACTGTAGTCTTCCACTCCCTATGAAATTGTCAATCCCGAAAGGACTCTGGCTGGCCCTCCACGGGCCTACAATGTAAAGTGGGGTGTGCATGGCCCTGTACTGGTCCAGCTTCAACACTCCACTGAATGTGAATAAAACATTCCAATTCACACAGATGTGTCATGGCCATGATCATCCAAGAATGAAAGTATGGATGAATGTACGGACAGTGATTCCACAAAAGAGGCACTCCCTGGATAATGCTATCAATGCGCATGTATGGCTGTGACCCAGATAGGCATTGAGACACACATTGTCATTCAAATCAACACACATCACAGTTGAATACAAGTGAAGGTGCGTACACTTTATTAGCATATGCGTGTCAGTACGGGCAAGATAAGTGCCACAACATGCAGACCAATGCAGCAGTATGTCAGAATGAGGAACGTTGCCAAGCGCCGCTGTCCATTCCGGGGGAGTGCCTCACCTTTCACAGGTGTGTGTTAAGACGCGTTGTTGTCCGCTCATGTATTCGGAGTCCAGGCAAATGCAGCCATGTCCACTGTTGTCGTGGGATATGTGACCAGATCTCCAAGATGCAACAAGGTGTCGGGACATGTGCAATGTGTTCCAATCAGTTGTGGCTGCAGGTACGTAGTTACTCGTCCATGAAAGCGATTGCAGCTTCGTAGGCTAACATTTCCAACATGAGGTCGTTGTCGACTTCATCAAACAGGACGGCGAGGCGATCCATTAGCAGGTCCGGACAGATGTGCTGCATCCACCTCCTTACACCAATTAGCACTACTGCCCAATAGGGGAGCGGTTCAATGTGGTCACTGCACACGAGATTTGTGCAATCTCCCAGGTCCAGCTGCCAGCATGTATGCCAAGTATCAAGGCATCCCATAAACGGGTATCACGGTGACACTCCTGGTCGTGGGCCAACAGGGGGCGCACACACATGTCAAAATCCAGTTCAGCTACCGTCCTGTTGGATAGGCAGACATCCATGGACCACTCGAACATGCACGAGCGACAATGCAACACAGGCTGAACGCAGGTGACGTTGGCAAGGTGGAAGCTTAGCCGGTAACTGATCCACAGCACTGCCAATGGCAGTGCCCCCAGTAAATGCAGCATTCGTGCGCTGTACAGTTCCACGTGACAGGGGTTGTGCATGTGTCCGGGATGTTCGGCCATTGCGTTAGTGGCTCTTGTTGAAGCAGCACTGTTCTGACCTGCGGCAGTTCTGTGGATGAAATGCCACATCTCGGATCAATGAGTTGTTTAAGTGTGCACCGGTTGTACGCCTGGGATGTTGTGGGAGTAAGTGTGAAGGCCATTCCATGCAAGATAACTTTGAGCAAGGACTCCTGTGTGTGGGGTGTATGTACGTTGGTCTCTCGTCGGGCTGTGCGTAGTGTGGGAGTCGGCATCAGCTGCCATAGTATCTGTCAGGGGTTGCCGGGCACATGCAATTCCGAGGTCGGAGGTGCAGATGTGCCTCCGCCTGATAGTTCAGACAAAGGAGCTTTCATCCCTAGTGTAAGTTTGTAATCTGCTTGCATTCATGGAATGTGAAGTGGCTTGTTGGGGGTGGGGTGGGATGAGTGCGACTTTGGGATTCATTATTGACATGACTTGCATGTGGCATATGAGTGGCATCCCTGTGTGTTACGTTGCCTCACAGCTGCTCCTCCCTCCCCCGAACCCATTTACTTATGTGCGCTGCACGATTGCATCACTTGCACTCCTACGGCACAGTATTGTCATGCCTGTCTGCGCATGTCCACAAGCCTGACAACGACACTGTGATGTTGGCCGTTGAAGGTGGTGGGCCACGTGAGTGTAGGCCTATGTTAAGGATAGGGCAGACACAGATGTAGAGTACATGCCTGGCTGAACTGGCGCTGCTAATGTGGCTGGGCATTTTGCTCATGCTGCGGCAATACAGATACACACAACACTTGGCATGTATGATCCTGGACCCAAGCGGGCTTGCGCTCTTTCATTACTCCGTTCGTGCGAGCCCGCCCTCCGGGTGTATGCTACATTGCAACATTGTCGCTTACAGGGGGGGGACTTAGCTACATGTCCAAGCTATTACCCACTGACTGAGGTGACATGGTTGCGTCCGCTGTCCACAGCACGATGTAATGTGGTAGGGCCCAGGGCCATCATTCATGCATAATGACCACACGGACACACTTATATAGATAGTGGAACTGGCTACGGGCACGTGCGCCTGGCCCCTTTTTATTACCAGGATCACATATCCAGTGACGCCTGTGCTGGATGGGTGTGGGGTGAGTGTGAGCCAGCCCTCAGGGAGTGGTTGGTGCTGGCAACAACTTGAACAGTGATCACTATTAAAGCGGAAACAGAAAACACCAACATAACACAAACAACTGCGAAGCATCATGGAGGTAGCCGGAGCAAGTACAGAGGTCACCCAATATTCAATCAGAAGGGGCCATGACTTGTGGTGCACTGAGATAGGGGCACCAGAGCTGAGCGTGCTCATGTGAAGAAATTGTCAATGATTGTGTCCCTTCGGGATATTCCTGTCGCAGCTGCAGTGGGGTGTGTTTCACCTGCCTCATCTTCATCATCAACGTCCCAGGTCTTCCACACTGCCTGAGGTGACATTGTTGCGTCCGCAGTCCACAGCACATAACTCAATCATAAGGGGTCCATGAGCTGTGGTGCACAGAGTTAGTGGCACCTGTGGCGCTCAGCGGGTGCGCAGCCAGCGATGATGCGTCATCCGGTTGAGCCGCACTGGGAGCAATGTCTTTTGCCTATTGAATTCTGCCTCAATAAGGCCACGTGGCGTTGACTTGTGGTGCACAGAGTTAGTGGCACCTGTGGCGCTCAGGGGGTGCCCAGCCTGCCATGATGCGTAGTCCGGGCGGGCCGCACTGGCAGCAATGTCTTTTGCCTATTGAATTCTGCCTCAATAAGGCCACGTGGTGTTGACTTGTGGTGCACAGAGTTAGTGGCACCTGTGGCGCTCAGGGGGTGCGCAGCCTGCCATGATGCGTAGTCCGGGTGGGCCGCACTGGGAACAATGTATTTTGCCTATTGAATTCTGCCTCATTAAGGCCACGTGGCGTTGACTTGTGGTGCACAGAGTTAGTGGCACCTGTGGTGCTCAGGGGGGTGCGCAGCCTGCCATGATGCGTAGTCGGGGCGGGCCGCACTGGTGGCAATGTCTGTTGCCTACTGGACTGCGTCATCTGCAATCGCGACTCGATCTGAATTGTGAGCCCTGCTGACCGCAGTGTAGGCCGGAGGCAGTATCCAGCACACACAACTCCGTGGTGCTGTGTGGCTGGGTGTGCTGGGGGCCTGTGTCGCGGAAGCCAGCGATAGGCTGAGGGGGGTGGCGGTCACGGCGGCGGCCTCGTGGCAGGGTGAGGGGCGGCGCCCTGGAAGACATGTTGGCCATCCCAGAAGTGAACCACGCCCAGAGCCCCGGCCTATTTATTCACACTCCTACGCTGGAGTGGCGTATGCCGGACGAGCCCACTCCGCTTACGCTTACAGGTGGGGACGGCACAGCTACATGACCGAGGTCTTCCCCACTGCCTGGGGTAACATGGCTGCGTCCACTGTGCACAACACGACAAACACCTGCAGTATATGTCCATATGGACAGGTCTGTGCTCTGCATACTGAGGTCTGTCCAGCACATCACCGCCACACTTGGCATTGTGTGCATTCTTATTCATGGGTGACTTGCCTCCTTCACACATACTTGGTTCCCACCTCTCCCCACATTCTGCTATTGTGTGGCTGAGGGGCCATGCCGTTTTAGGAACGTCCGCTGTCCTGTTCTGCGCTGCCTCAGTGGTAGTCTGGGGGAGGGGTGGTCCGGGGGGTGGGGGTGGTGGCGGTGGGTGTTGTGGGTCTCCGAGCTGCACGATCAGTGTTTCCATGACATGTGTTGGTCTTCAGGTGTGGCTCTGGGCTGGGCTCCCTTTCATACTGCAGGTAGTCGTCCTGCTTAACACCAGTAAAAGGCAGGTGTTAAATCCCTGCTGCTAACGCGCCTTATTGCCTGTTTTTGGGTCGCATCGCAGATCTGGCTGGTCGTTGAGAATATCGCGAAGTGGTGTTTTCGTGTGTTTTTGCACGGGAACGCCTACTCTGCATATCATTACCGTTAGTTGTCTCTCTCATCTGTGGCGATGTTTTTTGCAGCAGCTATCGCTGGAAAACTGACGATATGGGCAGTTTGCACCAGCTTGAGAATGGGGCGATAATTCTTTCGCCACTTTTGCTGCGCTAAAGTGCCGATAACTCGGCGATAAGTCCTTGAGAATATCCCCCATTGTGTTTGTGTACTGACAGTGTGTGTTTGTAAATAGCACACCTTGGTAAAAGACAGAAAAGCTACAGCACTGAGCAGTGCTGAATGCATGTGTGACTGTAGTAGCACAATGCATGGAGGTAACAGTGCTGGAGAGTAAGGGTCTGATTTAGAGCTTGGCAGACAGGTTACTCTGTCACAACGGTGACAGATATACCGTCCACTGAAATATAAATGCCATAGGATATAATAGAATTTATATTTCGGCAGACAGGATATCCATCCCCGTTGTGACTGAGTATCCCGTCCGCCAAGATCTAAATCAGGCTGTAAGTGTCCTGTGAATGTACACAGAGGACAAGTGTGTCTGTAATGGTACATTACATGGTGGACCCTGGGTTTGATTTTGGGAAGCCAGGGCCTGCCTGGTGAAGACATGAGGAGTAGTGGAATCCCTCCCAGAGAGACTTGTGTATTGCTGCATTCCTGTAAGCTGGATGGGACGCACACTGGAGGAAAGAAGGCAGAGACTCCCTTGTCACTTCAAAAGGCTGCTCTTTGATTCAGTGATAGATCACAAGGAAAGGGCCAGGACACGTCTCAGGAAAGGAGATAGGACTGATAAGGAAGTCATAAATAGTAGGATTTGGAGTCTGAGATTAAACTTTTGATGCACATATCACTGTGGCTGACATTCAGGTGTGATCACTGATCACTCCCATAAATTATGTTGTGGAAAATTAGCTTCTGAGTCTTGCCTGCTCTGACAAGCATCTTTCATGAAGAAAGATGAAAAGAGAGAAGTGTCCACTTCAAAAGAAGCAGAACCCCAACATAAAACTTTAAGACTCAGACTCTAAATTAAATGTTGGTGTCTGGAAGTGGACTATAAAAACGGGAGGTTGAGACCCTAAACGTTTTCTTCTTCCAAGCAGCCAGACTGGCTGTGTGAGAAAGGAAAGCTCTGCAAGACTTCTGCCTGTGACCAGGACTGGGGGCAAAGGCATGTTAGTCTCCCTGCTGGGTGAGGGGACATCGCCCAGGAAAATCAAGACCACCTGCCCTGGAGCCAGGAGCACCAGTGCCTGCTTGCCAAGACCAGTGGGCCCAGTGAGGAAGAGGAAAGCACTAGAATGGTTTGCCTCCTTACAGATCGTCTAATCTCACCCTTGCAATGGTACTTATTGATACATGTAATAGCAGAAAGTGAATTAGAGCTTTCCTTTCCACTCTAGGGGTGCATTCAGGATTATGTTGAATCTTATTGGAGGTTATCTAGGAAAGAGTGGTTCATCAGTATAGTTCCCAGTGTGGTTCCTTATGGGCTCAGTACTCCGCTATGGAGACTATTGGCATTTAAGAAATTTGCTGAAATATGTAATATTAAAAATGGGTAGGGGCTGGGTTTCTAGGGCCCGATTCACAAAGGTAAATGTAGTAATCAAAGAAGTCTCGTAGACAGCTCTTGTAGTTGGTAGTTTATTCTCCAAGTTACATCTTAGTAAGTTCCAATGTAAGCCCCACCAGGAGCAGCCTCCTGGCTGCTCAGCCCATCTTCTCCAACTCCTATCTCACCAGTACAAACATTCCTCACATTCCAAATGACATCATATTGTTAGAGAATCAGGTAGAGCACAAGGGCAGGGAAGGTGCATTACTTAACAAGCAGATTACTACACATCTTCCCCCTTATAATGATTAAACAAAATCAAACAGTATACACATATATAAACATAGGAAAAGAAGATAAACATTCCAGAAATAAACGTAATAGAACACAGTACTAATATGGGGAAAAAGTCTCCTCATGTAATAATAATAATAATAATAATAAAGTAAAATATAATAATAGTAATATAAGTAATAAATTGCCTTCCTATGTAATAATAATAATAATAATAATAATGTGATAATAATAATAGCAATACATTAATAATAATGTAAGTAATAAACAGTAAAATAGAATTCTTAAACATAAACAAATAGCAGGACCAGGGAATATCACATGCCCTCTACTGCACGCACAGTAATATACTGTATACTTACCCCTACTGCATACTTTTACTCACACTCCCGCAATAATACTCTGTTCACATACTGCATTCCCAATAATACTCTGTTCACATACTGCATTCCCATGCAGTACCAGTAACTTTATAAAACACTGTAATAATAATAATAGCAATGTAGTAATAATATTGTCAAGGGGGAATCCACCTCCCTATAAACCACACACCACAGTAACCTCCCAAATCATTATGAAGGGGAATCCACCTCCCTATAAACCACACATAGGCAGTAACCTCCCAAATCATTGTAAAGAGGGAATCCACCTCCCTATAAACCACACACAGAGGAACCTCCCAAAGGGGGAATCCACCTCCCTATAAACACACACACGCAGTAACCTCCCAAAGGGGGAATCCACCTCCCTATAATACACATAGAGTATCAATTTAAAATATAACACGTTGCAAATTAAAAGCAGATGTACATAACATTGGTACATATCACCAAGTTCAACACATATACAGTATCACTGAGTGACTTAGCAGTCATCTCATGCATCACAGCGAGCGAGTGACTTAATACTTAACAATCATCTCACGCAGTACAGGTCTGGGTTTTATAATTCATACTGTTTTTGTTCTGGTTTCATAGCTCTCCGACACATTGTCGATCTTCAGGCACCTAACTATTCATTACAAAGTCTTGATTCAAAATACAGTTCCTCAATCAGTGTTAAATTGGAATTGAAAACAGTAGTCGAATGTTTCCTCTACATTACTCAGAAACCGGTCCCAAATGCAGCATAATCTCCACAAAGGTATAACAGGAGTCGAAATGGAGACTGCTGCAATCGATCTTGAATGAATCTTTATTAACCGAACAACGTGGTTGGCACAACCCAATGCTGGAGACTGCAAATAAGCCGATATACATTCCAATCTAAACATGGCGGCACGTAATCAACACCACGCCGGCTGGCTCACGGCATGTCCAAGCAACAGGGAAGTCCCACAGCAGCCGTGTGGAGTATAGAGTCATCGAGGGTGCTGCGTCACAAGGAGTAACGCGTGGACGGCAACAGGTAAGGTTGCTCGTGCTGGCAATTTGAATTGAAAAGGCTGCGCGTGCTCAAAACGGCCCGCACACCCGACCAGCGCTCAACTTCCCAAATAAAACCACGGACCAAACTTGCCTCACCGTGGACGCAAGGAAACTTCAGTGTTGACTCTCTTTCAAAACGCCAAAGTGGCATAGAATGCCTTTAAAACAAAATATTACGCAGATCTTTATCCATATAGTGCGTTTCTGTCGCAGTGGGCACAATTCACAGCCCAACACCCCCACAACCCCTCCTCACCAGCCAGTTGAGAGGTAATCAGCGCTTGATTACTTGCGCTGTCTTGTGATAAATCATGTCAGAAGCGCTGCTCCTTGACGGGCTGCTTGACACTGATGTTGGCTCGAGAGGCATTTCAGTTCAGGCAACATTAACAAGCATTTTATTTCCGTTTAAAATGTCTGCACAACTCCAAAGCTCTGCGATCACAACTTGAGCCATTCACTTCGTTGTTGCCTTAATTATTTTTTACACAGCATATTTTCAGATGGATGGTCACCACACTAACTGCAGTTTAATTAGAAGTCATGGTTAATAGATCATTGCCCACATTTGAAACACTCAATTGGCGCTGACTGCAGTTTTCTCCACTTACACGTTTCACTAGTTCACACTAGGACTCGACCTTTTCAGGGTTCTCTGTCACATATTTAGCGTTAACTCTTATTGGTGTCTGTAGATCGTGACAGATTTACACTTGCGCCCCGACTCGTTATTTCACAATAGTGCAACCACTTTGCACCGGGATTCGATGTTTGCCCCCGATGGTTCACACTATGGCTCATGTTAGTCTGAAACCGGGGCTCGATCTGTGCCCCCGGACAACATCGAAATATCATCAAATATCATTGGGCTTCACACTTTCAATGCAGAACTGCAGTTACTCTTTACAGTGGATCTGGCACCTAGAATTTTTTTTTTTTTTTTAGGGCGATTGTTGTCAGGGTCACTGGTGGGGCGGGTGCCAGAAAGCTTAAATAGTTCAATGTCTTTAGAAATGTTAGTACCTCAAGTTCCAGTAGCCGCCAAATAGCCTTCTTTTCTCCACGCGTAAGTTCTTTTCCTTTTTTCCTTTTAAATCGTCGCCAATGTAGTAATCAAAGAAGTCTCGTAGACAGCTCTTGTAGTTGGTAGTTTATTCTCCAAGTTACATCTTAGTAAGTTCCAATGTAAGCCCCACCAGGAGCAGCCTCCTGGCTGCTCAGCCCATCTTCTCCAACTCCTATCTCACCAGTACAAACATTCCTCACATTCCAAATGACATCATATTGTTAGAGAATCAGGTAGAGCACAAGGGCAGGGAAGGTGCATTACTTAACAAGCAGATTACTACAGTAAACTTAGACCAAAAGTCTACGTTTAGACCAAAAGTCTAACTTTACTTATAGTAAAGTTAGACTTTTAGTGTAAGTTTAGACCAAAAGTCTAAACTTAGAACAGAAGTCTAACTTTACTCTTAGTAAAGTTAGACGTTTGGTTGAAGATTAGACTTTTGGTCTAAACTTAGACCAAAAGTCTAAACTTAGACCAAAAGTCTAACTTTACTATGAGCAAAGTTAGACTTTAGGTCTAAACTTAGACTTTTGGTCTAAACTTAGACTTTTGGTCCAAGTTTACCTTTGTGAATCAGGCCCCTAGCGATTAGTAACTTAAATGACTTGGGTAGACTCCAGCAAATCTAAGAGGTTAGAGAGGAATTCCAAGTACAGGGGTGCAACAATTCTTTGTGTAGGGCCATATAATGCATATAATGCTCATGGAACGTTGAATCAGGACCATACAGGGAATGATGCACATTTACTGAGTTAGGCTGTGGACTGAGGGCTATATACTTACAGTGCCATCTTCTATTACAGAAACTGGACGACACATTTTAGGGCCTCCACACATAATGGTCAGGTGACACCGGAAAAAGAAAATCTGCCAGATTGGTGCAGTGCAGTATTCCATTCACATACTGACTCTTGCAAATACTTCTAGTTACATTCTTTGTACAGCGCTCACTTGACTCCCTGCACACTGCACTGCAAGCCTGCTGTCATCCCTGACTGTTGCTCAAAGGTTCTACTTGTCTCAATCAAACTTTATAGATATGAATGTACATGCCGATGTATATGGACATTCTGGTCTTACTTACAGGACAGACACTTTCTTCTATTGGCCGCAATACTGTTCTTCTGCCCAAGGTTAGGATTTTACGGGATAGCATTTGAAGCCACTTTCTGTTTTGTTCCCCATGTTAATCGCATGGCCTCTTTGCTTTCCACCTCCACAGTTTCTTACCCCATAAGGCAAAGGCTTGATGGTGCAGCCCACCTTATCCTCTTGCTTGGTCTACGCCAAGTCCATTTTACCAGAGTTCCCTGACTTTCTATGAGTAGACTTAAAATGATTGAGAATTTGGTTGCACACGTAGTGCTCAGATTTCCCCTCAGGCTTTCATCAGGACCCACCTTGCAAGAGTGCAGTGGCTTCTTGTGGGGACACATATAATCTTAAAGTCACTGTGTCTAATGCCCACGGCTATTTATAGAATGGAAATTTGTACCTCCAATCATATTTCTGTTATACTTATCATCATCATGCAACCTAAGATCATCTGCTTTCTTTCTGCTTCAGTTGCCATGAATTAGATTTATGCAGACTGTGGACCTGTTCTTTCTCTCAGCCACTTCTTGGAATTGTCCCTCTCTCAATCTGAGTACTATCCCAGACTATTGTGCCTTCCATAATAAGCAAAAAACCTTTCTGTTCACCAACTAATGATGTTTCCTAAATTCAGTTCCTTAACCCTCAGTGGTGTTAGCGTGCTATAATTTCTTTTTTTAAATGAAGCTTTATGAATCTCCCTTCTTGCACTGTGATCTGTCTTTGGGGTTTAAGTGTTACAAGAAAAAATTAAAGCAGTACCTCAAATTTTGTCAATCTAGTATTGGTGCTAACGATGCACAGGCTCTCTATGCCGTGAAGATGCATCCTGGTTTTAAGATATGGGTAATGGATCCATGGTGAAATATGTTATTTAAAGGCACTTTGAGAAAACTTAATTCACTGCAACCATCAATGATAATTGATAGAATATTGATGAAATTCACTAACCACAGTGACATAAATACACCCTAGATACTTCATGCACTGTTTGCCACACAAGGCTTATGTCCCTTTGTTTTAATGGCCCCAACACATGGTTGGAAGTTCACTCTAATAAGGTTCTTGATGTGTGTGTGTGTGTCAGGCTGGGACCTTGGTTGATTACAGCAGAACCTGTACTGCCCTGTTTGATATGTGCTGCTCTTGTTCAAGTAAATGTCTGAGCAATCTTTGAATGCTGGGGGTTTAGGCAGTGGTTGGCAGGGGGAAGGGCTTTCTAAATTCTTAGTGGGGTTTGATGAATCACGTGACTCAAAATGTGTTTGGATTAGTCTCCTCACCTACTTGTCATAAGTTGAAAACTAAGAACATAAAAAGTGGGTTTATGAGCTGGGCTGTTAAAAAAAGTGGGAATGGTTGAACTGTTATTACAAATACCAGCAGCCTTCTCCTTTGAACCTTGTCCAATAATGTTGTGAATAACTTGCTAAAATATCATTTTGGCTGATAGTTCTGCCACTTTTCTCATGCACCAATAAACTGTTAAAGACATATATGAGAATTTCCGGGCGACACATGGTGTTACCACAATGGCTCCAAGATGTTCTTTTCAAATATTGTTGGAGAAGCATCCTAAAGACTTGTAGCAGGAGAAATTTCAGTTAGCACAATTGCTGGTCATTTATTTCATCCTTACACATTTACTTACCATCTACTTCCTAAACCAGGAAAAAGTGTGTTTTCATTGGTAACAGTCAAACATGTTTCCAAAGGGCTCTCCACGCTTTCAGGAGGATTACTAATTGCCAGTACCCCCATCTAGAGCTCCCTAATTGGCTTTCATACCCCAGTAGCTCTCATATGATGTTTCCATCTAATGAATTCTCTCAGCTTGTTGCTTCGGTTTTTCTTGACAACACTGCTGTACCAAGAGGGTGGCCTGATGGATGGGGCCCGTGCCCCAGCTCCATTTGTCCTGCTCTCCACTGTTGAATCACTCCTCCATAGCTGTTGACTGTTGCTCAGAGCCAGGAGGCAACACAGGAAAAAAAAGTAGACACTTCACCTTGCCGTACACATAAATATGTTATTTGAGTCTGAATGTTTGTTACAAATCTTTAAATATGACTTTGATTGTATGTGTATATGTATCTCTATCTTGTATACACCCAAAGTCAGATTTAAACACTGTAGGCAAACATTTATATATGTATATTGTGTACCCACAGACACGCACACATAGGCATATATATTTATATATTACAGAGTGGCAGTAGCCACTCTGTAGTTATAGTTTGGATTCCAAGATATAGGAATTTCTCAGAAATGTGGTTTCTAATATCTTCCCCCGTTTAATAAATCTCCACGAAACCGTCTACATTGGCAGATGATGCAAAGTTTTGTGATGATTGGTCAAGGGGGTGTGAAGATAAAAGGGGGACCCAAAACTCTTTTGTAGGCGTGAAAAAAGATAGTCTGCCATGCCCACATTCAGTGCATTTCCATAATCTAATCTGCTGATGAGTAATGCCTGTGTAACCGTCCTTCTACATTCTAGTGGGATCCACGAAAAAGCCTTCTTAGGAGCTTCAAGATCGCAAAACCTCTTCCACACAGAACCCGCACATGATCCTGCATAGACAGGGTGTTGTTGATGGTTATACCCAAGTTTTTTGCGCTTTGTTTAGGCGCTGGACCATCTCCCAAGGATTGTGGCCACCAAGTGGCACCCCAGATTAAGTTAGCTCCTCCGAAAAGCAGTATTTCAGATTTACCTGCGTTTAGCTTATGGCAATGTTCGGACATCCAGGTTGCCATCTCTAAGAGGCAGTTGTTTAACTTAACCCTGGTGTCCTCATGCCTTTCTTCAATGGTTATCATCAGCTGTGCGTCATCCGCGTAGGAGCAGATGCTGAAGCCCCACTTCCTGCTTATCAATGCCAGAGATGACACATAGGCATTAAAAAGCGTTGGGCTCAGGGAGGCTCCTTGTGGAACACCACAGCTGATGTTTTTTGGCTTCGAGGAGAACTGGCCCATTTGTACCATCTGAGTTCTGTTCCTCAGAAAGGAGTTAAGCCACTGAAGAGCTTTGGCGTGGATTCCCTTTTCATAGAGAATTTCCAACAGGAGATTGTGTGAGACCGTGTCGAACGCCGCCGACAGATCCAATAAAATCAGGGCAACAGTCTTTCCTTGATCAGTCAGTGATCTTATGTCATCTAGGATGGCTAGGAGAGTGGCCTCTGTACTGTTGGTGGCTCTAAAGCCAGTCTGAGAACAGTCCAGTAGTTCGTTAACCTCCAGGTAATTGGACAGTTGTCTGTTCACCAGCTTTTCTAAGACCTTAGAGAGGTATGGAAGCTGAGAAATGGGCCGGTAGTTCTCTGGGTTATGAACATTTGTTCCAGTTTTCTTCAGCAGAGGGGTCAATATAGCCTGTTTCCATATTTCTGGAAATACTGCTGTGTCCAGGGATCTATTAAGTAGGTGATTGACGTAATGGCATATTATTGATGTAATCTGGGAGAATATGAAGTGGGGGCATGGGTCGAGGGGGGATCCTGATTTTACTTCCATCATGGCTCTCTCAACCTCTAATTCTGTAAGAGGGGAGAAGTTGCCCATCTGTATTGTGACATCTGGATGTGGGGGTAGGTGTTCCCAGTTAGCTACAGCTAAAGAGGAGTTAGTGTCAAATGAGGAGTAGATTTTGCTAATCTTATCAGCAAAAAATTTGCTGATCTTTTCACAGTTTTCCTCTGAAGGAGACAGAGTTTGAGACAAGCTGGCTGGTTTGCAGAGCTCCTTCACTACTCTGAATAATTCTTTTGCCGAGTTGCAATTCTCGTTTATCCGTTGTGCAAAGTACGTCTTCTTTGCTTTCTTGATGGCATTATTATAGATCCTTAATTCTGCCCTATATCTTGTTCTGTCTGTTTCCTGTTTAGACAGCCTCCAGGAGTGTTCTAATGATCTACACTTCCTTTTCAGTATTCTGAGATCCTGTGAGTACCACTTCTCGGATCGAGGTTTATTTGTTAGTTTAGGTTTAAGTTTGGGAGCAAAGGTATCTAGAGTACTGGTGATCTCGGCTTCAAGTTTTATTGCTTCCGCATTAGCTGGAAGAGTATATTGAGTAGTTAGGTTATCTGGGGAAAAATGGGCTTGGAACAGGTCCTGGGTGACCAGTTTCCAGGCTCTGTTTGCCACTTGTGCAATCTTGAGGGGTTTGGTTGCATTCGCCAGCAGGTTGAGTGTAAAAGATATGAGTGAGTGGTCTGTCCAAGATACGGGGGTAATCTCCTGGATATTTGTGGACTCTATGTTAGAAAATAATAGGTCTAAAGTGTGCCCGACACTATGTGTGGGGCCTTTGACCCATTGGTTGAGCTGGAGGATCTGCATATCTCTTTCGAGGTGCCTTGCTGCGGTGCTGTGTACTTCCTCGAAGTGTACATTAAAGTCTCCTATAACTAGGTAATGTTTATATTTCAAGCATAAAGGGAAAAGTTGAGTAAAAAGTTTGGCACTCAGTTCGGTTTGGTGGCCTGGAGGGATATAGATTACGGCTCCCCCAAGCAAAGTGTGGCCTTCACTGGATACCTGAAACGTTAGTACTTCATGCTCTTCCAATGGCACCACTTCAGGGTGGAGACAGACGAGATGGTCTTTGAACAAGACAGCCAGCCCCCCTCCCCTCCGTCTCTGCCTATCTTGTTTCAGTATTTTATATTTGGGGGGTAGGGCATTGGCGATATCAGGGAGGTTATGATCGCCCAACCATGTTTCAGTTATGAAAACCAAGTCGGGATTTTTCTCGTTTAAGGTGTCCCAGATATCGGAAGTGTGTCTAGGTATCGACCTGGCATTAAAATATAAACATCTAAGTGTTTACTGATCGTCTGTCTCTGTGTGGGAACGGTCAGAAAACGCTAAACTATGCCACTTACAGCAACGGCAGGAAAACGGGCCCTCAGTGTCTCCTGGATGGGCTTTTGTGCACTGCAGGTCATTGTGTCTCAGATTTAGGGATATCGCTAGCAAAGACTCCCTGGAATAGTGTTCTACGGTGCTTATGGCTGTCTTGGCGGGGTTGAGGGGAGCAGGGGTCGTGGCCCCTGGTCCCGGCCGGGCGCGGAGGGGCGCAGACGGGCTTGCCTTAGGCGCGCCTTTGGCGCACCAGCGGCGCGCCCGCTGCGCGAACGCTGACACAAAAGGTCCTATGTAGGGGGAAGCGCAGGAAAGTTCCTCCGCCCCCTCCTGGGCTGGAAGTGCCTCACCGGAGTCCCTGATGCTGCCTGCCCCGCCCTCCACACAAACGGCACACAGCGGCGGTGGACCGGGGCGGGGAAACCGGGTGCAGCCTGATGTCAAATGAGGAAGTGAGGGCTAAAACTAAGTAAGTGCAAAAGAGCAAGATAAAATGAGGGTGCGCAGAGCTTAAAATGAGTTTAAAATATTAAGAATAATGATACGTTTATTTAAAAATGCTGATTATCTCACTTATCTCATGTAAAATAATAGTATTTACAAGAATAGTTATGACATCGTTAATCAAATCTTTAGTTAGAAAACAGTGCATAGTAGAGTGGCAATGAGTTAATGTAATGTGGCTACTAAGTTGAATACACTGTGTACGGAGGTGTGAAAGCAATAATAATTTGAAGGTGTTGTGTAAATTATAAATTGAAGGTATAAGTTTAGAAATTTAAATTTTTGTGTACAATGACTTTTGTTTGTAGATAACGAATAAATAAAGTTATGTCAATTTAAAGGTGGTGCGTAAACTATAACCTATAACTGAAGAATTTCGAATGCTTTTGTATTTTAAGTGTGTTTTGTATAGAAAAATTATACCTTTGGTTATTTCACTGACTGTATATATACATAAATACATATATACACACTCTTCACAGTTGCTCTTTGTAGGTGGAGCCATCAGTTTTATTTATGCCCTATTGTGTGCACCCTCTAAAAATTACTTATAGAGACATCCCTTCTTTTCATTAAAATTGGAGTGCCTGCTTCTCTTAATACAACTAGTTCAATTTAAAAAAAAAAATCTGACGATGCTCAGTGAAGACCTGTGTTTTTAAGGCATTAAACTGCTTTAGTCTTCGGGGAAATAAAATGGCGCCATCAGCATATACCTATAATGCTTCTGGAGGAACCAGGTGTTATAATAGAAAAGGATTATTAGGAAGAAATGGTATGAGGAGTTTCAACTCAGTGCCGTTAACATCCAGATAATGGTATTATTTTGTTTTCTAAAGTGGTTGAAAATGAGAGGGATATGCTCTATTGCACTGAAGCTCTGTTAATATTAACATCAATATATATTTCTCCCACCTTCTTCAGACTTGCAAAAACATGTTTTTTTTCAATAGCTTTATCATCATTGAGAGTATAATACAAAAATACTCATGCATGTCTTCTTGTGCGAGGAGACAGAGAAACCTATTAAAAGGAGGCTGAACATTTGAACAGCAAAGGTTCTAGCTCAACGCACTGTTTCCCACAGACTAATAACAGGATCATTAAATGAAATAGGAATTGCAAACAGAAGAAATTAAATATTACCAGTCTGCCTCCTTCTTTCTTCTTTTTTCATTATAAATATTGTTCGAGAGCATTTTTCAGTACATCACTGATACCTTGCTCTGAAAGTGAGTGTTGGCCATGTCCTTGATTCCATACGCATTTAAGAAGTACACACATATCAATTGCAATCAAGCATCAGCAAAGCCAATAGGTCTATTTTGCTCTTAAATGCCATAGCACAAGGCATACAATGAGAAAAATTGCTATGAGTTGGAAGTATTTATTAGAAGAAGAAGGTTATGCTGTTCCTCAAGAGTGTACGAGCAAGGGAAATTGACACCACCCTGAACGTTTGGGTTCAGAGTTGGGAGTCCATTTATTGGATTGTAATGCCCTCACACACCCAATCGGGTGTCATGCTTCATCATCTGGGCTGCTCCTCGTCGGGTCGGCGGTGCAATACCCAACGGGCTCCCTGTAGTAGGGGCACTTTGGCGGAGATCTTTTTCCAATAGCCGTATGGTGAAGTGGGGGTGAGGGGCCAGAACTGTGTAGATGTATGTGTGTGATTTAAAATAAGGTTCGGAGTATCCGTGAAGACAATTTTTAATCAGTGGGTCTCCTACCCTAGTTAAAGATATAAACAATGCAGTGCTTGGCTAAGTATTATGTCTTAGGTCTAACCGTTGCTATTGGTGCAAATGAGGTCAAGTATTTATGACTTTAGCTAGACCTTAAAATATGAAGCACCCAAAGATAGTGATGATTCTAAAAAAGGCATAGTGGCAGTCGTCCACAGTTTAGGTTCAAAAAGGTAACTCTACAGAGGTGCAGTGCCCTGGAACTGGGCTGCTTATGCTGGTGCTCGCAAAACTTGGTTTCGGCACTCCATTGACAGTTCATCAAGTGCTGCCTGTGAATTGAAGAGGGGTGTGCCCACTCATTAAAGCATTATTGCCAGGGGTGATGGATGGGGGAGGCGTGAGAGGTGGTAGCGATGATAGGGAGTGGCTGAGGGAGGAGGAGGAGCAAGCCCTGATGGAGAGTGAGGGACCAGTTAGCAGACTGTGAATGGGAGTATTGATGACGGGGAGCACCAGGACAGAAAGTGAGAACGGGAGTATGGGAGACAGGGAGAAGTGCAGTGAGGGAGGTGTGAGAGCATGTGTGTATCAAATAGAATAGCAATGGAGACACAGGAGGAGCCAGCGAGGAGTGTAAGAGAACTAGTTGATGCCCCTCCCCTCCCCACTAAAGCCTACTCTGAATAGTAATGGAATGGTATAACCTTCAGCGAAATGCAATGTGTTTGGGTGGCATCCCTGTATCACTGCTTTCAAAATACACTGTTCAAAGTATTAGTAATGCAAGGTAAAGTTGTCTGTGTCAAGAGCTAAAAGTTGTGTGAACAATATTGACCTAACAATCTAAGACCTTATTATTCAGAAAAGGTGATAATTAGAGAAGGTTTGCTAACTTAAGCACCTCCCGGTCAATGTATTGCTTATGGGACCACTGATAAAAATTACATATGATGTAACAATATTTGTAGCTTAGACAAAAACTTCACTATGATGTGGTACTAAGAATAATATTGGTTTTGTTGCATAAATTTAAATTACAATTTTTTTTGCTACAAACTGCTTCCACTGTTCTCTGTAGAATAAGGTCAGATGTAATTAAAACCAAAAATTAGAAAGATTGTAAAAGTCCAAACTAAGCATTGCACATCACTAACAGCTATTGGAGTACTAGTGTTATGATTTTCCACGTAAGGTCAAATGATTATTCCGCATATTATATTTTCTACTTTGTAAATTAAAGGTGAGAACTGAGTGCAGCATTTAGAGAGAGGGGTAATGGGATATCTGCCCCAAAGATTAATGGCTGTCCCGATTGCCCTCATCTTTGTTTGTCCTTCGCTGCATTAGACTTTGAGATTGAGACAGAGGGCCTGATTTAGAGCTTGGTGGACTCCCTTCATCCCTCCTTGGTGGCGGTTACAAGTACTCCGTTTAGCTGAAGGAGTCCTGCCCACCTTATTCAGATGTATGCTGGCTGAACTGCTGTCTGCATTTACAGACGGTTTACTGTCGTGTAAGTGGCGCACCTCTGTCGACGTGGCAGACTCCATTGCTCTGAGCCAATTTAGATTTCCTTGTTGTGCTGGCATTGTCCTAGTGGCGGTTTCCTGACGCAGTGAGTCCCTGGTCGAGTGGAGACTGGTAAGTACCACTTTTATAATGTGTCACTACACATATAGGTAGTGTGTGGTTTAAAAATATATGTAGATAATGTGTCATGCCCCTTTTTGTACATAATCTAAATTGGCTCGGAGCAATGGAGTGTACATTCAATAGTGTGTGTATGTTGTATGTGTGCTATGCTATATGTACAAAAAGGGCCATGATTCACTACCTACATGTATTTTTAAACCATACACAACCTATATGTGTAGTGACCCATTATAAAAGTGGTACTTACCAGTCTCCACTCCACCAGCTTTTACAGACAATACATTTTCAATTAAAATTGCCATTACATTTGCACTGACACACCTTTTTAATGATAAAACTATTCAACACACAAACAATAATGCATGGAAATCGACATCACCTAATGTATTGATTTGTTATGACCATATTAAAATGTTTGTTTTGACAACACTTCAGAATTAAACGAAATGTGCTTCATTTGTGCTCTCCTAATTCAGATAGATTCTGAAATATTTGTGCAGCTCATTTGCTGGCATTTCAATTTTATTGTGTGCAAGAAAAAATAACATGCTTTGATTCACGGAATACCCAGCAGGATTGTCACCTAAACCCTTTCACTTTGCAGTCAGAGAAAGAAAAGTAAACAGCAGCATCCTTCAAAAAACAGCCTAACATTTGACCTCTGTTTGAATGCACAGCAAATGTGACAAGATGAAACTAAATGTAAAGGCTTTTTCATTGCTCATTCACTTATGAACTCCAGGATGGTTATTTGGGGGTTGCATCAGCTATGCCTGTGGCATGGGCGTGAAATTGAGGAGATGATTGTTTAAGTTATTGACTGGTAGGTCGCTCCCCCACCACACAGCTCCGTCTGTGTGCCCTGCTGCTGCCCCTGATTGTGCTCGGTTTTCCTTTCTGTGCCCCCTTGCTGCCCCTGATTGTGCTCGTTTTTTCCTTTTTGTGCCCCCTTGCTGCCCCTGATTGTGCTCTGTTTTTTCCTTTCTGTGCCCCCTTGCTGCCCCTGATTGTGCTCGTTTTTTCCTTTCTGTGCCCCCTTGCTGCCCTTGATTGTGCTCGTTTTTCCTTTCTGTGCCCCTTGCTGCCCCTGATTGTGCTCGTTTTTTCCTTTCTGTGCCCCCTTGCTGCCCCTGATTGTGCTCTGTTTTTCCTTTCTGTGCCCCCTTGCTGCCCCTGATTGTGCTAGTTTTTTCCTTTCTGTGCCCCCTTGCTGCCCCTGATTGTGCTCGTTTTTTTCCTTTCTGTGCCCCCTTGATGCCCTGATTGTGCTCGTTTTCCCTTCTGTGCCTGTTTCCCGCCGCTGCGCCCCTGCGGCCCCGCCCCCTCACTGCCCATTCGCTGCCCCATTCCCTGCTCCTCCCTCCCACCTCCCCATTTATGGCGGCCGCTGCGTGGTGAAGAGAGCGACCCCTGACCTTGACTGGTAGGTCGCTCACCCACCACACAGCTCCGTCTGTGTGCCCTGCTGCTGCCCCTGATTGTGCCTCGTTTTTCCTTTCTGTGCCCCCTTGCTGCCCCTGATTGTGCTCGTTTTTTCCTTTCTGTGCCCCCTTGCTGCCCCTGATTGTGCTCGCTTTTTCCTTTCTGTGCCCCCCTTGCTGCCCCTGATTGTGCTCGTTTTTTCCTTTCTGTGCCCCCCTTGCTGCCCCTGATTGTGCTCGTTTTTTCCTTTCTGTGCCCCCCTTGCTGCCCCTGATTGTGCTCGTTTTTCCTTTCTGTGCCCTGCTGCTGCCCCTGATTGTGCTCGTTTTTTCCTTTCTGTGCCCCCCTTGCTGCCCCTGATTGTGCTCGTTTTTCCTTTCTGTGCCCCCTTGCTGCCCCTGATTGTGCTAGTTTTTTCCTTTCTGTGCCCCACTGCTGCCCCTGATTGTGCTCGTTTTTTTTCCTTTCTGTGCCCCCTTGATGCCCTGATTGTGCTCGTTTTCCCTTCTGTGGCTGTTTCCCGCCGCTGCGCCCCTGCGGCCCCGCCCCCTCACTGCCCATTCGCTGCCCCATTCCCTGCTCCTCCCTCCCACCTCCTCATTTATGGCGGCCGCTGCGCGGCCGCGCCGCTGGCGCGCCGAAGGCGCGCCTAAGGCAAGCCCGTCTGCGCCCGTCCGCGCCGTGACCGCGCCCAGCGCCAGACCCCCTGGTCCGGGCATCCCCCGCGCCCGCCACATCAACAGACGCCGATACGACGCCAGCACCCTCCACGCACTCAACCCCGGAAAAGATCACGCCTGCTACCAGGCCACCCCGAAGCGCACCCAAGGGCCCTTCACCTGCCGGAACTGCAGCTTCGCCAGCACCCGCCCCGCCAAACCACCGCCCAGGAAAGAACCCAACTACCTCAGATGCATCCTCCTCAACACCCGCTCCGCCCGCAAACACGCCATCGAACTCTGGGACCTTCTCGACTCAACCTCCCCAGACGTCGCATTCCTGACGGAGACCTGGCTGAATCCCGCTTCAGCCCCCGACATCGCCATTGCCATCCCGGACGGATACAAGATCACCCGCAGGGACCGCACCAACGGAGTCGGAGGAGGCATCGCCATCGTCCACAGGAACACCCTCAGAGTCTCAACCAACACCGACGACACCCTCAGCACCGCCGAACACATGCACTTCCAGATCCACACCGATCCCAACACCACCCTCAGAGGAACCCTCATCTACAGACCCCCGGACCCCGACCACAGTTCAGCGATTCCATCGCTGACTTCGTCAGCACACACGCCATCGCCTCCACGGACTACATCCTCCTCGGGGACCTGAACTTCCACCTCGAGAACAACAAGGACACCAACTCCACCACCCTGATCGACAACCTCGCCACCCTCGGACTCAGACAGCTCGTGACTACACCCACCCACGCCGCCGGCCACATGCTAGACTCCATCTTTTCCGCAAGCCCACACTTCTCCTTCAACCACACCTCCGAACCCCACTGGACTGACCACCACTGCATCCACTTCACCTACAGGAAGCCCACCACGCACCACCGCACCGAACAAATGCCTCGCCGCTGCTGGAGCAGAGTCACGGAAGACCAGCTAACCACAACCTCGCCCTGAGCCCACCCGCCGAACCCTCCGACCCCGACACCGCCGCCCGCAACCTCAGACAGTGGATCAACGACTGCGCCAACACCTCGCCCCGCTCAAGAATCCGCCCAACAGCCACACCAGCAAGAAAGCCACCTGGTTCACCGAAGACCTCCAGGCCTCCAAACGAACATGCCGAAAACTGGAGAAGATCTGTCTCCACGAACGGACAGCGGACAGCTACGCCGCCCACAAGAGCGCCACCCGCAGTCACCATCACCTCATCAGATCCGCCAAAAGGGCCTCACTCAAAGACCGCCTAGACAACAACGCACACAACAGCATAGAGCTCTTAAACATCGTGAAGGAACTCTCCAACCCCAGCTCCAACACCAACGACATCCAGCCGTCGCGAGACCTGTGCGACTCACTGGCCACCTTCTTCCACCGCAAAATCGCCGACATCCACGACAGCTTCAACACCACGACCGCCCCGGCAACCACCGAGACCACTGCCCCCACAACCACCAACCACCTGCTCTCCTGGACCAACATCAACGACGAGGACACCAGCGAGATCATGAACACCATCCACTCTGGTTCACCGCTAGACCCGTGCCCTCACCACATCTTCAACAAAGCCAGTACAGCCATCGCGCCCCATCTCCCGGAAAATAATCAACATCTCCTTCGAGACAGCAACCTTCCCGGAAAGCTGGAAGCACGCCGAGATCACCGCCTTACTCAAGAAACCCAAGGCAGACCCTAAGGACCTCAAGAACTTCCGACCCATCTCTCTGCTCCCGTTCCCCGCGAAGGTCACCGAGAAAATCGTCAACAAACAACTGACCCGCTACCTCGAGGAGAACAACATCCTGGACCCTTCCCAGTCCGGCTTCCGCAGCAACCACAGCACCGAAACCGCCCTCATCGCCGCCACCGATGACATCAGGACCCTGCTAGACAACGGAGAAACAGCAGCCCTCATCCTCCTGGACCTATCAGCCGCCTTCGACACGGTCTGCCACCACACACTACGAACACGCCTTCACGACGCCGGGATCCAAGAGAAGGCCCTGGACTGGACCACATCCTTCCTTTCCGGCAGAACACAAAGCGTATGCCTCGCCCCCTTCCGATCCAAGGCCACCAAGATCATCTGCGGCGTACCCCAAGGCTCCTCCCTCAGCCCAACGCTGTTCAACATCTACATGGCACCCCTCGCCCACGTCGCCCGACAGCACAACCTCAACATCATCTCCTACGCCGACGACACCCAGCTGATCCTCTCCCTCACCAAAGACCCTCACACCGCCAAAGCCCACCTCCACGAAGGAATGAAGGCCATCGCCGAATGGATGAGGACCAGCCGCCTGAAGCTGAACTCGGACAAGACGGAGGTCCTCATCCTTGGTTCCAACCCTTCAGCCTGGGACGACTCCT
Organism: Calotriton arnoldi; assembly: GCA_963921515.1. NCBI lineage: Eukaryota > Metazoa > Chordata > Amphibia > Caudata > Salamandridae > Calotriton > Calotriton arnoldi. The sequence goes on along the minus strand of CAWUFW010004453.1, from coordinate 1,356,906 downwards.
GGTGGCCAACATCACTGGGAACAGCCCCGCCACCCACCGACCACGTACGCAACCTAGGGGTCATCCTCGACCCCACCCTCTCCATGACTAAGCAGGTCAACGCCGTTTCCTCATCCTGCTTCAACATCCTCCGAATGCTCCGCAGGATCTTCAAGTGGATCCCCACCGAAACAAGAAAAACAGTCACCCAGGCCCTCGTCACCAGCAGGCTGGACTACGGAAACGCCCTCTACGCAGGAACGACGGCTAAGCTCCTGAGACGGCTGCAACGCATCCAGAACGCCTCTGCACGTCTTATCCTCGACATCCCCCGACGCAGCCACATCACACCCCACCTGAGAGACCTGCACTGGCTCCCTGTCAACAAGAGGATAACCTTCAAGCTCCTCACCCACGCACACAAAGCACTCCACAACTCCGGACCAGCCTACCTCAACAGACGACTCAGCTTCTACACCCCCACCCGCCAGCTCCGCTCGACCAGCCTCGCCCTCGCCACAGTCCCCCGCATCCGGAAAATGACCGCCGGCGGCAGATCCTTCTCCCACCTCGCCGCCAAGACCTGGAACACCCTCCCCACCAACCTCCGACAGACCCAAGACCTACTGGCCTTCAGAAGACTCCTCAAGACCTGGCTCTTCGATCAGTAGCAGCACCACCCCCCTCTTCCCCCAGCGCCTTGAGACCCTCGCGGGTATGTAGTGCGCTTTATAAGTGACATGATTGATTGATTGATTGATGCTATTAATAATGAGCACTGACCAAAATAAACAAGCTCATAGACAGAACATTGTTCCTCACAGACATGCTAGATTGATGAGCTGGTAGTGGCAGAGACAAGCAGGATCAGTCAAACAGAAAGGTAGGATGCAGGAAAACATTAAAACAAATATAGCATGTTTACTGCTGAGAACTAGCATACAAGAGAGACAATAAAAAATGCATGTACCCTCTTGGAAAAGAAAAAAAAAGAGTTCCCAGAAATCGAGCACTGGTGGAGGAGTACAAGGGATCAGTCAGAGATGTGGGAAACAGAGTATGCTCCACAGGGAGGAGAAAGATGTGCTGGACAGCCTAAAACAAATAAAGTCAGCAAATAGAAAGCAAGCAAATATGAGTTACAAAACACAAAGCCAATGGCAAGGAATGGGCAGAAGTCATTCCTAAGGATGCTTTCAGCATGTCCCCGATATGTCTTTGTACGCTGGTAGGCTTCGACCTAAAAAGTGTGAACTGAATTAAAAGGTGCATGATTGACAAGGGCATTTTTCAGGTGCAAGTGTGGCTGCTCTTTGAAACATTCATAGCATATATGTGTAGTTTGTGCCTGAGGGAAAAAAACGTAATTAGGTTTTTAGTAGCTGCAGTGTATATCTCAGCAAGGGTAAGTTCATAAGGTTTATGAATTCACAAAACAGGTGTAAATTGTAATGATTTTGTAGATGCTAATTTCATTGAGATTCAAACCTGAAAAAGCTAACATTTTTTATTGTAACTAGTATCAGATTCAGAGACTACACTATACATACATTGTTGTGACTCATTGTTCTCCTTGCCCATAACTTACAAGGCTTCGTTATCTTTATTAGGGAAGGGAGATGAATCCTATCCGGATCTACTTGCCTTGCTGATTGGGATAATAGTGACACTCATTGTCGCGATGGGAGTGAAGAACTCAGTTGGATTCAACAATGTGCTCAACCTGGTTAATCTGGTAGTGTGGATCTTCATGATTTTTGCAGGTTTCTTCTTTGTCGATTCCGACAACTGGACCGGTGGGCAGTTTCTACCGTATGGATGGTCAGGGGTGAGTTCACTTCTTTGGAAACTTCATTACAAATGCACCATGCTCTGTTGTACGGAAACATGGCGGGTCCTCAAAGTACGTGTCGGAAATTGCTGTTTTAGGATGCATTTTGAAAATCATTTCCCCAAAATATTGACCTTTATTGTTTGATTCATTTATTTCCATACCATAAGTATTTAATGTAAATTGTAGGACTAGAATCCTTAATTCCCTATGGGTCAGGGGTTTCAAAATGCAGAGATAACCGCAGCTTCTTTGTCAGAAACCCTGTAATTGCTCAAACTTTGAACGAGGCTGGGTGAATAGGAGTTTGGTGGGGCATGCTGTTTACCTTACATTACAGAGCAACTGTTGATCAGGGACAGGTCTAGCGTGGTATGATTGGTGCAGACGCACCCGACGCTGACCTTCCCTGACTCATCATAAAGTACTGCCCTAGAGGGTTAATATGCCTGCTGCAAAGATTGTGTACCATGCAGATCACCAAACTGTATTTTATGTGGATAGCTCAGTGGGTTACTGCTTTTCTCACAGAGATCCTTTTGTTACTTGCGGTTCATACGTTACAATTCTAATATAGCATAGTGACCTATCAGATTGTGCCATCAAAGAGCTGCATGCAAACTCCAAGGCACAAGGTTGAACCTTATGTTTTGTCCCAGTCTTTCATCATCCTAATGTTGTTATAAAATGTTAGCTTGGGTACAAGTACTTTTTAATTAGGAAAGCCAACCCCAACCACTGTTGTACATTTTTAATACAGAGTTTTTGCTTCTTCAGACCAAACACTCTTAAAATATACTGCCTTCTAGTATGGATGACATGTAATTCCTACACCTTCTAATCATCATTGTCTTATGTAACATTTCCTATAGACTGATTTACACAGGTATGATTCACTGCCTCTATATAATGTGTATGTGATGTTCTCTGACACCCTACACTGGTATGAAAAGCACTATAAAACAGCTGACATGCATGTGAGAGAGGGGCTAGGGACAGATGAGGGGCATTGTTGGAGGGTAGCAGTGAGGGAATTTGTGGAGAATGAGGTCATTGAGGGTGCCAAAAACGATTGTTGCACTGGGCGCCACCACACTAATACCAACTGTTGATTCTGGAACACCCAATCCATGCAGCACTTGGGCTGGATAACGTGGCCTACATCATTCTCAAGCGGAAGTATGACAGAATTAAATCTTAATCCCGACTGCAGGAAATACCTCATCTCGGCTTTGTGCCACATCTTGGCCTCCCATTGTGCACAAGCTCTGTCCCTAATGCATTCACCTTATCAATATCCTCTAGCCTCACCAGACAACTTTAATAAGGTTGTGGGGAGTTACAATATTGAGTTTGACAAAATGATTCAGCATATATGAGATTATAATATCCACACCGTAATTTCTAAGCTTTCTTCTCCCCATCCAGGTCTATACTCTATTTAGGCAGAACAGGTCTGAGACATGCAGATAGTGCACCGTTCTACAGAGGAAGAGACCTTTGTGGTAACCCATTGCTACTTAAGTCTGCTATTGCACACAGTTCTGTAGCAAATTATGCATTTATATTTTTGCAAATATGCAAAAGACTTAAAAATTTTCATATACGTCTTACAACTTAGAAAAGAATGCTAAAGCAGCATTTCAAAACAAAGAGGGAGTTCTAACCTCATACATTAAATTATCCCCACTACTGTCCTGCATCAATCTATTCATATGAACTATTCTATATAGTGCATTTTCAGAAGCATGTGCAGTGAGCTCCTTGATTAATGTGTGTCTTCCTAGGCTTTGCTGTGCCAAGCTGGCTCTCTGTGCTACATACTAACACAAATTGCATTGTTCCTGGAGAAGACCTAATACTTACCAGTCTCTACCATATTAGAAATGCATACCACGTATTACATTATATGTATAACTAGTCACCATTTGTGTCTGAATATTGGCAGTATATTGTCTGGATGAGCAAGGTTTATATTTTAATACTTGTATGGGGCAGATTTACAAGCCACCTGCGCCACCAGTACGTCACTTTTTGTGACGAACTGGTGTCGTATTTCTCTGCCCCATATTTACAAGGACAGGAAAAGCCACCCTGCGTGACTTTTCCTCTCCTTGTAAATATGGCCCCTTCACACGCAGCACTTTGCGTGGAAGGGGCGTTCCATGGGTGTTGCTGTGGGTGTTCCCACGCAACACCCATGGAACGAGACACATTTCCAGATTTACGAGGAATTGTAAATCTGGAAATGCGTGTCAATGCTCCGCCTCCCCAGGGGAGGCGTAGGGAGGTGCAACGAGGAGAAACGTTTTAATTTCTCCTCGTTTTTGTTTCCTGTTTCAATGTGTGCTGCATTTTGCAGCACACATTGAAAGAGGAAATCACCTCTAATGATTGTTTTTGTTCAGGAAGGGTTCCCTTCCTGAACAAAAACAATCATTGAAAGAATGCTGTTTTTCAACTTCTTTGTGTGCTAATGCAACACACATAGAAGTTGAAAAGCGGCATTTCAGATTGTTTTTGTTCAGGAAGGGAACCCTTCCTGAACAAAAACAATCTTCCCCACGACGCAGGCATCCTTGTACCATGGTTCAAGGGTGCCTGCGCCAGCGCATGGCAGCTGTTTGTGCGCCAGTGCAGGGGGAAGCACAGAGATGCGACATATTGTTGTAAATATGTTGCATCGCTGTGCTTTCCAAACTAACGCAGCAAAATTACTTGCTGCACCGTGCTGCGTTAGTTTATTGTAAATCTGCCCCGTATATGTACAATTACGCTATCTGTATGTAAATGTCTTGCCATTTATTGCTCAGATTGTGATCAAAATATAATATGTGAGTCGTGCAATACAATATTGTCATCAATTATTTTATTAAAAGTAAAATAATGGTTGCATGTCTAGGTTACAAATGTAAGACATGTTTTCTCATAATACCCCTGTCCTTCCTGGTAACCAGAGGCTGATTAATCAATGTATCTGTGGTTTTACATAGTATCGAAATGATTATGTATAATATTTTGTCATTTTATTAACAGGTACTGAAAGGTGCAGCTACATGTTTTTATGCTTTTATTGGATTTGATATTATTGCAACCACTGGAGAGGAAGCAAAAAGTCCAAATACATCAATTCCATATGCTATAACAGCTTCCCTTATCACATGTCTAACAGTTTATGTCTCTGTAAGTACTCAGTTTCATGTTACATGATATATTCCTGCTGCTTTCTATATCTACATAACTTCTGCAAAACATGCTAGGTTTGTAAAATGTTTTTGTTATGAGTTACATTTATTATTACCTCTCACTTACTACTTGGAAAATAAAAAGTACTATCCCCACATTGAAGTGCTGTCTGTTTATCCAAAGAATGAATTTTGATGGTAAATTCTTTAAAATTCGGCAAAATCACAAATGTAAAGCTTTTGATAACCCACGCTGCCTCTCCACTTGAATGAAAATGGACGGTTTCATTAATTAATTGCTCAAGTTATTGGTTAACAAATGCTTTACATCATGACACCACTAGGTTTTAATAGAAGCATGACAGGTTCTTAAAGTGACCTGTTCAGCACTGAAAGGGGAGGAGAAACAAATCTAGGGGCAAGAGACTGAAAATAATACAATTGTCCTACCAAAAGGTTGAGAGCCTAATGTCTTCAATAAGAAAAGGACCAAAGAGGTACAGATGACAGTGAATATTGAGCACTCTGGAAAACCACAGAAAAGGAATGACTCTGCAAATCTTTTAGCACCAACACTACAGAATGTAAATGACATAGCAATTAAAAGACATCTGAAGCTGCTACAATTCATTGCTGTATTGTCTGTTTTCAAAAGGCTTAGTGGAAAACATGGCCTGAGGAGATCGCCATCTTGTTGGAATGTGACTTCCCTTGAGGAAGAAATATGTAAGTAGCAACTATGAGATAAAGACAATGGCCTGAGGAGGCAGGGTGCTAGAGGCACACCTTACAGAAAGACCTGGGGTTCTGAGGATGCCAGTGTTGCAAACAATATGGCAGGCACACATCTTTCAAGACATACTGCTCTTTTCAAATTCTAGCTTTAAAAATCCTATCACTCAACAAAAAGAGATAGCAGAGGTTCCAAGAATAATCATTGACATGTTTGCTCTTTTGGGTTGCGTGGAACAGTCAGAAAATGTTTCCAAAACATGAGCAGATCGGATAGCTCCAAAGTTTATCAATGTATTCTCAGTTGCAGAGCCATAGTGATATTGGTAAATGTTCACTTCTTACATGTATCGGTGTTTCATTTATTGATATTGCATCTAAGGCCATTGAAGAATGCCCAGAACTGATTGGTCATGACTGGCCCATTGACAATATTAACTAGGAAGTAAAATGAAGGACCAATGTAGCCTACAAATAAACTGTTTGTATGGAAAACAAAATATCAATATATTTTCGGAGGGGATTTCATGCAACATAATCGAATTGTATGTTAATGAAAGTACCTTATTGATCGAAAGAACAGGAGGCAACACTAAAAATAAAGAAAAACAATGCAGAGCCCATTCTACTGTATCCGTAGGCGTTTGACCAAAATATCAACACAAATATATTGCAAGACTCAAACATTGTGCCAGAATAGTGTCACGTCAAAAATGTTGTGAGACCTAATATTAATATTAAGTTTAATATTGATAATATTAAAAATTGAATTAGAAATTGTTAATTTAGCAAAGTGTTGTGGGTTTGTAGTGGGATAGGGTGGGAAGTGTAAGTTATTATTTGACTTAATAATGAAATAGTATTTAATTTAATTATGCAATTGATCACAAATAGATCATTTATTCTTTTAATTAATTGTTAATTGGCTGTTTAGTGTAATTTATTAAACTGCATACATTTTGTATTGATTGTATTACTTTAATTGCTTTTTTAATAATGTTAATAATTTATCATTTTTTAATAATATTTATTTCTAATTAACTTTAAATATTGATGTTTATATTTTAGGGTAGCAGGGTGGGAAGAGTTTTACTTGAAAATCTTTTAAAGATGTTTTAAAGTAATTTTTTTAATATACATTCTTCTTTTTAAATGTAATTGTATATGTTTTATATTTAATGATGTAATTGATGATTTTAAATATATATATTTTTTTGTCTATTTACATTTTTATTTAAAAAAATACGGAGTAGGAATTGTAAATCGCATCCTTGCAAAGTCCAATACGTCCCGACTTTTGCTTCTGTTGGATTTGGAACAGTAAATCAGACCACTCCAAAGTCCAAAAATATCCCTACTTGCTTGGAGATGGATTTGGAATACTAAACCCTGCCCCTCCATAGTTTAACACATTTCTTACTGTTGCTCAGATTGGAGTGGTAATAGTAAATATTACCCCCCCAAAGAAAAGTCCAACGCTTTATCTAATTGTACTTACTTTTTATTGGGAATAGTACATCTAACCCCTCCAAAGTCAACCACTTCCCTACTATTCCTCATACTGAAGTAGGAATAGTAAATCTGACTTCTCCAAAGTTCAAGACTTTTCCTAGTGTTGCTCAGATTGGAGCGGAGTCCAACACTTTCCCTACTATTGTACTGATTGGAGTGGAAATAGTAAATCTGACATCTACAAAGTCCAACACTTTCCTTACTGAAGCTCAGATTGGAGTAGGAATAGTAACTCTGACCTCTCCAAAGTACAACACTTTCTTACTGTTGCTACAACTGTAGTCGGGATAGTAAATCTGACCCCTACAAAGTCTAATTGGTAATGCTTAATATTTATTAAATATGTTTTAAAATTATTTAAACTAAATAATTTGTGAATATTTATTTTACGTTTACTATTTGGAACATTCTGTTTTCATTTAATATTTTCAATTTTTGTTTGGTTACACATATGTCTATTATTTTTTCTCATTGTTATTATTATTAATATGTTAATGTAGGTGGATTTTATTAATTGGTATTAGTTGCTTGAATAAAGTTTTAGTTTTTTTAAAGTATGTTTTTTTATATTTTCAATTTCATTTTATATATTTCTTTTTTAAATATTATATCTATGTATTTGTCATTATATCATTGTGTAAAACTTTAATGTCTGAATTTATTTAAATATAATGTAATATATAGTAAAATCGATGTATTTGCCTGTTTTTGATGATATTCTGGTCTATTTTATTTTTGTTAATTACAAATAAACCGTGTAAACAAAATACTTTTGCTCTCTATATTTTTGTGATATTTAGTTATCCCAATATTTTTGGTGCTGATATTATGTCATGCAACCCTACCCAAAATATCTAGAAATATAATTTGTCCACCTTATCTCACATATGGCAGGCATATGTGTGTGAGGAGAGGTACTTTCTGTGTTCTGGATGATGTATTTTTCTATGCCAGTTTTTCAGATTTCTGACCTCTGCTGGAAAAACAAAGCCTAGTGCAACTATATACCAGTATCAACAATGCTCCAATGTATTTAGAATATAGAATCTTATCATTTTGATTACAGTATTTCTAGAGTTATATTTTCGAATGTTCACTTTCTGGTAGCACAGAATACCAGGAGAAATAGGTAGGTCTATGCTCAGTCATGATTCTTCCTTTGGAAGTCTCTTCCTTGCCATTTTTTTCACCAGGGTGATATTCAATTTTACACAAACACGTGATAAGCCCTCTCTTCCACCAAGCTTTTGGTAAAGAGTAACGTTGTCATTTCTGTCTGTTGTCTCTGCACCTCCTTCTGTTGTCTAATCAGCACTGTGAACAATCCTAGGGTTAGACTAAAAAATAATACAAACAAATAAAAAGGCTGGTAATACAGATGATAGAAGGGGTGAAGATAGGGTGCATCTATTACAGGTGGGTTCAATATGTTTTAGAATTGTGTTTAGAATTGTGTTTAGAAGGATGTACATATTAAGAATGTTGCAGATGTCCTGGAAATACTAAGCATTGAGTAATCGCTGCAAGCATAGTGATGAAGAATACTGGGAGTGATACACCAAGGAAGAGACTGTGCTGAATTAGCATCCCCAGCACACAGAAGTTGAGATTTTGTATATGTCAGGAACAGTGATTTATTGATTAGATATTGTCAATCAGTCTGGATTAAATGGAAATCAATTCAGGTACCAAAGGCACAGTTAAGTTTCTTCTCACCTGACTAATCAGAAATGTATTGCAGCTATATGTTTGAATGAGCTTTGAACATACATATCTGATTCCTGTTGTAGTTGAAGACATACTCAGGAATAGCAGTCAATATTGTGCACTTACACTACTGTGGTTTATTTATCTTTTTATTATTTTCTATATCAGAGACAAGGCACAGAGGATGTCAGAGCACAGTATATGTTAAAATATAATAACTATAAAAGGATTGTAAAAATACATACGAAAAAAAGAAGTGAGTTCATGAGGGTATGGATATATATTACGGGGGTCCTAAAGAAGCAAGTCTTTTTTGAAAATCATGTGTGAGGCCATGAGGCATAGCTCTGCTGGGGTAAAGTTCTATATTCTGAAGACTGGACAGGCAAAATATTTTTTTATCTAAGGGCATGGAATCTCTATACCACATTAGGCTTGATTACCCAGGGATGGTAAGCTAATTGAACAGGATTTGGTGTGTGGAAACATTGTGTCAATTTGATTGATCACCTAAACAATTTCTAAGATGAAACTCATAGCACGGGTAACACATTGGAGTCAATCCACATGGTTAAGATGTAATCAAAGAGCTGTGTACCAATAAACAGTTATCCAGATGCATGGAGGACTGTATACTTGGGTGCTTGTCGAAAATTAGGTAGACCAATAAGAAGAATGTAACAAATTAATTGACAGGGGTAACTACCCACCTCAAGTAATACTCACAATCCTTGTTATGGTGAACCACTAAAGTCACTAAATAAACCTGAGCTCAACCTTTGGTAGCAATGGCAAAAAGCAGAAAGGCTTAACTTAGAGGCAATGTGTAAAGTATTTATGCAGTACTAGCACAGTCATAAAGTTAAAACAGAACACAAGACAAATTCCAAACCAATTTAGAAAAATGGAGAATACTTTAATAAATAAAATGACTCCAAAACAATAAAAATTCAATAAGGAAACCAGCGATATAGTTATTAAATTTGAATTAAAAATAGCTTCAAAAAGCATTAAGCATCAACTGCGGTCAATTGGTTGTGCTTGACTGGTACCTAGGCATGAGTTATGACATTTGCGATTGAGTGCAGTTTGGATACCATTTCTTCGTCTGTCCTAAGTACAAGAGGGAGAGCATGTCTTGTCCTCTAGGGTTCTTCTTAGGTCTCAGACAGCAGTTTCAGCCCTCTTCTGATCTTCCACAAGTCCAGTGGTGCTCTGATGAGGGTACTGGGGATGACACATTTATGTCTGGCACCAGCAGGTGTAGGTGACTCCGGAACCCTCCCTAACCGATAGGTTAAAATATACCACTGGTAACATAACCCACTTTTGCAGCAAATCTTGTGTCCTAAAACATACAATCCAACAGTGCCCCTCTCTGCCTAAATTCAAGATGGTGAAACCCCTCTCCCCTTGTGCAGAGCCTGTGTACCCACCCCAGAGGTGTGGCCAGGGAAATGAGCACCCCCTCTTCTGTGGTCATTTCCGACCAGTTTTGAACACAGCTTCCGCCCCATTGTGTTTAAAACCTGGCTCACTGGGGGAACAAAGAAGGGTTCTGTGCAGGTGTCATTTGATATCTGCCTGTGCTAGGGGAGGTCCCTTAGAAATTATTTCAGTTCCTGTGCACGGCCAAAATAATCATCCTGCAAGAGAAACCCTTCTACATATCCCAAACCTTTTGTCTCCTGCTCTGGGAGCAGTTTTTACTCCTCATTCATGGTTAATCATTCAGAGGACTGCAGCTGGTGGCTAATGCAAATTAATCTCCAAAGGATTTAGGTAGATTGGGAACCTGACTTCAACAGGAAATTGGATTTTTAATAAGTATTAGCCGGCATTCCAAGAATGAAATTTCTAGGCATTTCCTAGTCAGGGATAAAATTCTAAAATTGAATATTGTATCCCAGTGTTTTCCTATGGATCAGCCAGACATGCTACTGTGAAAATAGCTTTTTGAGCTTTTTCACTGCAAGGACATGTTTAACAATAAACCTTTAAATGTCCTACTTTTAAATATCATGTACCCTGCCTTATGAGCAGTAGGGCCTACTTAGAGGTGACATATTATTATTTAAAAGGAAGGTTTAGATATGTCAAAAGGGCTTATTTTGACAGGTCAAATTGCAGTTTAAAACTGCTTTAACCAGGCTACAGTGGTAGGCCTGAGGACACGTATTACACTGTCACTGTAGTGGATGGCACAATTGGTGCTGGAGTCCACTAGTAACATTTAACTGACAGGCCCTGGGAACAATTTGTATCATATACTAGGGACTTATAGGTAAGTTAAATATTCCAATTGTGGATATACCAATTTCCTCATGTTGAAAGGAGGACCACATACACTTTACCACTGGTTAGCATGGGTAAAGTACACAGAGTTCTAAAGCCAGCAAAAATGTATGGTCCAGCATAAGGTGTATGGTGACCACTAAGAAAAGGTGGTTTTCCCTAAAAGAGCATTCCTGTAGTCTAGTCCACAACTTAGATCGCCGACTTTATGTCAGATTTAAGTGAGGAAGGTTTTGAGGGTTTTTAAGAGTAGTCCCTGAAATTGTGCATTGAATTGTCATGATTTTTAACATGGAGATAAAAAATGATTTCTTTCTTTCTTCATGATATACAGGAATTTCACTCTGTTAATTACAGTGGGACTTGTGCCAAGAGAGGTTAGACAAGTCAATAGTGCCTGAATTTAGATTATTTGTCTCTAAGAAGATATAAACAAGAATTCTGAAGTTTTCTGGCAGTTAATTCTAAGAGCTGTGCCATCCAACTCCATATCTTTTCCAAGGTCGTTTAAAGTTGGTCTTTATGAAACTGGGGCGATACCTTCAGGTTTTTAAGCATGTCACCGGTATGTTGGTGGTAGGATGTCCCCATGTCATGCAACAATTTGCCCAGCCATTCCTAATAAATGTAAAATGTGGAGCAGATTAATAGGTAGTTTGTAGCACTACGGGCTTCATGTAGAAATGGAAAGGAGCAAGAGTCCTTTATCTGTACATGTATGGAGTGGTTATGCAAGTAGCTACAGAACTAGTGGAAAACTTGGTCCTCAATGCCTAAATGGGACTTCTTGATGTTAAGGAGAATATTATGGCTTCCAGTATACAAACCCACAGAGATATCAAAGAGAATCAAAAGGCATGGTTCCCCTTTTTCCAAGACATAGAGGGCATCATTTATGGAGCAGTTGAGAGTATGGGAAGGTCTGAATCAATACAAGTAACGGAGTCAGCTAGTTCTGTATGGTGGGCCACAACCAACCTTCAATACTGGAGCAGGCGAAGCAATAAAGAGGTCCCCAATTGGGAGATACGTGTGACAATGGATTCTATTTTTATATTCAAAGGGTATGTTGAAGTGATATATTGTTTTATACAGTGGTAGGTAATACTTAATAATAATAATAATAAGTATTATTAGTATTATTATTATTATAATAACACTAGCAATAATAATAATAATTATTAGCAGTATTAATATTATTATACTACTACTACTACTACTAATAATAATAATAATAATAATAATAATAATAGTAACAATAATAATGTAGGAGAAAATATGACATGTTATGGAATTGGGATTGTGGGAATTTACAAATTCAAATCCACCTGAGGCCTGGTGAGAGAAAGAGGAGGAATAATGCATTGTGTGAGTATTTTCTCTTGAAGTCAGAGACACTGAGTCCTCTCTCAGGAAGACCAGTGGGCAGAGAGGAATTATCAAATCAGATATTAAAATTAAGTGGTACTTAAAAAGCATTGCGATGGCCTGCAGTGTTAGCAATGGAAGGGAGAACTTTGACGGAAAGCTGCTTTACACATAGTAGAAGTGCATTGAGTTGAATTGAAAGGTTAAGGTATTGGATTTGCTAGTGATGGCCTTTTAGGCTACAAATCTGATTGTTATTGTTGAAGTCCTTAGTGAGTTGTAATAGTCATTCATTAAAGGTAACAGGAGGTGAAAAAGTGAGGGCTACTTGGTGGATGCATATGGTCTTTCATATAATCTAGGGATGGAAAGGTGTGAAATAGCAGGGTTGAGAAAAAATCATTGACTGATGTAAGGACCTTCAAAGTGTCCACTCCTAGTGCTCCTTACAGTAGAGGGTGCCAGAGTAATCAGAAGGAACAAGACTGGCTGTGAGATTACAACCAATAAGGTGGAGGCAAACGTGGAAGTGCCTTAAGAGGGTTGAGTAATAAAGAGAGATGTTCATTTTGCTGGTAAGGGGCAAGTGAAGGGTTTTAGATTTCTGGTGCCTTGAGGGAGAGGAGTACTGAATCAATCAGCAGGACATTTTTATTGCTAGCTTAGACTATGACTTTTCCCTGATGATGCTACGGTCCGCTTTGAAATAAAGGGAAGCAGAAGTTGTTGTATTAGGTTATTTTATCTTTGAGAAATACAGAGAGGCTTCCTTTGACAGTTTATGTCCTTGCCTATAAGCTAAAGGAATAACCCACATGCAGTGGTATTGGTCTGTGGTTACCAATGGAGGATTCTATTTTAGAATGGAGCATTTATAGTTTTTGTTAGTATTTCACAATACCTTTATAAGGTAAATGAGGAGAATATGCCATGTTTGTGAATTAAACATGTTAGGTGCTGAAGGGAGCAAGTGAGAGAGAGAAGAAGACTGCCCTTGAAGAACCATCCAGACACAACATTTAGGCTTGAGATGTTGTGCGTCCTAAACTCCATTATGCCAACATAAATATTTTGTTGTGCATGATGAGGTAATCAATGAAGTGACAGACTGCCTGCATGATTGGATTTTGAAGTGGACTATTGAAAGAGGTTCATTTTTGGGTTTGGGAGAAAAAGAGGGTATAAGGGTTGGGATCAGGTGAGAATCAGACTTTATGTTCCCCCTCCATGTGTTTCTTAAGCCCAGGATTGCGTCCATCTATCCTGTGAAACATAGATCAGAGAGGTGAATTTGGAGACGTAAACTGCCTGATACATCAAAGTTCACATGCCATTGAGATGATCAAAAATGGTTAGATGCAAAAGTCATCTTTATAGATAGCAGAACAGTGCTTGACTTGGAGGCATCTGGAGGTTCCATCAAAGTGGATATATCATACATTTAGCAATTGTGTTAAAGTAAAGGTAAGAAGCTGCATGCTAATGACATCTTGACAAGCACGTAGTTGTATACTTGTACAGTCTTTCCACAGTTCACAGCTTGAAACGAGGTCACTGATCAGGGCTGCTGATTAAGAAAAGAGCTGGGACCAAAATAAATTAGTCAATTATTAACAGCTAGGTAAGAAAAAGGAAGAAATAAACAAACAACCACGTCAGAATAGATAGTGGGGATAGGGTTTCTCAGGGGTAAGTTCAAGCAGGAACTGAACATGGTGTTGACATACCTATAAGGGACAGTGTAATGTCCTAAAATGTCCTATGGTCCGTTCTGGCTCTCTTAACAAACCCAAGATGGCCACAAAAGCTATATCCACTTAAAGAAAGGATAGTATTATTGGCTGTCATTGACAGGCCACATGAAAGTGATATTTGCTGTAGTTGGATGTACGATGTGCTGAACATAGGCATAGTGAACATCTTTCAATGCCTTTGTTGGTAGTTTTGATTCCCATACAAACCCTATAAATTCCCCCAATTTCAGGAACTTGCATACTCAAAAATGAATGTCAGTTGGATTTACTGGTTTATGCATTCCATCAGATTCTTTGCATTTAATTGTATTTCATTAATGTTGTTCTGTGAACCTCCAACTTATAAAGTAAACCTGAACTGTTGCCCCATGCTTTTATTAAGTTAGGCGAGCACTTATCTTCCATTGTTCCATCTAAGGCTAATCTAATTCTTCCTTGTTGCTAGTCTTGGTGTAGAGAAATGGAGACTCAGAAAAAATCCAGTATCTTCGGGGAAGAAACTTTTCTGACTTCAGTTAGCAAAGTTTTTTTTTTAACACATTTACATTAAAGAAATCGAATCTTTCCTATTGGTCATTTACCACTATAACAATCCAGATGCATTTACTTCACTCTTATGTTCCACTTGTAAGCATTTGCCTGTCCAAAACTGCTCCTTTTGTTAAAACCACCTATTTGGATCTTGTATAGATTTTTGATCCATGGACAATCCCAATAATCACCAAAGTGATTCCGAGTTAATATGTTTTTTCTCATCTGTGCTACTAAATGAAAGACATAATTCTTTTTCACTAACCACTATGGCCTTATTTTGAGTTTGGCGGTCCGAACCTACAGTGGCAGTCGGACCGCCATGGAACCGCTGCTGTCGCCAGAGAGTCGTGATCCCTTGTGGACTTGCAGTGGTTAGAGGCCCCTAATATGCTGGCTGTGCCGCTGCAGCACCGCCAAACATATTAGAAGTTTCCTCACTGCCACATTTTTCATGGTGGTAAGTACACCATGAAAAGTGTGGCAGTGAGGAAACAAAGGGGGCCCTACAGGGACCTCAGTGCCAGGGGATGCATGCAGGGGGGCACATGGTATGCCCCCTGTCTGCATTCACCCTTGGATCCTGCAGGGAATGGACTGGACAGACTCTACCCTGCTGGAGCATGCATTGGCGTTCACATTGCAGTGCCTTGATAAGGTTCAAGTATGAGCCTTAGTACTGCACTGTCATAAGCCAGCCTCTGCAAGACCACCCGACCTGGATTCCTGTTGGAGTCCGGTGGGCGGTCACATTATGGCTTTGGCAGTGTGGCAGCAGGTTGCAGGCACGGCGGCCTGCTGCCATACTGCCAAAGTCATAATAAGGGCCTAAGTCTCTTACACTTGCACTTTTCTAAAAAAACATTCTAAGTTGTTTTACATGGTGTGTTTTTCACAGTTGTTGTTAGTTTACTGAGCAAATGTTCTAATCAACTGCTATGATTCTTATTATCAATATCAGCTCTTCTGTCTTTGAATACTAAAGTATTTCTTGACACTGTCATTTTTAAATATTCACATGATAGAAAATGGTACTGTTCTTATTACATCATTATTTTGATCACCTTTTCTCTTTCCAAGATGAATGCGTTTGTATTCAATGTTGCTTCCCCATTTATAACCTGTGTTTGTAATTTTTTTGCTAGGTGAGTGTTATCCTAACATTGATGGTGCCATACAAGGAGATTGATGTGGAAAGCCCTTTAATGGAGATGTTTGTACTTCACGGATTCTATTCTGCTAAGTACATTGTGGCAATAGGAGCTGTAGCAGGATTGACCGTCAGCTTGCTAGGCTCTCTTTTCCCAATGCCAAGAATTATTTATGCAATGTCTGGAGACGGACTCCTTTTTAGGTTAGTAAAACAGACTCTTCCGATTTCTTTTTCCCTCTTTTAATAACTTATGGTATTGCTTGGATATTTAGTTAGCAAGATAAATAATTTTACCTCACATCATGCAGTAGATTTGTATTCCTTACAAACTTCTACAAGGGAATCTCGTAAAATATGAGAGACTCTGTCAATACTCACATTCTTCTTGCCCATTGCTCAGGGACTCTTCACAAGTTGGTGATAATGGAGAATCAGCCATCCTACCTCATTCTCTGCCTCATTACAGAGGCAGAGCAACCATTGGATGAACTGTATCTTCCAAGTCCTTATGGCTTGGCATCTGCCGACATAACACTGCAATCATGATGCCCACTGGTTTTACTGGTGTCTGGACAGTCCTCTGCAGGAAACAGATATCAGTATCTTCCACATGCTGACAGAAAACTCCCAGTGCATCTGTAATATTGATTTTACTTAAAAAAAACATTTCTGTGGTTTTCTTTGTACAATGCAAAAAAATGCCAAGAAGTTGAGGTCAAACTGACTTACAATTACCAAGCATGTGATTTAAAGATGTAGCTGAATCTAGATGAAAATTCGCTGGTGGAATTTCTTCTACCATAGAGATACTGTGGCTTATGAAAATTGACTTGTGGATTGCCTCTGAATTAAACATTTCCACTCCTAAAGTTTCATTTGAAAATAATTTGTGCCTCATTCTACTAGAATAGTTCAAATATGGACACAGAATTTGCCCATAAAACTGAGATCCCCCTATGTTTGCTGAATATCATGCAACAATTGAATATTAACTTGCCACATGATAAGTGTATCAGAGATTAAGGGGCAATTTATAATTTGGTGGATGGGGATTTGGCAGTCAGTCCAAAGGAGTAACTTACTTTCGTGCCTTGACTATACCTCCACCTGCCAAATTATGAAATGACCCCCAAGCCGGCGGTAATTTCTTGTAGCATTGCCAGGAACCATCATCATGTCAGTTCCTGTCAGTGCCTTTTGCAGTTTGACACACGTCTCCGTCAAGCATGACAGAGCCACACTGCAAACTTTTTCTTTCTTATTTTCAAAATTAAAATCCCAAACGGGGATTTTCTTTTTAAATTAAAAAACGCAATGCTCCCCTTGCCATAGCAGTCCTCTCCAATGGTAAGAGACTTTTATAGTTTTCACTGCTCCTTACCACAAGGGTTTTTCTGGAGGAGACAGGCGGTGAAAACTGACCTTTAATTACGCTCATCTAAATTAGGTGGGAAGAATTAGAGGTCAACAGCGGAGATGGAGTAGTCTCTGCCATATTCAAACCAAAGGTCCACCGGCATTGATAATGGGTCTTGTTGCTACAGAGTATCCATACTGCCAAGATATAAATCAGGCTCTTACCGTTGTCCAAAGGTTTTCATTTTTAATGAGATTTTGTAACTGACTATTGTGAAAGACTTTGGATACAAAAATACAGTATCAACAGTAAAGAGGATCTCCTTATGATAGTGGAAAATTGCTAGTTTTCTTAAAGTGGGCAATCATTTCAAAAGTAGAAAGAGTCACAGTTCATTTTTATAGAGATGCTTGTAGTACCCATCAGCGATCGTACCTCTTTCCTCTTCATTCTGTCCTGATAAAGAAATACTTGAATATATATACCATTTTATTGCGACTCATACTTTTACACTTTATTTTACTGCATGCTTGATTTTGACTGTTTAATTTTTAATATATAACCTTTTTATTTTCTTAAATGTATGGATCACTATGTTTTTAAATATAATGTAACTACTTTTCATTCATTCTATACATCACTTTTAATTATTACTAATCCGTTATAAAAAGGTATCTTTTTAGTTTAGGTGGGAGTTTATTTTTTAATTTAAACTTAAAAAAAATATGTTTTCTTTAATTGAATATATTTAAATTAATTAAATAATTAATTGAAAATTAGGTTAATATTACTGTAGCATTTTTTATATTGAGTTCTACATTTAAAAGAAATATATAAATTTAACATAAAAATATTCTTACTAATTTATCATGAAGTTTAATAAACTTTTTTTACTTTTCCCTATTCTTTACCATTATTTTCCACCACGACTGTGGAGTCTCCCAGTGGTAAAGTATAGAAGAAAGTAAAAGGTTTATTAAGCCATCAAAATCTAGCAAAAGTATTGTTTATGTTGAATACTAATGCACATTTTTATATACTTTTGCTAAAGTTAGAACAAACTAAAAAATGCAAACGATTTGATTAGAAAATAATTGTAATTAATTTTGAATCAAACTTTATTAATGTAAACATATTAAATCATTTATTATGAAGTTTAAATTAAAAATAAATTCTCACCCAAAGTAAAACAGTTATTCAATTTTATTATAATAGTAATTTAATAAAATGTTGATAATAATTAATGTTATATTAGTTTATAAATTCAAAAGGGGTTGTTAAAATATTTTATAATTAAATAATAAATATGTTCTGTTTTAGATATTTTTGTTAACATTAAATTATATTTATATTTTTCAATTTTAAAATAATCTAATTGAATTTAACATATTTCCCATGGAGTTTACTTTAAGTCCCTACCTTCATTATTTTCTAAGGGAGTATGTTTCTGGACTAGTGGTTGGCCAAGTGTGGTGCTAGATTTACTCCAGCTCTGGAGTAATATACTACTGTTTTGGGCCTCTATCTGGCTGCAGCAACTTTATAAGTGCTGTTTGTCAATTGCAATGGACTACTGTTTTGTGGATGGGTGCATGTCCCTCCCTAAACCCCTCCCGGACAGTACCTAAATCCTGGCCCTGCCTACTCCCCTCCCTTTAAGTAGTCAGTATGCCTCCTTTTCCATCCACTACCCCAGTCCCTGCCACATTTACTATCCAGTAGTAAACGTAAATGCGTGAGGATCTCCCCATTGAAAAGATAGGAGTTATGGACATTTAGGATCTGATTACGACTTAAGCGGTCTTACTGCCGGCCTGCCGCGGCTGTGGTACAGAAAAAAACGCCAAGCCGCAGCATCTCAACTGCCATATTACGAGTCTCTCACGGGCCTGGCGGTGTGTGGGTGTGTTGGAAATGGCCCTTTTTGCAGGGTTATCCCCAAACTTTTTGCTTCTTTCTCCTATTTTTTCCCTGACCTGTGTTTGTTGGCTATAGGACTCTGGGCACTTTACCACTGCTGATCAGTGCTAAAGTGCATATGCTCTCTGTGTAAATTGTTATTGTGATTGGTTATCCATGATTGGCGTATTTGATTTACCACTAGGTCCCTAGTAAAGTGCACTGAGTGTGCCAGGGCTGGTAAATCAAATGCTACTAGTGGGCCTGCAGCACTGATTGTGCCACCCACATGCGTAGCCCTGATAAGATATCTCAGGCCTGCCACCGCGGTGCCTGTGCGCAGTTTGTTAACTGCCATGTCGACTTGGCAAGTGCACCCACTTGCCAGGCCCTAACCTTCCCTTCTCTTACACATTGGACACCCCTATGGTAGGCCCAAGGTACCCCCCTGGGCAGGGTGCAGTGTATGTGAAAGGTAGGACATGTACTGGTGTGTGTAACATGTCCTGATAGTGAAATACTGCCAATTTCGTTTTTCACTATTGAAAGGCTATCTTGCCCCTTAGGACAGAATGGGGAATGCTTTGTAAAATTTTACAAGCATATCTTCCCATAGGGATAAGATGGAAAAATGGAGTTTAGTACCCCTGAACTCAGAATTTAATAACACATCTTTTAGTAAAGATGGGTTTTAAATTGTGCATTTGAAAATACCACTTTTAGAAAGTGGCTATTTTCTTGTTCAACCTTCCTGTGTGGATCTGCCTGTTTGTGGATTGACTGTCTGGCTTTGGAGTGACAGGGGCTGGGGAGGGTGCAGTGGCTCCAGGAGTCTGGATGAGTCAGCACTAGGCTGAATAGGCCTGATCTGCATTTGGAGTGGTGGGAGGAGTAGCACCTGTACCTGAATAAGGGCTGTGCCTGCCTTCCACAATGCTGGCTCCGCCCCCCTGTGGTGTGTCTGGAGCCAAGGCTCACACTGACAAAGGATGTTGTTGTGCACTGGCAGAGTGCCCCCAGAACTGGTTTGAACTGGGCTCAGAGCCCCTTGCACAAAGAGAACAAATACATTTTGGGGTATAAGTATTAGACCTAAAACCCCTGAACTTTAGATCATTCCTGGAATTCAAGAGGAACCTTTGCCAAGGAGAAGAGCTGGAGAGACTGAGGAGATGTACTGCCCTTGCTGTGTGTCTGGGGTTGGCCTGCAGTTGCTGTTTCTGCCAAGGAAAGGAGAAGGACTTTGCTGTGTGCTGTGTCCCCTGCTTGAAGGAGATCTCCAAGGGCCTGAAGTGTGCTGGCCTCCTGTTCTGAATTCTCAGGGACACAAAAAACTTCATGCAGATCTGCTGGTGCTGCTGGACTCTGCCATCTGTGAGTCCTATCCTTGCCTGAGGTGCCTCCTTCCAGTTATAGGGCCTCAGAGGTGGGTTTAGTAGCTAATCTCTGCAAGAACCGTCGCAAAGTCTCGCCGAGTCTCGACGGGCGGCGCAAAGTCTCGCCGAGCAGCTCCCAGCACAGACGCTGGAGGGCGCGAAGCCTCGCAGAGTGACGCATCACCTCCGGTGTGTCACGCATCGTACCTGTGCACCAAGTTTTCCACGCATCACCTGCAGACCAGAATCGTCTTGGATTTTGACACCTCACTTCCCCCTACAGTCCGGATTCGATGCATCACTTCTCCTGTGTGCAGCAGAACTGTCGTCTCGCCTCCCACAGGACTCAGGAACTGACGCATCGCTGTGTTTTCCAACGCTTCCTTACTCTGCGGCTGTTTGGCCTTGTGAATTTTGACGCATCTTCAGGTACTTTGTGTAAAAGTCACGCATCCATAGTTTTCTATGGTACAAGTTCTTGAAAGCTTTTGATAGTCATAGTTTTAACTGTGTATGTTGGATTTTTGTCATTTGGTCTTGTTTAGTTTAGCTAAAGATACTTTATTTTTCTAAACTGGTGTGGTGTCCATTTGTGGTGTTTTCACTGTGTTACTGTGAGTGTTGGTACAAATACTTTACACATTGCCTTTGGGATAAGCCTGTCTGCTCGTGCCAAGCTACCATGGGGGTGAGCAGGGGTTATCTAAAGTGTGTATCCCCCTGACCCTGACTAGAAGCAAGGGTCCCTATTTGGTCAAAGGTACCTACCTCTGCCAACTAGAGACCCCCATTTCTAACAATGGTGGTCAGCGGTGAGGATTTGAACATGTATTTGTACTTGACCCACAGTGATTGGTGTACATCACTAGTTTAGTGCAGACCACTACGCAACCGCATACTGTGTTTTGTTTTTTGTTCTTTTTTTGAGTAACCCTTAAAGTATCCACGCATCATGTCTCAGAAGGGTAAACCAGCAAGTGAAGTTGCAGAACTGGAGTTTGATATCGAAATGTTAAGTAGTTACAAAGTAAGTCAACTCAAGAAGTTCTGCAGGAACTTTGGATATCCCATGAAGAGCAGCTCCAGGAAGGAGGGGCTATAGAAGGCCTTAAGGGCCCGGTGGGAGGCCAGAGAGGCTGGGGAGACAGGTGATGCAGAGGTGGATGAGGATGCACAAGGGGATGGTTTCAGATCACAAGATCTGCCTTTGGGAAGAGCAGCCTCCAGGGCTGGCAGCAACCATTATGCTAGAAGTTTTTCCCCAGAGGAGTTGGAGGAAAACCAAAGGGTTAGAGATCATGAGTTAGAAGTCATGAGGCTCGAGATGAAAATATTGGAAATGGAGAACCAAAAAGCTGCCATAGAGAGAGAAAAGATGGCAGAGGAGAGCAGGAAGATTTATGCCTTGGAAGAAATGAAATTGACCTTGGCACATGAATTAAGAATGAGGGAGATTGATGTGGAGCTCGAGAGGCTTGAGGCCATGAGTGTCTTATCCAAGAAAAAGAAAAACTGTGCAGCTCATGAAGTGAGCTTGGCTGGGTTGGAGGTGGAGTCCAGCTCAGATGGTGGCAGCAAAAATGTAGTGTCTAATGCTGAGGGAGAAGTACACACACCCATAGTGGCGCCTGACTTGAAGGAGGGGGTTGACATACACCAAGGCGTTCAGGTTTATGAGGTAGCTGCAGTGGTGTGCAGTGTCCCTGAAGTGGATTGGGGAACTCACACCAGGGATCATATTCCTAGTGGCGGGAGGGACACTCTACTGACTCTAGATGAGAGGTGCAGGGAGAGGGGTGCCCCCATGGTAGAAGTCCTGGTATGTATGTGTGGAGACTGCCTAGAAGAGTGTGGGTTCAGTGACAGAGACAGTCAGACACTGTCTTGCCAGTCTCAGGAGAGTGGTGTGGGGTACTTGTGTGAGGCACTGGATGGTGAGGCAAAGGGTAGCTTGGTTAACAACTGTGGGGGGCTGTGTTATGCAATTGTTGGAGAGCATATTATAAGTCCCTGTTTTCCAGAGCAATGCCATCACCCGGTGGAGTGTGAGTTCTCTTATTCCAGGGAGCTTGCGCTGGAGGCAGACCTTTTGGTGGATTCCAGAGGGTCTGAAGAAGCTTTTGGGAGTGATCCTGAAGGCGGTGGCTCAGGTTTTCCCCAACCAAGTGAGTTAGGGAAGGTTTGTGGTAGCCCAGATAGGTCCCAGTGTAGTGGGAGGGGTGTAGGGTCCCACATCCTGTCTCAGAGGAGAAGGAGTGGGAGTGAGCTGTGTCCCGAGGTGCCCGAAACCCAGTCCCAGGACCTGCTGGTTCCATAAGGGAACACCAGGAGGGGGGCCTAGTGTGTACCGGGAGGCCATTTCCTGAGGGGGATCCCAAAGTGTTAGGTGGACTAGGGGGGCTGCTGTAACAAGCATCTCACCAGTTCTGGTGTCTGGCAGCACCGCTCCAGTGGGGAGGGTGCATGAGTCCAGAGAAAAGGGTGAGGGGGGGAAGTCCCCAGTGAAAGGACCAGTGGGTCAGGGGTTGCCAGCTCTGAGGTCAGAGCACCCCAAGACTGACCCTGGTGAGGCCACTTCTGGCATGGGGGGTCTTCATGCTCTGTCAAGTGGACACAAGGCTGGAGACCTGTGCCAGGCACACTCTCGTACAACTCATGAGGAGTGTGTTTCCCTTGGGGGGTTGGTGTACTCCCCCGTAAGTCCTGGGTTGCCAGACACAGGTCCAGCCTAAGGGTACAGACCCTGGGTTGGAGTACCAGGTTCAGGGTGACCCCCCTGACCTGGAGGAAGGTGTGTAGAAGTGTGTAGAAGAATTTATTGTACAGTTAACAAAAACTCACAATATAAAAAAAAAAGCATTAAACGTTAAAATTATATTCAGCATTAACTTTGTACGATTACATTTAAAAATTTACTCTTGGTTAAAATCATGTCAAACTCAATTTCGTTATCTGTACAGTCCAGTTCAAGGGCGATAAAGTGCATGTGCTTCAGGGTACAGGTCATAATTTTAGCAAGGCCTAGTTCTAGTCAGGCTGCCTATGTAGTTAGAAAAATGTTTTAGCTGCATGCTGTTCTTCCTGCGCCTTTCGCTAAGTCTTAAGTCTTCTAGCCACTATGTCGAAGTACTTTGTTAGTCAGCAGTTTAGTTGGATCTCCTCTGGATTAAAACACAGCTTCACAGCCTGTCGGTGTCCATTTGTGGTGTTTTCACTGTGTTACTGTGAGTGTTGGTACAAATACTTTACATATTGCCATTGGGATAAGCCTGTCTGCTCGTGCCAAGCTACCAAGGGGGTGAGCAGGGGTTATCTAAAGTATGTATCCCCCTTACCCTGACTAGAAGCAAGGGTCCCTATTTGGACAAAGGTACCTACCTCTGCCAACTAGAGACCCCCATTTCTAACAGGGTGGCAGAGTCATGGTGGTGGCACTCTTCAGCTCTGGAAACAAGCCGGAAGCCAATGCCAACCATACTGCAGTGCCTCCAGCCAATCAGGCGCACTGTTTCCTTGGATTCTGTTGTGCAAGTGAAGCATTGTGTGCAACCGACCTGAAGGGCACTAAATGAGCACCAGCTACATTACACATGGTCTTTTTTGCCCCAAGCCACTACTTCACCTCTTTATCTGCCTTTCCGCTGACTCTCGCATGGCGGTGTCCCCACCAGCAACAGGTCCGCGAAAAGGCAGGTTAGATTGGGCCAGCAGTGAGCTGCGTAGGACTTCCTCCATGGACCGTCTCTGCCACAGTAGCAGAAATGTCGGCAGTCCTGGGGTGGTGTTCCCGCCCACCTCTGATCGGGCGGTCAGACTGTCAAGGCAGCAGGCGGGAGGACTGCCGAAAAGTGAGGGGGTCCCCATCCTGCTGCCATCGTAATCAGGCCCTTAGTGTCGTGGGTTTGTGAATAGCATTTTGTGGTACTTTATTAACACTACTGTAATACTAATAAAGTACTACAAAATTCCATTTGTGAATTTGCCCCTATATAGTTGAATATATTGATTTAGCACTTTGGGGTGTATATATAGGCTAAAAATAATTTATTATCATTTGGTGTCCACTCTGGTGGAAATTATACAGATATTTTTTTTTAATTCACTATATTTGAATCTGGTATTTTAGATATATCATTTAGAACTTTAAAGTTGTAACAGGCAAAGCATTGTTTTCTTTCTATGGCCGCTGCTAATACATATATTGCCTTGACATGGCTGGCAAACTCCATCTGGCAAAAAACTGGATGCCTCTAGAAAGTTCCGTGTGCTATGCTTTTACAGATTTTCTTGTAAATATGATCCAGATACATTTTCACAGCCCCAGTGTTGTCATACTTATTTCTGGGGCCCTGGGCAAGACAGATCTTGGGGCCCTTGTTCGGAAAAGCTTTGAATTTTATTACCTACTTCCAGCTAATTCAAGGCTGCATGATGCCAAAAAAAGTTCAGAAATTGGGGTAAATCAAAAATAGTTTAACTAGGGCTTGCCAAAGCCCCAAAAATCCTTTATATTCAATTGGGCACAGAGACAGAGCTCCATAGAGGTAGGCAGAGAGAAGAGAGGTTGACATGCAGAAATAGACAGAGGTGAAAGAGAGATAGAAAGTTCATTTTTTCATTGGGGCCCTTGAAAGGAGGGGACCCTGGGCAATTGCCCTGTTTGCCCATTCCTTAAAACATCTCTGTGCAGTTCCCCTGGCAAGCACCGGTATGAATCATATTATCAATAGGAGCAGGAAAGATAGGCAGACTGTGACCCACATGTCTTCAATGACTTACCTGGAGATAATGCATGAGTAACAACCATTCCTGTCAGAGACTGCAAGAGTATATTTATTAGTGAGTTCTGAAGCCCATTTGCCTCAATAAGTTAAAAAAAATATTAAAGCCCAATTCTGGTGGCTATTATATCAATGAGCGTAATTGAAGAAATTAAAATAATGGTGAAAGTGGAAATATGATAAATCTAAATACAAGAAAGAATGACAAAATGTTAGATTGTGATTATTAGGGCAGATCATTGATGGAATCAATTTGTTTCAGAATCCCTTCCTTCCTAGCCTCTAGCCTACAGTTATATTAGCAATAAAAGTGCCGCACAAACTAGTTTGCTAGATCTTCTTTCACACATACCTCACTCATAGCTTTTTCGATGTTTCTCAGTTTGCAGAAAGCGACATCAGTTTCTGCCTTTGTTTTATTGTGATTTGGCTGCTAAAGCCACAGATAGCACCATCTGGCACCAGTGCGAGACCTTCAAGCAGACTGCTTGCAGTTTCGATGCTCGCTTGGAAACCTGAAGATCCTCTCCATTGCAATGCCTGTACATCAGTCATATATATGATTTCTCAGCGTTATTATGAGAAAAACACATCTTGTGATTTGTAACCTAAGGCGCAAAAAAGTGAATCTTTCCAGCACATTTGAGTAAATGTATTGCACTTTATAAGTCACACTATTGAAAACATAACTTTTGATGTGCCATCTACCCAAATCAAAGCATCACAAACACACACACTATATAATGGATGTATGTATTGAAATAATGAGTAAAACATTTACTTATAATATGTAACTGAATACATGAGTGCAGTGAAGGGCCCAGAAGCAGGACAAAGGCAAAGCACCGGACTCTTGCCTGGACAGTTCAGCAGGACTCCTGGTGTTAATATTGCCTGATGTCAAACATCTTTTCAACTACCAGACCATTGGCAATAATTACATTGAAATAATGATGAAATAATGAGCTAAATTAATTTATAATGACTAACTGAATAACCCCGGGTGACTACCTCCGCTCCGCCAGCGGAGTTTGGGGAGTTTTGCCAACTCTGCGCTCCGATGGGAACGCGGAGTTCAGGCAAAAACTCTGTCTCTGCGGTGTAGCGGAGTTAGCCCCTGCGCCCACGCCCAGAACAGGAAATAAATAATCACTTACCTGCTCTGGCTTCTCCGGGCTGCCCTCCTCCTCACCGTGGTTGCTCCTCCTCACCATCCTGGGGTCCTCGCCAGTCGCAGACCCCTACGTTGTACGTCTTGGGAGGACTGCACATTGCTTTAAATAGGGTGGGGCACGGAGCGGAGAATTGTTTTCAACTCTGTGGAACTCCGCGTAGTGGCACTCAGCTAATTCCGCCCACCCTTATAACTGAATAAATGAATGCAGTGTGGGGCCCAAAAGAAAGAAGAAGGCAAAGATATGACTTGTTTCTAGACACTACATCAGGACTCATGGTGTTAATTTTGCGTGATGTCAGACAACTTTTCAACTAATTGAAAATTGGCACCAATTACAGTGTGAGATGCTGTTCTGTGACTCCCAAATAAACCTGCTTGTGATGTGGCAGAGAATCAGGAAAGGAATGTTCATTAGTAGTGAAGACAAGAGCCATGATTGTTATGAGATAGGAGTGTTGTGAGCTAAGTAACCTCAAGGCTCATGATATTACTGAATACTGCGCGCTAAAAGAAGGGAGTAGGCATGTGTAGGGGAAAGGTTATGATTGGTGATACAGAGGCTTGAAAGATGAACCAACTAGCATATTGGCTTTGCCTATGAGAATGGTAACCTAATTAAATGTGTCCAATTTTGTTAAGAGTCTGGTCCACACATCCTGTCTTCAATATGTTGGGCATTTCTTGGTCATGTAAATTTAAAAAATGGCATCAGATTGTTTGAACCTTAACAGCACAATGTTAGCTGCCTGTTAAAAATGAAGTGGTTTCTGAGGTTAACTTCTGGCAATGCTACCAATGCCATGAGCCAGCTTTCAATTGTGTTCTGATCTCTGGCTCCTTGTTTTAAATTCCTGGGTCTTGACAGGGACTCTGATCTAATCCACATATGCAACACTACTAAGTCTACTAAATACCAATGTCGCTTTAACATATTAATCTCAAAAGCAGATAGAATTGTAGTGCATCCTCTTGACACCGGAAATGCAGTCACAGTTAGGTTACTCTTCGGTGTTATGTGGCACAGCTCATATTTTAACTGGAGGACATTCAATCATATTATCATGTAGATAAGCACTCCAGCTGCTTCACTGAAGATAGATAACAGTTTGAGACTGCCTGTCTTACACTTAAGGCAAGGCCTCTCAAGAGACAGAATATAGCAAGAACATGGCACTTTGGAACACAACCCCCTTCCACAAAACCCATAGCAGCAACATGGGTTCTCGTCACTTGTCATGTCGTGTGGTTTGTGGACACATAGAATGCATTACTAAGTTAGCTTACGCCTGGCTGCCATGATGCCTTTTTGTACATGTTACTTTGTGCCCTTGTTTTCTAGACTTTGCTATTTTCGAACTGCGTGCCTTTTATCCTTATTCCTGATAGCTCTGGGTCGTGTCTGCACATCATGTACAAGGTCGGAAGGCAATGTCACTTGTTCTTGCTGATCTGGTCAGTCCCTCAAGCTTAGACATAACACTGATTGCAGCTGCACTGGGGAAATTCGTGTGCTTTTAATATTGTGATTTCAGTGTCGGAGGCACTTGGAGAAAAACCTTTCCAGAGAGAAGAGCTGTGCTTGTCTGATGATGTAAACCTAGCATCTAGATATTGAGGTATGGGGGTCTGCCTGTCAATGCCCAGAGGTCTTCTGTTTTTATAATAAACTAGTTATTAGCACGGGGAGGGTGGACAATCCATTTAGCACTATATCCACTGTCTTTATAAAATGCTATCCCCGTTTGTATTCTATGGAATTGTAACTATGCTTATTATATTATTCTTATGCATTATGCTGCTAGTACTTACACGTGTACTGTATCTTAGAGCACGATAGTTGAAATAAACATTTTAAACTATACAGTGTCTCTTATTACGCAAGTTGTGGACAGGTATGAGTGAGTTACGAAAGGGTGTCCTTGCTCCTGCGAGTCCTGAGAGAGAGATACTGTGTTCTGGGTTGTCTAATCATTGGTAGCTTCGCTGCTAATGAGACGCTAATGCTAGCCGGATTAGGGTCGTAGGTACTAAGGTTTATGGTTGGCTCACCACTATATTCCGAGGTCCTATTATCCTGTGCATAGCTCTGTATATGTGCAGAATCCCTACGACAGTCAGATGAGTCAAACAACACATGGCTACGTCAGAGTTGAGGCAAGGGTGGGT
Source organism: Calotriton arnoldi (assembly GCA_963921515.1). Classification (NCBI taxonomy): domain Eukaryota; kingdom Metazoa; phylum Chordata; class Amphibia; order Caudata; family Salamandridae; genus Calotriton; species Calotriton arnoldi. The sequence continues at coordinate 1,328,103 of CAWUFW010004453.1, read as the reverse complement.
TCTCTAACACTGATTCTCCTAAAGCCTCTCTGACATGTCAGGCGTCAGCACTACACAGCACTACAGAGCAGCTTTATGACAGTGGGTAAGCACACTTGGAACTAGGCAAAGTACTAAGATTGCCCTGGGATGATTTAATTTTTTTATACGCTTATTTGCATACGCATATCACCAGAGAGGGTATCCTGGCGCCTAAGAAGGGTGAAGCTGTCCCAAATGGAGCCTATTAGGAGAGCCAGGTTTTCAGTTTCTTGCTGCATTCCATGATAGAGCTGGTAGCTCTGATGTGGAAGAGGATGTTTGTTCAGGCTTTGGCGGCCTGGTAGGAAAAGGAGTGGCCTTTGGCTCAGTGGATGTGGGGACATGGTCCAGGAGAAGATTAGCTGAGTTTAGGTGTCTTGTTGGTATGTGGCACTGGATGCGGCTGTTGACGTTTGATGGGCCATGCTTGTGTAGTGCCTAAGAGGTGCATGTGAGGAGCTTGAAGAGGGCTCATTTATGGATTGTGAGCTTATGGAGGTTCTTGGGGTGTTTGGATATGTGAGAGTGGAGTGGGAGGTGAGAGTGAGTTTGGCTGATGCTTTCCGTATGCCTTGGAGTCTCTTGGTGAGTTGAGAGTTGATGCCGATGTAAAGGGCATTGCCGTTTTCCAGTTTGCTGTTGATCTTGACTTGTGTAATGATTTTCAGGTATCGAGATGGATCTTAAGGTGTCATGGGGAAGCCATCTGTAGACTTTCTGGAGGAGCTTGAGAATGTGAATGCAGGTGGAGGTGACTGTTTTGATCTGGTTGGACATCAAGATCATGATCCCTATATTCCTGGCCCAGCTGCAGAGGCGAAGCTATAATGGCTGCCTGGCCGAGGACAAGGGAGAGGTGCCTTTATGAGTAGGGCCGCTTCTGTCTTGTCAGTGTTGAGTTTCAGGAAGATCACTTACATCCAGTTCACAACCACGGACATGCAGCTAATAAAATGTTCCTGGGCATTCGGGGTGTCTTCAGGGAGACAGAGTATCAGCTCTCTGTACTTGGCATAAGAGATGATGCTAAGCCTGTGAACGCGAATGATAATGGTGAAAAGGGTCATGTAAATGTTGAATTGCATAGGGTTGAGCCATGAGCTTTGAGGTACACTGCAGATCAGGTTGGATGCTGTGGACGAGTGTGCAAAGCTGACTGGGTGCATCCTGAGAGGAAGGACCTGATCCAGCAGAGTGCTGGTCTGCAGATTATTGTCTTGTGGAGGCTTTGAGTGAGGATGGAGTGACAGACTGTAACAAAGGCAACCGAGAGGTCAAGTAGGATGAGTGCTGCAATGTCTTCCTTGTGCATGATTAGACAGATGTCGTTAGTGTCAGCAATATGGGTATTTTCAGTCCTGCAGTTAGGTCTGAATCCAGATTGGTAGGGGTCTAGGAGGTGGTTGGCATTGAAATTGTCAGTCAGTTGGTTGTTGATAAGCTTTTCTAGTACTTTCGGCGGCTAGGAGATGAGTCTGTAGTTAGTACGTCTCTTCTGGTCCACCAATGGTTTCTTCAGGAGCGGTAGGCTGGTGGTGTCTTTCCAGGGGTCTGGGAAGGTAGCGATGGTAAGGGTGGTGAGAGAGTAGTTAAGGATTGGTGTGATGGCAATGCACATGGGGTTGAGTCATTTGGTAAAAATGAAGTGAGGGCAGGGATCCAAATGAACTACAGAGCTGATGGAGAGCATAGTGTTGGCAAATTCCAGAGCTTTAATGGCTGGCCAGCTGGTCAGATTGGTTCCAGGGTGTTATTGCCAGACCAGATGATAGTTAATGTGGAGAGGTCTGGTTGGAGTGCAAAGTTGTTGTAGATGGTGTTGATTTTGTTACTGAAATAGTGGGAGAGCTGGGTGGAGAGTTCGTGCAAGCTCATGGAGCTAGTGGCAGGGGATGTAAATTCCTTCACTATGGCTAAGCAAATATGGGTTCACCTATTGCTGATGTGCATATGCTAGGCGCATGTAGTATATAGTGATCCTCAAGCAAGCAAGATTTGAGTTAGGATTCATTTGTCCAGGAGCCGACATAGAGACTCAGACAGAGGTGACCAGCAGGATTTGCAACAGTATGGAACATTCAGTAAATGTAAAGAGTTCACGAGACCGAAGAGTGATGAGACTGAAGAGAAGAGCATGCTTTGTGTGAGATGTGTAATTGAAAGTAAACAAATTGGGTATTTTGACTGGAGAGTCTTATGTAAAGCTACGTGTTCTTGACATGAGACTCTCCAGCAAAGGTAAGGGGGGATACTTTCTATCACACCTTTCTATCACACACCATGGGTTCACTGTTTCCCATTAATGGGCAAGCAAGCATACACTGAAGGGTTTTGCCTCTTTCCATTTGCTCGCCCAATTGGTAAGCAGAAGAGGTATAATAATGTACAATGCCTGTTTAATGGGTAATTGCTGCATTTAGAGCCATTGCACCAGCCAGTATGATTGCAGACTCAATGATTAGTAAGTTTGTCATTTTTTCACATGTAAGTTTTACTGCTGATCAGTGTATCATGTTTGTAAGATCTTTAGTATTGACTATGAATCTTTTAATGAATCTAAGATCCGCTTCTAACATCTTTTTAATTTTTGTTTAGGTTCCTCGCCTATGTAAGCTCCTACACAGAAACTCCTGTTGTAGCATGTATTATCTCAGGATTTCTGGCCTCCTTGCTGGCGTTGCTGGTCAGTCTGGGGGACTTAATAGAAATGATGTCTATCGGCACGCTCTTAGCATACACGTTGGTCTCTGTTTGTGTTTTACTCCTGAGATACCAGCCAGAGAGCGACGTTGATAGCTTCGTCAAATTTGTTTCTGAAGAAAACACAAAGAAGAGCGAAGGAATCTTGGCTGACAGTGAAAAGGAAGTATGCTCTCCAGTGAGCGATGGAGAAGACATAAACGGCCCACTCACCAACACATGTGGAGCCAAGAACCTTCCATCCCTGGGAGACAACGAAATGCTTATTGGAAAATCAGACAAATCAAACTATAATGTAAACCACCCAAACTATGGTACTGTTGATATGTCCTCAGGGATAGAGGCGGATGAGTCGGAAAATATCTACCTTATAAAGCTAAAAAAATTGATAGGACCTCGTTATTACACGCTGAGAATACGCTTAGGACTACCTGGGAAAATGGATCGTCCTACGGCCGCAACTGGCGGCACAGTCATCAAATGTGTCCTCTTGCTTTTTGTCATTAAGTTTAGTTTCTGCTCTTTCATCATTTTTGGCTCGACTTATGTTGAAGAACATAGGTGGTGGGCCATTCTCCTGATTGTCATAATGGTGTTTCTGATCTTGGCCCTGGTATTTGTGATCCTGCAACAGCCGGAAAACCCTAAAAAACTGCCTTACATGGCACCATGCGTGCCTTTTGTTCCAGCCTTCGCCATGCTGGTGAATGTGTATCTCATGCTGATGCTTTCTACTATCACCTGGATACGGTTTGCTGTCTGGTGTTTTGTGGGTAAGTCCCAAGTACATTTATTTTATTAAATAACTGCATGGACAATTTTTGGGAAAGTAGGTAGATCAATTGCTCCTCAAGTTTCTTCTTAAAATTCATTTGGTGTAAAATACCACTAATACTGACCAAAATAGAAAACAGAACTAGTAAAAATATGTCTTTGGCTTTTGTTGTTTTTTCTGTAGAGGTTGTTTGTGCTTCTAATCAATCACTTTTTATTTACATGCACAATCTGACGGTTTTAATAGGGATTGTTTATTTATTTAAGTATTTATTTAGCAGCAGAATGGCGTCTACTCTAGTCCAAAGTTTGCATAATTTCAATTCCAGTGATGTCATCCGGAAATGGAAGACACTTTCGCTGCAGTCTTGTTTTTATTTCATTAGTCACATACCTTTGTTCTTGGATTTACGTGGGAGCTATACAATCCAGTAAAACCAATCATACAAAAACCAGGCAAATTTAAATGCACAAAAAATCTTTTTTTAAGTTAATAAAAAAAATATAAAATGTAAAAAATAGATTGAACGGCAGTATACCTATATAGACACCCTGTGATTTGGGTGAAATTGTGACAATTTGTATGTTTTGATGAAAGTGTTTGTGCTTTCATCAATGTTTATTCTCTTAGATGTTTTAAGATGTGATTATTAGAGTCTAGCACGGAATAGTACCATGCTTGCTCATGCATCCAGCAATCACGTTTTGTGCATCAGACTAATTGGGTGTGGAAAGCCTTTGTTCCTTGATGCTTGCACACACAACCTGTTTTCTGTAATCTGCAGCATCTAGGTTATCCTGTGTAGGATTACTCTTCCCATTTTGTGTGACAGTTATTTCCCACCATGGCCAAAGCATCTGTAGTTCACAGAGGAGAGAAAATGACAAACATCTTTGATTCTCCTTGTACTTTTCGTCTTCAGTGTGTTAAAAAGTTTAAACAAGTTTCAAAAGACGATTTACTTTGAACTTTACCATTGTCACTGTATCGTTTTTTGATGTTTGTTACTTATTTTAAACATGGGACTGTAGGGCGAAGTGTATTTTCTCTCTTTACATGGTTGACTATCCTGGGTGACTATCCTGAGCACCACGTGACTATGGGCTACATGTATCAAAATTCCATGTTGCATTCCCTAAATAGCAAATTTTAAGAAATCACCATTTAAGGAATGCAAGATGGTATGTAAGAAAATAGCAATTACCTAATAGCGATTCCTTAAGATTCGCAATCGCAATTAGGTAATCACTCTTAGGTAATACTACTCCATTTGTTCCTATTGGGAATGGTTTTGCATTTACAAACCAAAGGGTGCCCGGAGGCCTTAGGCCCCCTGAAGCACCCCAAAAAATAAAATGTGCACATTTAAAGCACACACATGCTCCTAGGGCATGTGTTGCGCTACATGGCTCTTCAAAAATGCATTTTGGGTGCATTTTTTAAAATTGCACATGGTTACCATCGACTTGGAGTCAATGTAATAGCATTTTCCTAAATGCACAGTTTACATTTAGAAAATGCTTGGTACATATGCTTAGTTAATCACAATGTGCGATTCCCTATTTGAAGTTGCAATTTTAAGTAATCACAATTTTTGTGAATACCTTAAATTGCGACTACAAAGCCTTTCATACATCTTGAAAAGCTATTTTGCATTTGCAAATGGACGAATTTTACGATTAGCACCATTTGCAAATGCAAAATTGTTTCATACATGTGGCCCTATGTTTCTAACGTAGGTGCTAACTTCTGAGCAAGTATCATTCCCCAATATGATGAACTTCTCCCCCGTGTCCCTGCCAGATTTACTACATAGGGCCCAATTCCGATGCGGTTAGGAAGGCCTCCTAACGGCATTTGCTCCGTCTGAATCGGATCGGGAACGTGTCTTTCCGACCAAATCGGAAAGGTTTCCGACCGACCAAGTACGATGCAAGTTAGGCACTAAGAATATCCCAATCCAAAGGCATTCGGAATGACCGAGCCGTATGGAGCAGAATCGTACGTCTCTACGGGCTGCATTTCCGAGCGACTGATTATTGCGATTCGCTATTTGGAAGGGGTGTGTTTAGGGCATCCCTTTCAAATAGCGAATCCTAACGGTATGCATGAATGTTTTGTGACCGTGCATGCAGTCGTAAAACATTTGCATTTTACCACCTACTTCAAGTAGGTGGTACACCATTCTCAAATGGGAAGGGGTCCCAAAGGGACCCCTTCCCCTTTGTGAATGTTTGTAAAAGCATTTTTAAGAGCAGGCAGTGGTTAACATCGTATGCGCATTATTAATGTTGTTCGGATTTTAAAAATCGCATAGCTCGTTGCTATTGAGTGGTATTTAGTTGGAGGGTTTTTTTTTTTTACCAATCATGTATGTCTAAATATTTTAAATTGTAACGATTTTAAGTAATCACATACAATAAACTATTGACTTGACTTGAATCTGGCCCTTGGAGCCTGACTTAAGGCTGATCAACACACTCTCCACTTCCAGAAAATCCTGGTGCAACCTGATTGTTCTCATTGAATTTACAGAGCTACTGCTTTGCAGCACTTTTCCAGAAGTTGCTCAAAATGCTTGAGTCTAAAATGTGCTTTTCAAAACAGAGCAGTCCTAGGCAGATTTACTTTTAGCTCGAAAGAGCAAACAGTCGAAATGTTGGAACAATCACATAAGTATTAGTAGAGCAGGCACACTACGATAAATGTGTAAAATACTTTCCATGGTCACTCCTCCTAACTCTAGGCCTCATCTCCACAACAAATGATAGAGCCAGTAATTTGAGCACAGCTCTATGCTGGAAGTCTTGGATCTATTATAACTAATGGATGATGGACTTTTTTCTGTTCATATTTAGAAATACTTTACAACCACTCGGTTGGTGAGAAGCCACTTCCTACATCATACGCTTAAATTATATACCCCCTTAATAATGAGCCACCTAATATGTACATTGAAATATATGTTGCTGTGTACTGTACGTCTTACAGCGCCTCTCAAAGATTTGGAGTAGACAATGGACTTCTTGGAAAATTTGGCAGACCTACAACATAATCAAACAACCTCACTAGTTATGTATTCCCTTCTAGTTCAATTTTTGTATTTTAAATCCATTCGTATTTGCAGCTTTTTCCCAGAATATGACATGTATTTTAAGGTACGATCAGATTTTCACCTGGTCAGAGTGGTTCCCAACCGATAAATTAAGGCTAAACCAGGTTGCGTGTAAATTAGCTCTTTCCATACTTGAGGCTGGGCTTGCTTGAATTGTGACCACCTGCTTAAAGCAAATTGACCATATGACCTTCCAAGCTTTGTGTTCTACACAAAAGCAAGCCATTTCCATGATAGAAGTCATACATATTTAATATGCGTTGAAAAGTAAATGCAATTTAGAAGACACAGAGTAAAATTCTGATTATTTGTGTGAATAACCAGGTGACTTTAAACTTCTATTTGAAAGTGATTTGCAATGTGCAAAATGTGTATACATTTTTATGGGGAAATTAGAAACACAGGAAAGTTAAAAGAAAATTCCAAAGAATCAAGAGACTACTTTTATGTAAATATTTCCCTTCTTTGTTTTTATTACCTTTAGAAGCCAGTTGAAGCTTGAGGCTTATACAGCTGCTTCAGAGTCTTCTGCTTGAATCACTGTGAGGTTTTCATATGATAACTCTGCAAGATTACCCAAGTGTTTGCCTGTGGTGGCCAGATACATATAGAGCAGTAAAAACACAAATAAAAAAATAAAATACATTGAATGTTTTTGCTAACCACGTTTTTGTTCTGCACTTTTAACAGATGATAAACACATTGCAAGCATGCATAAGTGAATTTATCACTGTGACCACCACAGCTCATGAGGCACGAGGCCAATAACTTGACTGCTGATAATCTTCTACATTATACAATTAATTAAGAAAGACCTTAATTTAAAGTGTGGTGGATGGGCATGCATGGAAAAATTGGGGTTGCCGCAACCACCAGCCTCTGTCACTGGGCTACCAGATCAGAGTGATGGTCACCAAATACTTTTTGCTTTTTTTTAGTTTTCTTAGAACAAGCTCCACTTTGGGAGTCTGAGTAAACAAAAAGATAAAGCAAAATAAAGAATGTTGAGTAGAGCAAAATATATAGGGCACATGTACAAAACTTCAGAATTGCAATTTCCTAATTGCTATTCTTAGCGAATCGCAATTTGGAAATCACAATTTGTAATGTAAGAAAACGTAAACGTTTTCAATATCAATTCCTAATGGGTCGCAACTCAACCTCCCTCCTGAATATTAATGAGGTAGGTCGCAATTTGCGAACCATTAGGAATTGCAGCTGTCACAGGAATGGTGGCCTGCTGGGGTCAACAGACCACCATGTCTGTGATTGCTTTTTAATTTTTTTTTAGATGCAGTCCCTTTTCCTAAAAGGAAAATGGGATGCGTTTCATAAAAATAAATGAAAAGTGTTCTTTTCAGTTTTTAAGAAAAGGCCGTGGTCTGTGGGACTTTGGACTTTGAGGATTTCAGATCATCCTGACTTGTCAGAGGACTTTTATAGAAAAAACCAGGCCGTGGGGCCTGCTCTTAAAAAATGTTTTACCAACCATTCTCAAAGGGGAAGGGGTCCCTTGGTAACCTCTTCCCATTTGCGAATGGGTTGCAAATGTTTTGCGACTGCATTTAATTCGCCAAACATTCACACATACCACTGTGATTAGGTATTTGGAAGGGACAGCCTAAGCACGCCCCTTCCTAATGCCAAATCGCAAACCTAATTTTTGATTCGGTAACAGGTTACAGAATCGCAAATAGGGCTTTGTACATTTAAAAAAGCCTTATTGCATTCACAAACTAAAAGTAGAAAGGCAGGCAGGGTGACCTTCACTGTATTCCCTGTGTATATGGCCAATTGCTTTTTTGTTTGAATTCTGTTTATTGAATACAAGCAGAGACAAATCAAGAAAAAAGAAAAGGGAAGGTTTACACATGTCGCAGAATCAGAAGGGCCGGGGTGGGGAAGAGACCAAATGCGGGGAACAGGAGCAACAAACAGATCATGACCCCCATAATAGGACCAATTGAGCAAGGTGGGAATAAGAGTACAAATGCAATACAGGCTCAACACCGTCCCAGAATATAGGGGGTCACTATAGAAAGAAGAAGGGCCTTCATCACACCCGTAGGGGAAGCCATGAAAGGGACCATCAAATGTGGGCCTAGCTAAAGTCTCATAGCCCAGTATTAAAGTCCAGCAGGCGCATAACCGAAGAAACCCCCCCCCCCCCCCGGTGGGTAAGGTTAACACAATCCAAACAAGTCTAGAGTCCCCATCCTCCCGGAAGATACAACATATACTGCAACAATATTAACACTCTTTGCCATGTATAAAACCAAGATCAATATAACACAGAAAAAGAATAGGGAGAGGAGCCAAAGATAGAGGAAAGACGAAGGAGAAGGTAAGAACAGTGGCCAATTGCTTTTTGTTTAGTTTTCTTGAAGCAAGTTACACTTTGGAAGCTTGAATAAAGAAAAAACAAAAACTAAAAAGAATGCTGAACATTGCAAAATAGATGGTGCCTTATCAGCACAGAGCTCTGCCTAAACAGACACCAAAACATTCACCACATCTACTGTAGAGGAAAAAATGTGATCCATTTTTTGTTCCACAGACCATCCAACCCAGAATGCTAGAACTGGATTAATAACCAACATTTCCTATGAAAGTCATCTGACAAGCCAAGCCAGGATGTTCCAAAATCCTCGAAGCCCAAAGTCCCTGAAGAACCAGCTCATAGGGACTGCCTTGAGAGTCCTGGAGGAGAAGATGAAAAGAGGGAAGAATTCTGGGAAAATCTATCAAGGACTTGAGCTGGCAGAAAAGTAGTCACCACAACTAGAGATGCTAGATCTCTCCTGACATAGATTCAAGTGCTGAGAATCTTACTAACGGGAGGAAAAGCTTACCTTGGATATATGCCCATCATTGTAAGACTAGATCCACCGCTTCTGCTTCTGGATCCAGTCTCCATTTGAAGAACCAAGGCAGTTTTCAGTTCAAGCTAGAGGCAAAAAGATTCACCTGTAGTGGACCTAGGTGATCTAAGATTCATTGGAAGACTTTGAAATCTAGGGACCAATCGCTCCTTTTCTGAGGAAACCTCATCCCACTAATATGCTACTGTGTTGGAAAGCACAGAAAGGTACACTGCTTGAAGCATGATACCTTTGTCCAGACAAAAATGCCAAAGCCCTGTGACTATGAGCCTGATTCACAAAGGTAAACGTATACTTTTGAGTACGTTTATGTTTGTTTTGGGAAGCACAAACTCCAATTTAATATTAAGTTTATGACTGCAGAGACTTCACAGTCAGAAGGAGAACTCTGCACATAAAAAACATGCAGCATGCCTTTCTTTTTATGTGAGGAGTTTTCCACTCGACTGCAGAACCTCCATAGTCATAAACTTACTATTAAATCTATTAAATAAATCCCAAAAATAAACGTAAACTTACACAAAAGTTTAAGTTGACTTTTGTGAATCAATATCTAAGTCAGCTGGGCCTTTCGACCTCACACCTCCTAACTTGTTTATGTAACATACTGTTGACAAATTGTCCAGTCGATGTAGCATACAACAGTTTACCTTAGATGCAGCTAGATTATTTAAAGTAAAGGAGCCTGTAAGCAGCTCTAAGTAATTTCTATGACAGTGTCCTTGTTTAAGAGACCTCTGCCTCAAAGCTGATCTTGCCAGTGTCATCCTCTAACATGCTATCTAGGGCCTTGCCAAAAATAAATGCTCCATTCCAGACTTCCATTTGAGAAAGCCACCAACCAAACTCATCCCTTGCCTCTGGTGAAGAGGGTATTAATGCTGAGTAAGGGCGGTACCTTTAAAGGTGTAATCCTTAAAGCATTGCAAGACCCTACAATGCAGAGCTCTGGAAAGATTGCTGAATAGATGCGGATAAAAGAACCATAAACCTGGCCAGTCTCCTGAGATAAAACCTGTCTTTATTCAGTACAAACTGTATATCTTCTTTATCAACTTGAACTTTTTCTGCGGATGCAAAGTAGATGGTTTGGCAGAGACTATCATAACTGGATATGCTGAGACGTACCCCAACTGTTGAAGTAGAGATAACTGCCTTCCTTTGATTTATCATGAACCCCAACTGTTGACGTAGGGATTCTGAATTGCTCATTAACAACACCTCATCTAAATAGATAAGAATTCTGACATGGTGCAACAATAGTAAGGCAACCTTATGTTTTAACATTTTGGTGAAACACCAATGTCCTGAGGACAACCTCTAACCAAGCGACTTGAATTGGAGCTTCCTGTTGTTTTGTTGAAAGTGTACAAATGTCTTTGCAACTAATGAATTGTAACTGACAGATAAGAAACCTTGAAATGTACTTTTGATAACTGATGTTACTTTTGTAAGGAATCTCTCACACACACATCTTGAAATGCCTGTATGTTACAAAACTCTTCAACAATTTTAGGTTTACCTTTGTCCGGGTGAACAAAAAATAAGTTGCTGAGAATCCCCTGAGAATTCACTGGGAGATTCTTTTCTGGTTCTTGGTGACACAATTCGCCCACTTCTTGTTATCATTTCCCTCTCCAAGGCGCTGAACTCCATGGGACAGGGATAAGCCATCTGACCTGGAGGAGAATAACACTCTGGGGCATATTAGCAAGGGCACTATCGCCGCTTTAGCTGCACTTTTTGCCGCTAAAGCGGCAATATTCTTATCGCCCTATCAGCAAACTGTCTCTAACAGCAGTTAGCGACAGTTTTCGGGCATTAGCGCCCGATGTTTTACCGCTTTGCATGTCAGCGATATTTATCGCTAATGACATGCAAAGTGGGCGTTCCCGACGAACAAACCTGGGAAACACCCGCTAACAGGCCTATCGCCTATTAGCAAGGTGGCCATGGCCCCAGTTAGCGACGTGAAAAGTCGCGCTAACCGGAGTCATCGCCATTTATTTAACACCTGCAATTAGCAGGTGTTAGCCATATCTAACATGGGGGTGGATTATGCTGATACGACCACAGGGTCGTATCAGCAAGGTTATCGCCGTTTTCCATGAAACATCGCTGGAAAACCAGCGATGTTTCATGGAAAACACCGCTATGGCTGGAATAATTATCGCCATAGCGCTAAATGTCGCTAATACAGCGTTAGCATGGCAAATTATTCCGACGATAGCCGGCGATAAAAAAGTGCTCGCTAAACACGCTTTGCGATGTTTAGCGCACTTTTTAGATAATATGCCCCTCTATTTTATAGCCCTGAATGGTCTGTGAACCCATTGATCTGTGGTAATGAAAGTCCAATTCTGAAGAAAAAGGCAAATCATCCACCAAACTTTGTTTGAAGAAAAAAACTTTGTATATGAAAGACTTTACTGATTTTGGGGTAAGATATTGCCCAGCCAAACTGATATCTGCCTTGTTAAAGCCTTCTCTTTGTGGGAAGAAAGGATTAAATCCTGCTGTGTCATTAAAACCAGGCAGTGTGTGCCTCTCTAAGCATGTAGAATGTTGACCAGTAACCGATCCATTGAAGGTTGCCTGGATAGTGAGTGTTATGTTTTGTTCTAAGAGTTGGTACATCACCAACTCTTAGAATGTTTATTAGCATTGCCAAAGCTGCCCCTTGGCTGGAGGGTTACACGATTGGCAGTTGGCATACCTCCAGGCAGGAGAGCAGCGGTGGATCGCATTTGTGCATATGTACAATAAACCTATATCTTGGAAAATATAACGCTTCAGTCTACATACCGTCCGTGCATACAAAAGTGAGCTCATTCCAGACCTGTCCTCCCAAAAACAGGAGGGGACCAACTTTCCTTAGATTTTGCTGGGGCTTGTTCAGGGATGTGAATGTCTGTACAAAAGTTGAAATGTCTGTAACTAAATGATTACCAAAATGATAGCTGTTAGCGTCAGGACCCAGATCTTTATCATCCATATCTGATAGCTTAGAATCCATTCTCAGTAAAAGATACTTTCTTCTCTTAGTTGTTACCACTGTATTTGCTTTACCCTGTATGCAAACTAAATGTGAGGATCCATGCCTGAGTTCACAATGAGATTACTGTGTAACAACGTTGCTGTTCAATTGATGCAGACCGGGAACAATTTTAACTTGTGTCTGCCCAAAGGTGACCACTTTTTCTTAAGCCAAAGTTGTGCAGGACCAACAATATCCCATATGAGGCCCCTATTCAATGAAAAATGTCATTGGCCAAGTTAAAGCATTACATTCTCAAAGCAATTCAAGGCTCTAATTGTACTGCTTTGGACATTGAGATGTTTTTCCGAAAAATCACTCTTACGTTTTACTGTATTGTAATTCCATGCAGGAAGTAGCTATTCTGCAACATAAATATGCTTTTTTTGATATTATGAGTATGAAGGCATTTAAACAGATGACACAAGTGTTACTCACTGATCTGGAGGGCCCACACACTTTTTAAAGACTGTGCCATCTTATCATCTTTTGCAAGTCTGACTTTTCTGCATGGTCACCCCAGTTTTTTCAACATTTTATAGAATTTATTGTTGCTGCCTTTAAACATCTGTGCACTTTACCACTACGAAACAGTAGTAAATTTACTGTGATTCCTCTCTTATTCACATTTTGTACATTAGAACTCCCTATTTGGCCCATTTAATTTGCCTATAAGTCCATTGTAAATGATGCCTTAGGTGCATCTATGACATAGAAAGTTAAACATCATGAGTGGGCTGCAGTGTGTATTTACACCACTCATAAGTTAATATTGTTTTATATCCATGAGCATGACATCATGGATGATATTTCGAGTACCACTTTTTTGCCTTTGTCTTATCACTTTTTTGCCTCCGTCTGTTTTGTGCCTGCTGCAATTGATATATGTTTTATTCATAAACCTCATAAATGTGACACATGATCCACCTTTGGGTGGGAGGCTTGTTTATTGTGACACGCTTGTCAGAAATTAAAGAGGTTGGAAATGGCTATTGTTTACAAGAGTAGGATGACTACTGTACCACCTTTACAGTTTTTGACTACGATTGAATATGATATAAGCTCACCTTATAAAAGAAAGTCAAGTTTGAAGTGGCTATACATCAAAGGTGTGGACCTAGCGATGCTTCAGGAGACTAATCTGATGACCCGACCCACTAGACAAAAATCCAAAATGTACCCTAGACCGTTCCATTCGATGGCCCAGACTAATACCAAAGGGTTGGGGATTTTACTCAGGATGGGAACCACATTTGTACATGAAAAAGTCTTCACGGATAGGAATGGAAGGCTTCTTGGCCTAAGGGTCAGATTGCACGATTTACTATGTTCATTATGCTCTATTTATGGCCCAATGGTAATTAAGAAGTTTTTTAATTCATATTTGCTACCATTGTATCAGGGTTCCCAGGGAGACTTTGTTATCACACTAGACCTGTCCAAAGCAGCTCCTCATCCACTCGGAAGCAAACAACGGTTCAACCATCTTATTGGATGGGAACTGGCAACATAAGCCTTGTAGACATTTGGCGTACCACTCACCTTACAGAAAGGGACAATATGTTTTGTTCTAATGTCCATTGTTCTCAAAGATGCATATATTATTTTTTAACTTGCTCCTCAATGATCAACACGTAGTGAAGACAGATGTAGGCAATTAGGTTCTTTTAGGCCATTCAGCTGTTAGGCTTAACATGTCCCTCCTCTGATATGTGCCATCTTCATCTTGTCATTCAAAGTTGAAGAAGAAGCTTTATGAGGCTCAGTTCTGGGAAAACCTTTTACAAAATCCCTAGCTAACTATCTTACAGAGAAAGCAACAGACAGAATGCCCTGGGAAATAATCTGGGATGTGGCTAAAGCTATGTTGGGGTAGAACCTATAGGACACACAACTACTGTCATAAGGTTAGGAAAACAGAACCAATTTAGAGGCATACATATCTAGATTGCAATCAGAACATAAAGCTAGCAGTTCTAGATTAATTGATCAAGACCTTCACAAAGCTAGGGCTGTGTCCGATGATCTTCTTACGATAGAGACAGCCCACAAACGGTTACCTATCAGGCAGCTATACTGTGAGAGGAGAGAAATGGGTGATTGCTTGTTTTCAAAATGAGAGGAGCTAAAACACTGAACTCTATACACTATCTGAGATGTCTTGGAAAGGATCCACACCTCAGACCAAGGAATCATTAACATTTTTGTACAGTTCTACTTTTCCCTGTAACAAGTGGAACCACGCAATTCTATAAAACATGACAATTAGTTGCCCAATGTTCACTTTCAGGTGATTGCCTCAGAGTTACTGCAGGGATTAGTGGACCTAATAGCAGAATAAAAGGTGTGCCAATCCATTTCAATCCTGCCAGCCAGAAAAGCACTGGGACCAGATGCGTTTCTGAACGGCACATTGATGCCTAACATGATCCAATCCATCCTCACACATTTGCTCAAACCTCGTAAGTAGCGCCAGTTGTGGGTCTCCTACAGGCCAATTGTCCGCTGGAATTATGTGGTGAAAATTTCCACTAAGAGTCTAACAATGAAGCTTAGCAAATCTTACTGATACTAGTTTCTCTATGTCAATCAAGCTTCATAAAGGAATGCCAGACATTCTGGACAAGGCTAGTAGAGATAATACTTTTTTCACATATGTCTTTATTAATTTTCAGAATACAGTTACATTGTGTAATGATATTAGGGTCAGCCAACCCTGAAGTATGAACCCCAATGCACCTCTGTAAGATCCACAGACGGAAACATACGAATGTGGAAAAATAAACAAGAAAACAACGTAATTGTGAAAGATTTGACAGCTTAATATGGACTGCATTCCTCATTCCTTGGAAGGATTTCAAGTGGGATGTGTGGAGCAACATGGGATATAGTATAAATATTAGCTAAGTAAGATATATGAGGCAGGCACTCTGGTTCGGGACAGAAAAAGGCGGCCCAATCCACAATGTTATCAATCTGTGTGATATCAACACACTCAGGGTGGTCTCTCATCGGACTTGGGATCTACTGCAGATAGGCATCCCTCTCCGTCAGGAAGTGGAGTAGCCCTTCCTATAATTGTGCCACCCTGGTATAGTGCATCTAATTCTGCGAGTATCTCAGTTTTCAAATCCCAGAGCCAGTATGATAAGGGAGGAGAGAGAGCTGATTTCCAGGAGATGACTATACATTGTTTAGCTAGAACCAGGGACAAATCAATTAACTTATTCTGAGACTTATGTTTTTTGGTGCGCGTTGAAAGACCCAGTAAACAGTGTGTGGCCTCCTTAGCTATTTGTCTACCTAGTATGGTTAATGTGTGTGCCAATATTTGGTAGTCTAATACCATGAAAAGGAAATTGGCTGCCTCAGCAGAACAACGTAGGCAGGCCTCCCTGGCCCCTTGGAACATATGGCCTATATGTTTGTGTGTTAGGTAAGTAGAGTGTAAGTAATTAAATCGGACATACTTAAATTTGGAATTTTTAGAGATGTGCTTGACCATACCTAAACACTGCTCTCACTGCCCGTCCGAAAGAACCCGCTCAAGCGTAGTCACGCAGTGTGTCTTTTTTAATGCCGTAAACAGTTGTCGCCTATCATAATGTATAGCATTGTAAAGGCAAGTGACTGTACATCTGGCCCGTCCATGTGTAGGAAGTGTCTGGCGAAGGAGGGATATTGTAGGTTCATCATGTGTTCTATTACAGATCAGATAAAGCTGGCAGGCAAGGGCAGCATAGAGGAGGAAGGCCCCTAGTAGAGATAATAACTAACCAACCCTTCTCTCGCTAAATGTAGAGAAGGCATTGATAAAGTAAATTGGTCCTTTCTCCATAAAGCTCTTCAGAAGCCAGGCCTAGGTCATCAAATGCTTTATATTCCTACTCCTGTTTCTCTGATCGCGTTACTTTACCCAGGGCTACAAGACAAAGCTGTCCTCTCTCGCTAGTGATTTTTGCCCTCACAATTGAACCATTTGTCCAGAAGATTATGTCCAACCTCAGTAGCACAGGTTTTCATACAACTTTTGGCCAGGTTAAATTAGTGCTGTGTGCGAAAAATGACCAGTGTAGTTCAGGCACTACTGGAACAACTACAGCTCTTTCATAATGTTTCAGTATTTTCGATCAGCCACAAGTCCTGTGGCATGGGTGCCAATTCAAAACAGGAAGAAACCAGTAAGGTGCTTAGAAAATATGTTTCAAACTGGTCCCCCAGGAGAAAGGGAAACAGACCGCCTGGACGTTGTTCTCTGATTATTATCATGCCCACCTTCAGCCATCAGAGATGACAAAATTCTCTATTGGGACCCGCCACCAGGCAACTTGGACTTAACTGCTTTGTACCAAAACAAGGTATAAAAGTGACCCTGAAAAGAAAAGGGGAAATAGGTAAAGAGTAGCAGGGAAGAAGATCTGAAACACAAGAAAATAATGAGATTATTATTGACTGTGTTCTGTAATGGCTATGGGCATTATTTAGAGGTTGGCGGACAGGATACTGGCACTGGATATCCTGCGCTCCGTATAGCACATGCCAAAAGGTTTAAAGCACTTGTAATACAGTGAACGGGACATCTGTCACATTTGTGACAGAGTATGTAGTCATCCAAACTCTAAAAAGGTCCTAAGTTAGAAAAATCATATGGGCACTTATATTTACCTTTTAATAGACAGAATCCTGAGTACACACCATATTAAAATGGGGCCAACTGTAAAATGAGGAGTGTCAAAACTCAAGGTTACATCAACCAATCTCTTTTCTTTCAAAGCTTTTCGCACAATATTGTTCTTGCTTTGAGATAAGGAACATAGGAACATACCACAACTATTTTTCACCTGCAGTGATTAGGTTTATCTTTCACAGTGGTTCAAAACACCCTGTGGAATTCAAAGATTTCTACTTTACAAAAAACACTTTCAACTCGTTATCTTCACCTAATTGAAACAAAAAATGTGTTTATAATACAATAATAGCAAGCATTTAATGTGTCAAACACTTTTAAATGTTATCCAAAAAACAAACAGCTATCTCCTTGAGTGCTCTCTGTGATGACTCAGTGTTTCAGCAAATAAAACTTTGTGCTCAATGGGTAATGACCATTGCTCAGTAACTGCCAAGTCCTCGCTAAATTCACGGGCTGGAAATTCCTTGAAGGTCTCTTCTCCCTCAGACCATCATAATTGTGGGTACTAGCAACCAGACAGGGCCCTAGTTTATACCAAGTACCACCCAAGATGGCTGCCATTCTAGGGATTATAGAACATGACGTTCCAGCTAGAGGTAGACCTTTCCTTTGCACATATCCTTCTCCTACAAATCCAACACTACTTATATGCATTGCATACTGGGAAATGCACTTGACCACAAATCTTTCTCTTCTTTGGTTCAAACTCACAGTGGCAAAACTCACAAAGTCT
Source organism: Calotriton arnoldi (assembly GCA_963921515.1). Lineage (NCBI taxonomy): Eukaryota > Metazoa > Chordata > Amphibia > Caudata > Salamandridae > Calotriton > Calotriton arnoldi. Next base: position 1,310,150 of record CAWUFW010004453.1, on the reverse strand, counting down.
AGCCACTGAAGTCACCTTATGAAGTTAGCCTGGGGGTCTGAGAGGTCAGCAGGTACGTCCTCACAGCCCCATTGCAACAAGCTTTGGTCTTGTGTTCCCAGACTCAAGATAAACCTTGGTATCGATTGGAACAGAATCCATGCTCCGCTATATCGTCTTTGACCTCATAATAAAATCACCCTAAAGTATTTACAGACAGCAGTAAGAATACATCAGATTTTGGCCTTCCTAACATCAACAACAGGTAACCCCAATTTTCTAAGTGGTATGATGGACATGGAATTTCAAGGAAAAGTGGAAGCCTCCTCGAACGCTGGGTCCATATCTGATAATGGCATTGTCAAAAGTATAGAGCAATATTGCATAGCTTTTGAATAAGAGAAACATATATTACTACAGCTTTTACATTGGTTGAGACAGGATGTGCTAGGTAGTGAGTAGAGATACTTCGAAGATGTAAGATTTTTTTCTTGTGTGTCTACATGAAATAGTATTTGCCATTTGTATAAGATGCTAGAAAACAAATCCTTCCACTCACACATACAAGCGCAGAATTAAGAATCTACCTAGAGAATTACAGCATAACTTCCCTGATATTGCAGAGAGCAGTTAAATGTTGTATCTGCATACAATTCAAAGACAGCGCCTGTAGGCTAATGCTGAGACAGTCTCTGAAGTCAGTGAGTTTGGGGCAATGTTTGGTGGTTCAGGCATGTGTTAGAGTAGGTGTGGGGAATCAGGTCCCCACTCTCATATGTGGTTGACATATATCTCAATTAACACATTCTGGAAGGAGGTTCTGTATTGCATAACAAATGCTTAGTTACCTTTATAGTTTTAGAAGACATAGATGAAGAAAACCCAGCTTTCATAATGACCTCAAAACCATGTCTCGCAATTCTTGTTAGCTGCTAGATGGCCAATTGTCCTGAAGACGAGACCTACAGTCTCTCCTACTGCAGGCGTGTGATGGTCTAAAATATTGCACATATATATGATGAAAATATTTCTGGTAATCATTTTAGACAAACTACCGTGTTTTGCGAGAGTATGGTTCCCCTTTCTCACATTCCACAAAAGGAAGGACTCATCCTTGCATGTCCACCACCTCTACAGCTGGTCCAGGCAGTCAACATGGGCCCTTAGATAGAGCTCAGGGTGGGCTTAGAATGGCTCTTGTCCTTACTCCATTCTCAATGTGTTTCTCGTCTGGATGCCAAATTATTAACTCCCTCTGGCAACTTTATTTTATTAAAGCAACACCACCTATACTGTGGCCAACCCTAATGGTCATTTATTGTGCAATTGTCTTACATGAGATTCAAAAACTTGAGCAACGTTTTTGTCTGTTATGAATTTTATTTTAGTTTTTTTCTCTCTACTGGTATGTCTTGCTCATGGAAAAATTCAAAATAACTTTGTTTAGAAAATTATTTTAAAGTAGATATAGGAGAAGCACAAAGAAAAAACATATAGGGGCCGATTCCGATCGCAAAACGTACCGACCGACACAGACCGTGAATGGAGACCGACCGACACTGACCGGCGCCGTAAGACCCGCGCAGTACGATGCAACGTGTGTGAATTATAACCCACCCGTACGGAACACAAGCCGCACGACCAAACCGTTCGGAAATCATTGATTCGCCCGAAAACTGACCGGGAATCGTACCGACCGACACGCATCAGGAATAGACCCGACCGAAACGTACCCGTGCTGCACGACCCGCGTAGTACGATGCAATACGTGTGAAACAAGACCGACTCGCACGGAGCACGATCAGGAAGACAGAGACGTACAAAAAACAGTGACTAGCAAACAGACCCCTTTGCGTCCGACGCGTACGCCAACGTAGAAACACAGCAGAATGTCAGTGTGACAGACTCGGGTTACCCCGCGCGAGCCACTGGCAGCGTCCGACCCGGTCAAACGAACGTCTCCATCATGCCCAACAAAAGCAAAGGAAATAAGATAAAAAAAGGACCAAAAAAGCAATGACAAAGCCAATAAATAAAAAAAATAAAAAACAAGGAACAAAGACACACCCACAACTCCACCTACATAAAGGCCAGAAATCCCTACCATGATCCTTTGCAAACTACAGACATAGGACAGCAGACAACACCACCACACTGCAGAGACACACCACAACTCACACACCATACAACAACTACACCATTTGGACCACTCAAAAACTAAATCACATATTCACTGACAAACTCACACCCACCACACTCACTTACACCCTCACACACACATCAATCCCCACAACCACCCAGCACCATGCCCCCCAAGAAGAATCCAAAGTTCACAGATAGTGAGTTGGAAGTCATGATTGATGAAATACTCAGAGTAGAGCCACAGTTGTTTGGCACATTGGTTCAACAGACCCCCATGTCACAGAAAACCAAGATGTGGGAGAGGAGTGTCGACAAGGTTAACGCACAAGCACCTTATCTGCGCACAAAGGACGATATACAGAACAGGTACTATGATGTGTGCAGGAGGGTCAAGAAGCTCATCGACAGGGAGCACACCTTGAGCAAGAAGACTGGCGGTGGCCCTCCTGCCAAACCAACACACTTCAGGTCCTGGGAGGAGAAGGTGCGGGCCATCCTACCACCGGAGAGCATCCATGGATTAACAGGAATACCAGAGCCTGGTGAGTACACAACCAATATACTCAATATTTTGCGGCAATACACATATATCACTGTCAAGGGGACTGTGAAACCATGTACTGCCAGCAAAGCCATAGCAACAGAAAGGCAAGTATCCTGTGACGTGTATGCCAGTTACACAAACACAATACCTGCCATCCCACAGTAATATGGAACTATGTCATAACATGTACAAACCTAACAACAAATACTCTAAGGCATTACCATAAATCACCAACAAACACTGTCATCCATTTTGCCACCACTGTCAGACCACCTCACAGGAAAGCTGAGTCAAAATGAAGGAAGGTTGGGCTGCTGGGAATGTGCATGTAGCAGTAAGCATGAGGGGAGTTGCAGTCACAGCCAACAGCCCCCCTCACACATGGTCCCACAAGCTCCACCCCAAACCATGCACATCTCACAGGGAGTTGAAAAAAACTGACAAGATGGCTGAGAATGGGCTCTGCTGTGGGGAGCACAAGGCCCTACTGGGACTTGGGCCCAAACAAACAAGAGGATACCACAGTCAATCATCTTGCCATTGCTGCCTCACCCCCTCACAGGGAAGCAGAGTCAAAAGGAAGCTAGGTCAGGTATTGTGGGAAGGTGGGTGTAGCCAAAAGCATGATGGGAGTTGCAGTCACAGCCAACAGTCCCCCACCCACATGTCCCAGCAAGCTCTCACTGAACCATGCTCACCTCACAGGGAGTGCAAAAGTACTGCCAAGATGTCTGACACTAGGCCCTGCTGTGGGGAGCACAAGGCCCTGCCTTAGCACTTGAGTGCGTTGGTGTGCACTCGTACTTTTATCTTATTGGTAAGCTGTTAAACTTAAACCTCTTGGGTTTGTTCTAGCATAGTAATGGTTTACTAGCTAGTTACGCACTATGAATACTAATTTTTATTTTTATTTTTGCTCTGTGCAGGGTTGGTTTGTTACGTGGTTTTAAGACGCGTATGGGCAGGGGCAGTGGACCCTTCTATATTGACATTCTGTACAGTAGTGGAGGTACTTCAGTATGTTGTTGATTTAAGGATTATTAGTATATTCACGGGTGTTTCACGCATTTTTTTCAGTTACACATCGTGGTACAGCACCTTTGACCTTTCTTTGTATTCGCACTGAATCTTCTCTGTCTCTAGCACTTTTGCTTCATCTCAGACACTAAAACATGACGTGATTGTCTTGAACTCATGGTGATACTATTTATAACAACAGTCACAGGATTTAGGAGCCGTAATCACGAAAACCATCCCGGATGTTCAGAAAAAAAATATTTTGTTACACTGTTTGGTTTACAGTCAATGATGGTATTTTTTGAAAACATGTTTATTTGTAGATTTCCCCCGACGAAGGGTGGTAGCACACCCGAAATGCATTGGGAGTGATGAATATCCACGCCAGAATGTATCATTGTACTTAAGGATCAACAAGAATGATGTTGACATTTTCAGCTGTGAATAAAACAAGTTGAAGACACATCCTTGAAAATTACAGCCATTGTTATCATTATTCTTTTGAAGAGTGTTGTAAAATTGTGTACACACAGGATAATTATGTCGATCCTGAATTTTATTGATGCTAAAATTATTGATTAACATTATGCTAATACACTCATTTTGAGTTAATCAAGTAGTGCGCCCTCTGTCTAAGACTTAGGTCCTAGAATTGTCATTTCATTGTTGAATAGGTGGTGGGGTGGAACCACCTCAGAAGGCGCACACTAATTGCGAAATATTTTGAGATTCTTTGGTATACCAGGTTTATTATTGGAACTTTGAGTGCATCACCGCTGTCGTTCTACATAACTTTTATCTCACAATAACTTTTCACCCAAGACAGCATTTTGTTGCACCACAAGATGTCATTTGAGGATATATTACATCTTACTGATAACAAGGCAGAAACCAAAGCATACAGTGCAGCAGAAGCACAAGACATATATGGCCTCATTCGGGAGGTTAGGTCATTTGATATGACCCAAGGACCTGTCACACAACAATTACGTCAACTAGAATATTTGATGCGACGTGAGATTAATCAGAGGTTACATGCTACAACTCTTATCCAGTACCATAAGGCCAGCAGGATACCGAGAGGTCTGAGACTACCATTGAAACCCATGATGTTTAAGGCTAATAAGAAGTTTATGGATAGATGGTACTCTATTCTAAACAAATGCTCGCTTGATCTCATACTCTTGATAGTAGAAGAACTTTCTTCTGTTCTGTTAGGTTTAGAACAGGAGATCAAAGAGTTGCAAGATTCCATTAAACAACGTATGGAATCAGATAATTGGGTAACGACACTTGAGGAGATTAATGTCAAGCTAGAGACATACGCAAAAGAGATTCATGAGCGAAAAGTCCGCAAGTTTAGGAGAGACACGATAGACTACAAGCTAGATGAGGTGTACTCATGGGCGGAGGTATATGCCCAGAAACGGACTTTTCTAAAAACAGGAACTACTTCTTCAGAAGAGAGCTTGGTATCGGTTAGCGATACGCGCATGATGAGAGCACCAGTTCCATCTACTGGTGGAACATTTGACGGGGAAGCCTCTTCTTCCTCAGCCACTAAGGTTTCTTTTTTAGAAATCAGCCCCGCAGCCAACAATCCACCTTCAGAACAACTTACAGTACAATTAGAGGCAAAAAAACTCGCAGAGGCCATGGAGGCAGCAAAAACGGCGAGTACAGGTCGCAGACAAAAGAAACACTAGTAGTTAATATTTCTTCAGTGGAATTAACAGGGTCTCAAAAAGTGTTATTGAATAAGGGGATCACATTTGTGCCTACTTTTCACACAAACACTTTGAATATGGAAGTGGATGTGTATAAATTTATGAGAAAACTCAGACTTCGATACTTTTTCATTAACAAAGAGTCCATCCAAGAAAGTCCAGGGACACTTGACCCCAGGGAGTTTAGACCTAAAAGCACATTCATAGCTCCTACCACCCATAAGATTCTGGATTCATTTGAGACTCTAGTGAAGAAAGATTTGGCCCAGTTACCAACACCTTCTAGGAAGAGACATAATTTAACCATGGCAGATAGGAAGGCCCTCAGAAATTTACGTGATAATGAATCTATAGTGTTTTTTCCAGCGGATAAAGGAGGTGCACTAGTAGTCATGGATCGAAGTTTCTATGAAACTAAAGTAGAATTGATGCTCTCAGATGAGACAACATATTTACCACTGAGATATGATCCGACACATGAATTTCAGGAGACTTTGCTACAGATTTTAACACATGCAAAGGACATGGGGTGGATCTCTGACAAAACTCTTGAATTTCTTCAGTCTAGGTTTCCACGTAGGCCTGAAATTTACATGCTACCCAAAATACACAAGCATCTTTGGGATCCCCCATTTCGCCTCATAATATCGGGTTGTGGATCAATTCATGAGCCATTAGGACAGTATTTGGATACATTCCTTCAACCAATTGTACAATCTGGTTCAACATATGTACAGGATACTACTCATTTTTTAACCCTATTAGGGAATCTTGTATTGCCAACTGGGATAGAGTTATGGCTATGCACAGTGGATGTGGTGGCGTTATATACATCTATACCACACATAGAAGGGATTGAGGCTGTTGAGTGGGCCCTTCTTCAACAAGACGACATACAGGCAGATAAAGTATTCCTTTTGGAACTTTTGCAATTTTGTTTATTTCACAGTTATTTTAAGTGGAAGGACAGGTATTTTTTACAGACAACCGAAACCTCTATGGGTTTTTCTGGGGCACCGAGTTATGCTAATATCTATATGATGAAGTTCGAACAAGAACACATTTTGCATGACCCAGAATAGACTGATCATTTGATTCTTTATCGTCGATATATTGACGATATATTTATTATGTGGCAGGGTGCGTCAGATGCATTGAAGCAAAAATTAGGTCAGTTGAATGACATGAATCCCAGAATACAATTCACGCACACTATGGACAAACGGACTATCTCTTATCTAGATGTGTCAATAGAGTTGATTGGTTCAGAGATCACCAATAAGGTTTTCACCAAACCTACTGATCGTAACAACTTATTATTATACACCAGCTTCCACCCTGAGTCTCTCAAAAAGCACCTTCCATTCTCTCAGTTTTTGCGCATTAAGCGCATTACTTCTGACCATACACAATATAAGATGACCTTACAATGCTTCAAAAGAGGTTTTGTAGATAGGGGTTATCCGGAAGAGATTGTGGAAACAGTGGCCAGGCACGCTGATGACATACAAAGATCTGAGTTGTTAACCAAGAGGGTGAAAAGCAAGGGGAGACGTGATGTTTTCGTCTCTACCTTTTCGACACAGTCGTCTGCAATTAAGAAAATAATTCTTAATCGATGGGAGTTACTACAGACGGAACCTGATTTTGGTAACATTTTTCAAGAACCTCCTATTTTCGCATACAAGAGATCGAATAATATCAGAGAGATTTTAAAAAAGAGGAAGGCAGATAATCTGGAAGAACCAAAAGGCATGCAGAAGTGTTATAATTGTTCACATTGTAACAATGTGCTATTAGGCTCATTTATTTCTCATCCCTGGTCGGGCAAACCAGTGAAACTGTTGTTTACAGCTAACTGCAACACACAGAATGTGATTTATGCCATACGATGCCCTTGTGGTCTATACTACATCGGCAAGACAGAGAGATCATTGCGTATATGCATAACTGAACATAAAAGCAGAATTAGAACAAGAGTCATGACTTCTCCACTAGCGAGCCATTGGATTGAGTTTCACCACACCATTGCTCAGTTAAGATTCACAGTGTTAGAGATTGTCAGAAGTCGTCCAGACAAGGATATGTCGAAACACATCACGCAGCGTGAGACGTTTTGGATAAAGTACCTAGACACTTTGAGCCCGAAGGGTCTCAATGATAAATTGGAACTCTCGTGTTTCCTGTAATAGCAATATGGAGTGAGTTTCAGTGAGGTTAGTTTTGTGGTGACAATGAGACAGAGACAGTCTTAGGATACCTACATGTAAGAGGGTCAGTCAGTCTGACACATTTTTTAAGGGGGGCTTGTTTGGGTTAATATGGGACTCGTTATGTTTAGCACCTTTTAATTCACAAAATCACCATTAAATTCTTATTTCGTTCATGATTACTCAGATGTTGTTTGCAACTGATGTTGTTAGCTCTGATGCATTTTATTTATATATGGTGAAAACTCTGAATTAGCATTCATGTTAAAATACTACTTCCAGTGACAGCACCACCAAAACCCAGATTGTAATCATTTGATTAACAAAAGTATGATTTTGTAAATTACTGTGACTTTTGGTAGTATAAGTGATTATGAATATGTTATTTTCAGCATTCAGCCTTTTCAGGCAGTGTATTTATAATATATGTTTAGAGAACGAACAAGGGTTTCTGCTTTTTCATAGACTCATGCTAAGATGGCTGCACGTTTTACTACCTCGGCTGTCCTATTTTCATTTCTATCTATCTACGCATTTACACGTCATTACGTGAATCATTTGAAAGACTCAGCGGGCTCTCATACACCGAGCGAGGGTTTTTGTATTACCTTTGGGATCCAGGAAGCTGTTGGGACACCATTACTTACGTCTTCTAGGTGAGCCACATTTTGTAAAATCGCTTTGGTTCTTGGGCTCAATTAGGCATAGCATTTATGGATGTTATTTTTTCAGTGGGCGACGTGGTTTCGAGGAAGAAATAAGCGGTGCTTTTGAACAGGGTTTGATCAAGCACGGGGAGCATTTAATCTTTGGTAAGCCTCAGATGTTTAATATACTTAGTAGGTAGGATTTATTTTCCGGAGTAGCTTTCTGTGTTCTCACTTACTGTTCATTCACTTTTTAGCATTATGACCAGCGGCCAGGAGTACAGCTATTAGCACTTGAGTTGCGTTGGTGTGCACTCGTACTTTTATCTTATTGGTAAGCTGTTAAACTTAAACCTCTTGGGTTTGTTCTAGCATAGTAATGGTTTACTAGCTAGTTACGCACTATGAATACTAATTTTAATTTGAATTTTTGCTCTGTGCAGGGTTGGTTTGTTACATGGTTTTAAGACGCGTATGGGCACGGGCAGTGGACCCTTCTATATTGACATTCTGTACAGTAGTGGAGGTACTTCAGTATGTTGTTGATTTAAGGATTATTAGTATATTCACGGGTGTTTCACACATTTTTTTCAGTTACACATCGTGGTACAGCACCTTTGACCTTTCTTTGTATTCGCACTGAATCTTCTCTGTCTCTAGCACTTTTGCTTCATCTCAGACACTAAAACATGACGTGATTGTCTTGAACTCATGGTGATACTATTTATAACAACAGTCACAGGATTTAGGAGCCGTAATCACGATAACCATCCTGGATGTTCAGAAAAAAAATATTTTGTTACACTGTTTGGTTTACAGTCAATGATGGTATGTTTTGAAAACATGTTTATTTGTAGATTTCCCCTGACGAAGGGTGGTAACACACCCGAAATGCATTGGGAGTGATGAATATCCATGCCAGAATGTATCATTGTACTTAAGGATCAACAAGAATGATGTTGAAATTTTCAGCTGTGAATAAAACAAGTTGAAGACACATCCTTGAAAATTACAGCCATTGTTATCATTATTCTTTTGAAGAGTGTTGTAAAATTGTGTACACACAGGATAATTATGTTGATCCTGAATTTTATTGATGCTAAAATTATTGATTAACATTATGCTAATACACTAATTTTGAGTTAATCAAGTAGTGCGCCCTCTGTCTAAGACTTAGGTCCTGGAATTGTCTTTTCATTGGCAAGATGGCCGACACATGGTCCTGATGTATGAATTGGTTGCAAGTCACACCTACCGTGTGACCTACGCACTGGCCAACTCAAACACATTTACACTCACAGCCATTGGAACTGTAGGTATCCTCCCACTGTCTGGAGATGCAGTGTCCCTGGGGTGTCCCCTGACCTGGCTGTGAAGGTGTGTCTCGTAGATGACAATTGGGGAGATGCAGACATAGTACATAGCAACAAGCACACACAATGTCACCGATACGTTATTGACAGTGGACACCTGACAGTGACTAGAATGGACACACCCATATAGCTGACACTGTAGCATGGTGTCATTCCCAAAAGGTGCAGTTGTGAGCTGCATTTCAATCCCACATCGTTCTGCGTTGTACGCATCATTCACACAACACATCACTCACTGTCATAGACACTCCAAACACAATGACTAGCCTGGACTGCATCGGAGGAGGCATGCAACTTACAGCAGCAGAACTGCAACACACACACCTCTGGCCATCACTGTCATGAGCATGGAAAAGCAAGAGAGCTGCTGTGCCCAATCCCTCTCACCATGGAGGAAATAGACAAGATAAAAGACGTTAGCACTGACAAAACTCAACACCAACATCATTAGCTACGGTAACACCATGACTTGTATGAAATGAGATGTGAACTAGGAACACAGACAACCAAATAGTATCTCACATTAGATCTCAGGCATACCGGACTGTGACCATGTTGCACAGACACACCAATGTGATGCCAGAGCGAAGCAAAAACTGCCACCACACATGCCCCAAGCTTGCTACACACCCTAAGTGTAATTGTACGTATGTCATCGTTAAAGCACAAATGTGGACAGGGATGATATAGCTGTGTCAGGCATGTGATGGAACTTGAGTAGCAATGGCCATGTACAGACAATTGATCAATACATGAGCTGGTCATGCACACAGCTTGACGTGCACATCGAAATGCTTCAGGTTGCCATGACAAAGTGCTTCAACAATATCAACCTCTGTCTGTCACAACTTAGGACAATGCAATGTACAGACTCTCATAATGATGTCCAGTGGCAACTGTCATGTGTGTGAAACGTTGATGTCAGTAGAACCATAACATACATTGTGTGTCTCCTCCAACCACAGGGGATGCTGGGGACACAGCAGGACCTGAAGAAGAGTCCCAGTCCCAGTCTCTGGCGGACCCTGAGCTCCCCGGTGTGGATCAGTCTCTCTCCTCTTCGGACGACGACCACGAACGACCTGGCACCTCTGGTGTGAGTCATCGTGCAGCCCCAGCAGTAGGAACATCAGCACCCCCTGCAACCACTCCTGCCACATCTGACAACAGACAGAGTACCCCTGCTGACAGGGACAGGCCGAGGCCACAGACCAACAATGTAACAGGTACACAGGGCACCCTGGAAGCAACGGACAACACCACCAGCGCCAACACTCAAGGGGGCCCAGTGTCGCCTGTGCCTGCCATGGCAGGTCATGCCCGTGTGGGTAGGGGCGGTGGGAGGGGGGCAGGCAGAGGACACGGCCTGCAGAGGGGGCTGGACTGCTTGATGAGACACACCTGGGACGCATCATTGATGCGTACCATGAAAGCACCGGAGGTTTTGGCCAGGTAGTGGGGATCCTCAAGGACCTCAAAGAACAGCAGGCTGCCCATCATGCCCGCTTGGACTCCCACATGTCCCAGGTGGAGACACACATGTCCCGCATGGAGTCCAAGTGGAACAAATTGGATGATCTAACAGCAGTGCATAGGGACATACTGACATGCCTCCTCCAGATCAGCTCCAACATGACCACACCTCCCTGTGCGCCCACGACATCTGTTGCCACAACATCCGCAACTGCCACAGGGAGGGAGGAGGACTCTGGCGGAGAGTCCTCGGCACCGCAGCAGCCTGCACATGAGGGTCCCCTGAGAAAGAAGAGGGGTCGTCCGAAGAAGGGCAAGTGAGACGCTGATGGCCATGCATATCCCCCAGGAACTCCACACCTGTTCTTGATATCGTCCTTTGTGTGCAAACCATTTAACCTTGTCGACTGACACCCAAATCACCCACTTGACATGGAGGGTCAAAGTTGTGACAATGCATCAAATGACTGTGGATTCTACTCTGGACATTTCATCTTGCAACACTACCAACTCACCTGTGAACTTTGGATTACCATCACACTGTACAGCACTTCCAATTCCGTTCACCATCCTTACACATGTCTGTAAATAAAATCACAATCACACAATACTTGCCTCTGTCGTGATTTATACTTGGTTTGTGTCATGGCGATGATGATCTGCTAAGGAACACTGTGCATGCAAACTACTACAGCAATGTGAACACCGTTATGTGAGTCATGGTAATGTGACACATATGAGGGAGACACACCACTAGGGCAACACAACACATACTCACCATGTCCATCTAACTCATCGCCTACACTGATGTTGACAGGAAATGCAGTGGAATGCACATACACCACACCCATCCTGGGTCAGCGGCAAGCAGCCCACAGGTACAGGATGCTAATGACTGTCGGATGTGTGGATACAGACGGAGCACATCCCAAAGTGAAGCACAGGTTTATTAAAGATTCACAACGTGAGAAATCCACAACTGATGCAAGGTAACCGCACGTGACAGTGATCAAAAATTAACCAAGTGGTAAACAATGAAAGTCCAGGGGTGTGTGGCACATCATTGGTTGGGACAACAACTACTTGCACTCTCGAACAAGGATCTGGGTGTTGGGGTTCAGACCTCACCATACAGCAGCCAACGTACCCTGTGAAGGACAGACAGAAAACACAATCAAAAACACAGATTTACAGCATACAACTACAATATACATGCACAAAACAAAACCCAAACTACGTACACACAACCTATCAATCAGGTAAACACTGTTTGGGAGTACAGACTACCTGAAAGGACACATCACAGCAAGCATCCTGACAAGTAGCACACAGCCACACTCAAGCAGCACCAGTGCACCACCAACATATATCAGGCAAACAAAATACTTTGGCAACACATCACTGTATACTGACATTCATGTGAAGAAGTTGTGGATCAGCTGGCTCCGAACATCACCATCACCCTCATCATCACTGGCATCATGCCCCAGGGCAGGATCCTCCATGGCTGGCGGAGGTTGGTCCTCATCATCTTGGATGAGAGGCAACTTCTTCCTCACTGCCAGGTTGTGTAGCATGCAGCACACTATGATGATTCTGCACACCTTAGCAGGTGCATATGGGAGGGCCCCTCCTGTCTTGTCCAGGCAGCGGAATCTGCTTTTTAGGAGTCCAAATGTCCGCTCGATCACTCTCCTGGTCCGACCATGTGCCTCATTGTAGCGCATCTCCGCCAGTGTCACAGTGTTCCTGAGGGGTGTCAGCAACCACGGCATGTTGGGGTATCCGGAGTCACCTACATAAAGACAATTGCACATTAGATGAGTCTGAAAAGAGGGTGTAAATCAACTTTAGCAAACACACACAATGGTAAACAGTCAGTACACACCGACAAGTCAGGCACGCTGGTACTGCATCTGTGACATCATCGTTGGGATGCGACTACTCCTCATGATGTAAGCGTCGTGCGCTGAACCTGGGAAACGTGCACACACATGTGAAATGGTCATGTCCGCCAGACATACCACCAGAGCATTTATTGAGTGGAAATGTTTCCTGTTTCGGTATGTCTACTCATGTGCCTGTGGTGGTACCAAAGCCACATGTGTCCCATCAATGGAGCCAATGACATGTGGCATCCTTCCCAGTGCATAGAAGTCACCCTTGATGTCAGCGAGTGGTTGTGGTGTTGGGAAATGGATGTAGTGGTTGAGGAAATGCAACATCGCCTCCAACACATCTCGAAGCACACGGCTGAACATGGTCTGTGACATCCCACCAGCAGTTGCGACAGTGTGTTGGAAAGTACCAGTGGCAAAGAAGTGTAGGGTTGCCATCACCTTCTCCTTGGGGGTCAGCGCTGTAGGGTATGTCCGGCCAGGTTGCAAGTGTGGAGCCAACTGCTCCGCCAATTCATCAATCAGTGGCCTAGTGAAGCGGTACCGTCGCATGCAGTCACGTTCAACCATGGTTGCAAGGTCAGGGAACGGTCTGTGGACAGCTGGTCTCCTGCAGTACATAGATGAGCAAAGACAGTTTGTCAGTTCCCCTATCTATGTGCCAGTGTCCATGCTAAATAGCACATGAAACAACATGACAGGACACAAGGACATGATGTGTGTGCTGTTGGGTATGGGCACACATGCCAGATACATGCCCATCATCTGACATCTCAGCTCTACAGGTCCACACAACAAGGTCCATGTTGTGCTGTGACAAATCTATGGGCTCTGTCACAGTACATCAGTACGAGTGTCACATACCAGACACACACCACAGTGACTAGTGAGGACAGATGTCTACCCCACATCACAGGTTTTTGACAGACAGGGACTTTGTGTCGCCACAAGGACACCATCATGATGTAGCGTCTCATGTACACACCACAACGCACACATGACACACACATGAAGTGCCACCTGATTTTTTTGCAGCTCATACATGGATGTCTGTGACACACAGATGCAACATCAACTCACATTGACAAAACACATGGATGTGGTGACCGTTTGACATTGAGCACATGAAATCAGAGTCATCTGTGTAGCAAAATGCACACATACTGTGGATGAACATCACATTTGTGTCACTGGGACACCCTGTGACACACATACCATTCCACCTAAGAGTCAGGGTGTATGTCACATGTCATACACAATGTACCCCGGGAACTGTGTACATGCCTCATGCTCTGAACTGTACAGTTGTCAATCACAGTGGTTATGTGTACAACACACAAAGGTATCTGTCCCCATGACACCTTGCCCTGCCTGGGAGTGGGTGCCACTAAGTGCCACATACCAAATCACATGTTGACCCACATACACACACAGGTAATGCAGCCTGACATGCCCTTTGATATACTGTGTCACAGGCTGTATTGTTGTTGTTGTGCCCATGGGTCCCTGGCAAGCTATGGTGGGTGGCATCCTTTGCACATTGACTGCAATGGGGACTGACGCAGGTGACAAATTCAAAAGACGTGTCGTACACCTAGGGAACGAGGCGCGCGCACGCCTTGCACATTGACTGCAATGGGGACTGACGCGGGTGACAAATTCAAAAGACGCGTCGTACAACTAGGGAACGAGGCGTGCGCACGCCTTGCACACACGCCTTGCACATTGACTGCAATGGGGACTGACGCGGGTGACAAATTCAAAAGACGCGTCGTACACCTAGGGAACGAGGCGTGCGCACGCCTTGCACATTGACTGCAATGGGGACTGACGCGGGTGACAAATTCAAAAGACGCGTCGTACACCTAGGGAACGTGGCGCGCGCACACCTTGCACATTGACTGCAATGGAGACTGACGCGGATTTGACCCTTGTACGATTCGTGTGCTGAAAAATCCGTTGGCTCCCTACAACAATGTATCAAACTCGTTGGTGTCATGGATTTGAATTTTTTGAACGATGCGGAAGGCGTGTACGAGGCGTGCAATGCAATGGATTGGCCAGATTCATAGGATGCAAACGTGTCGGACCTATCGCTTTGGACGCATAGGACAGAATCTGCCTCTGCAGCACAGATATAAGGCTGGCTGTTCCCGAGAGCTCACTTGCCTGCACTACATGCCCCAGATTGCATTCACTGCTACCACTGCTGCTGTCTCTGCATCCTCTGGCTCCAAGAATGGCACGTACTGTGGAGAGGGCCCCAGCCTTCACAGAGGAGGAGAACAAGGCCCTGCTGGACAGCCTCCTTCCACAGTACAGCAAGCTGTATGGGAAACCAGGGGAGCAGTTGAGTGTGCAGTCCACATCCTTTTTCATTGTGCATGTTGTCTGACTGGCACTAATGGCATTGTGTACACCAGTGGCTAGCATGCTCACTGAGTAGTTGTTACCCCCAAAGTGTGTAGGTACCTGTAGTGGACAGGTACTGTGCAGGAAAAGTGCATTTTTACACGGTTATAATACTCAGGCAATGTTTCCATGTTGTTAATGCAGGACAACTGTCAATCACCATAGTTGCACTACCTGTGTACATCATATGCCCTTGTGATAACGACATGTATATCCAACTGTGTGATGCACAAACATGTTGCATGTGTGGTAATGGACTTTTATCCTTGTCATCCTCACAGGTTGATGCCCATCAGAAACAGGAGATCTGGCTGACTATTGCCCGGGCTGTTCGATCTGTGGGGGAAAGACAGACGCCGCATCCGCAACTGCCAGAAGAGGGGGCAGGACCTTCGTGGCTGGACCCGGAGGATCGCAAGAGTCCAGCTGAAGCTGTCGCCTCCTCGCAGAAGGGGCGGATGACGGACACTGACCCCCCCACATGCTCCGGATTCTGGCAGTGGTCTTCCCTGACCTGGATGGGCAGTTAAAGGCCAGACAGCAGCAAGGAGGGGGTAAGTGCATGCCCTTTCTGTGAACTATGTCTCACATGCTCTTTGCACTCCTTCATCCTGGTTACACTCCCACAGATCTCCTGTCTGCTTGAACAGGAGTCATGTGCCTAAATTAGGTCATGGCCCATCCTCATCTGATACACAGGTGTGGCCCTTTCAGTCTGTGACTTATGTCACTTGGGTTGTGTGTCCCTGCTGTTGTCCAAGCTTAAGGTTGTAAACAGCATCTGCTACCGGTGCATTGTTTTGTCTTCATGAGTGAGGCAATTGATTGTCATGTGTCTGCACATTGCCAGAAATAAGACATGTACTCTGTGTGGGCAATTGATATGTGTTCCAATTGATGCTTTGGCTCACCATATGTGTCTGGGGTATTTACCACACAGCCATGCAGCAGGTGAGACAATGTTGGGGCCTCAGAAGAATGTACGTCATACATGCATGAACACATGCCTAGTGTTCAGGGTAATCCCATGTTGCACATGGACCTGGACAGGTATGCCTACTCCGGACATGAAGTACACTCTGTTCTTCTACTCCTGTGTGTCAGCCTACATTTAGTGCATTGTGAAATATGCAATCTGGTGTCTGCCTCGGTGTCATTGTGGAGTGGCCTAGCTTTTGAGACTCCTGGGGTGTTGAGCATTTTGGGTTGGGCAGCTAGCTGAGATGTGGCTGTTGGATCATCACAATGGGGTAAAACATAGGTGTGTAATCACTTGACGGTGCCTAATGGTGTATTCTACATTAAAGTGCAGGCAGCCTCAATTAGTTCGCATAACACTGTGATGTGATCATGTTTACAGATTGGTGCTTGCAGTCACTCAACTGTCGCATTTGTATTACGTGGGATCATCAGATGCCTTAAGATGTGGGTAGCAGTGGGGGAACATGTGCACTTGACAGCTGCAGGGCTTACATTCCCCAAAATAAAAATGATTGTGACACAGTGCAGACTGTTTGTTTTAGGATGCACTGTCCCTGTGACTGAAGCCAGTGATGACTGATTAGCCAGACTGGCCTGTAGCATGGTATACCACTTGCTAATGTGTATCCTGAAGTAATGTCAGTTGTCCAGCATACACTCAATTGTGGCATTGACCATCAATACATGGGCACATCATGGTGTCTGGTGAAGGAAGCATATCCATTTTACTGACAATTAGTTTGGCCATCCCTTATCCTGACACATGTACTGAGTCAGTGGCAGGAGATGGGATATGTGTGTACTGACACATTTCAATCACAATTCCTGCAGTTCTGAGATATGTCTATGTGGTGCATGTGTGCACTTATAAGTAGTGGCATACTACATGCACCAGACAGATGGGTCCATGGAGGGGAAGGATATGAGGGGCATGGTTGACTGGCAGACTGACAGGTGTCTTTTTCAAAATGTGTCAGCACTTTTTGCAATATTTTGCAAATGATGCAAAGGCGTGCTCTGTAATGTGCTGTACTGACTGTGATGTGTCAGGTGAAACAGGTGACTGATGTGGATCTGTTTATCCTGATTGTTTGCAGATACATCTACGGCTACTGGAGGAGACAGCTCCACGGACCAAGAGGAGCCGCAGAGCCAGACTGGGTCCGCTGCAGAGGAGTTGGAGGGACCCAGTGGCACAGAGGGTGAGGGGAGCCACACTGAGGAGACCTCAGCTACGACCACCTCGGCTGAGGAACACAGCATCTTGAGTGAGGACTCCCTTGTGGAGGCGGGTGTCAGCAGACCCCAGACAACAACTAGCGAGTCTGTCCCCACCACCACCACCATCTCCACCCTCCCATCTGCTCCCATCCCAGATGTCCGTGGAGGCCCCCGTGTAAGGGAGTATGTCTCCTTCGTGCCAGGCACCGCACCCCCTGCCCCTGTCTCCCCTGCTGCCCTGAGTGTGGAGTCTGTGGACTTACTGAAGCAGCTCCATGTAGGGCAGACAGTGATGCTGAGTGTCCTCCA
This sequence comes from Calotriton arnoldi, assembly GCA_963921515.1. Lineage (NCBI taxonomy): Eukaryota > Metazoa > Chordata > Amphibia > Caudata > Salamandridae > Calotriton > Calotriton arnoldi. The sequence continues at coordinate 1,292,217 of CAWUFW010004453.1, read as the reverse complement.
TTCTCACACCACTCTGTTGACACAACTGGTGTCCTTCATGGAGGGCATCTCATCAAACATGTCTGCCCTACATCAGACAATTCAGGCCATGGCCTCCACACAGACGTCAGCAGTGTCCCTCCTCCAACAGTCCCTCACCCCTCCTACCTCTGCCACATCCACAATCCCCACTACCCTACCTGTCCAACGCACACACACACCGGCACCGGCACGCACCACAACAGACACAAGCAGCACACAGTCACACAAGACAAAATCCAGAGCCACAGGCACGCACACTCCGGGGACTGATGGCACACACACAGGGGATGGGTCACAGATGCCCAAACAGACATCCACGAGCACTCCACAGTCCTCAGATGCCTCTCCCTCCAAAACCCCTTCCCTTGCCTCACCTGCAACCCCCCCTTCCCAGCAGCTCTTCCTCTGTGACCTTGGCCTCTTCCCCACCGATCCATCTGCTCCAACTCACAAGGGGAAGAGGAAGTCACCACGCACAGGGGGGAGTTACCCTGCCACACGGACACCCTCCCCCAGGCGCACGGACACTGAGGCCCCCATCCGCAAGTCCCCCCGGACCAGGAAGAGCAAGACCCCACCACAATCCCGCAGCTCCACCACACAGGCTCCGTCCTGCAGCCCCCAGGCCACCACTCCACAGGTCCCCCCGCCACACCCTGCCCCTGGTTCCCCCACACACTGATACCGCATCCCCAAAATGCTTAGGCCCTCCCCCCTACCACATGCACTTCCACCCCCACCTCACACACTCAGCCTGTTCCTGCCACTGGTGTGGAGACCATGTCCCCCCTCTGTCCTGCCCACCTCACCTGAACCCCATGACACTCCTTTGGAGGTTGGCACTGCAGTATATCCACTGCAGCACATCCACCCCGTCTGACTTGGGCACTGCAGTGGAGACCCCGTCCACACCATCTGACCTGCCCACTGCAGTGGTGCCGGCAACAACCCCGTCTGACTTGAGCCCTGCAGTGGTGACAGCACCCACCACATCTGACTTGAGCCCTGCAGTGGTGACGGCACCCACTGCGTCAGACACCTCCACTGCAGTTGCCAGTGACACTCCTGCACCCACCACCCCTCCCCTGCCCCATTCTGCTGTCCCCTGATCCTGTCCCTGTGGTGCCTGGCCTGCCCCTATGTATGCCCCTCCAAGGGGAGATGTCCCCTGGCCGTAGCAGTGCAGGCAAACAATGGGTGACAACTTGTCACATGTTACCCTGGTTGAATGTTGAAATGGACTGGCCATTGGCCTTTTGACATTGTGGACTTAACTTACCAGTTACATGGATTTATGTGTTTAATAAAGCCACTTGTTGTCATCCAGTGTTGTTGCATCTAATGTACATGATGTTGATGATGAGTGTCATGGACTTGCTGTTGTACTGGTGTTTTAAAGGTACAACAGAATGATTTGTTGATGTGATGGACTCCATGTGGTCCATGGGATATGTGTACTTTTCTGCTATGTATCCATGACATCCTTTGCTGCAATTTCAGGGTGTAATGATAGCAAAATGTTGGGACCAGGATTTTCTCGTTGGGTTTGCTACTTCACATCTTTGGCATACACTGTTGCACATATGTTGTGCTTACATTTGGGAACATAGTAAGATTCCCTGACTGGGCCCATCTCCACTGGACAGGCAGGTTTGTGCATCCATGGTACACAAGTCATCTGTGTCATCAGTGCAACTAGCTCTACATGTGTATTGCGTATGTGCAGATGACTGAAGGGACACTCCCGTACACAGGCTGCTGTGACCAGAGCTTTCATTGTGTTGTAATTGTTGGCTCACTGGGCAAGTGTTGTGCTGGCATGACAGAACCCTGCACAGACAACGTTTTGCACAGCTGACCTTCCCCAGGAGTGGAGACCCCTCATGGCATTGTGTCATTCCATGACATTTCCTGGGCACATGGTGTGTGTTGTGTGAGCATGTCTGTGTGTGTTCCCTTCCCTTTTTTCGACACAGCCTGTGTTCCATACAGATGTTCCTGTTTGGTGCGCTTGCTGAGTTGTCCTGTGTTCATCAAACATCTTTGCCCTGGGTTTTCTGGGATGTAGGTGCATGGCAAACTACTGGTCATTAGGGTGTCATCCCTGGCTGTTTTAGTTGTAAGTTCCGGGGATGTTTCAAACGCACGTGGGACACATTCTGGATTCCCATTGGCACTTATGTGTTACCAACATCATGTTGTTTTCCCTATGTGGTATCTGTCAGTGAGTGGCTCACTTGTATGTGTGTGTGACTACTCCCACTCATCAGGGTAATTGCTGCAATGTTGGAAGGTGTCGACATGTGTTCTTTGTGGCTCTCCTTTGATTCCTCATTGGTGTGGGTGTGTGGCAGGGTTCCCAATGAATCTGGTAGTTCTCACATTATGCCCATGTACCGCATACTGTGCAGTGTGGCAGACATTCACAGGGGTTGTTGACAGGCCATGTGTGAGGATTTGTGGGTACCTTAGATCCCCCCACCACCCCTGGGATTGTCATGGGTGCATGAGCAATGTCACCAGTCCATGTGTGCCTAGCTGATGCACATTGGTGCAGATCAAGGTGTGTGGTGTTGATGGTGGCCAAATGGGAGTTGTTTCATGTCTAGGCCCCTACCTACATTTTGCCCATTGATTGCAGGCCATGGGCAGTGATTTGTGTTTATGGAGGTGTGATGGGAATTTGTTGTTCAGGACACATGACCCAGTACACACAGCTGACTGTGCTCCACAGTATGGGCAAAACCTACCTTTGTCATCACAGTGGGATTGGCGTACAGGCTACTGTCACCCCAAATTTGGGTCCCAGAGGGTAGTGGTGTAGTGGGTCTGTCTCTTGCTGTGTTGGTTGCTGTTCCACCCAGCTTGTGTCACATGAATTTGTTGGGATCCCACTCATCTGACAATGCCTGCTTGCCCACAAAGGGGTGCACACTTCATGAGTTACTTTTGTATGGCACTGTGTACACATCTGTGTGATTGGAGTTCAGCCCACCGTCATGTGCTGTGTACTAGCGTGGGGACACTGAGACACACACACACGTGTTGTGTATGATATGCAGTGTGGGGCTGCCTGTCTGTGTTTGTGCATCTGCACCTCTGCATTGGTATGTCTTTTGCGTTCCATTGGCTGGATGTTGTTTGGAGGTTTTTCCCTAGTGTCCTTGCATCTTGTAGCTCATCATCCTGCACGTTGATCATGTTTGGTATGTCCCATTGCTGCCATGATATGGGACTTGGTCACCTAACATCAACAGTCTCCACAGGATTCCTCAGTTTGTGTGTCTGTTCGTAAAGATATGTGTGTGTGCGTCATGATGCTCACTTTTCACATAGTCTAATTGGACACTGGAGGCATTGTCAGGGCTCATGGCCAATGCTTGTCTGCACATGGCAGAGGGAGTTCTTGTGATACACAGCAATCTTTGCCTCCCAAATCTATGTTTGTATGTGACACAACCACCACATTGCCACTACATTGCTTGTGGTGTTGGGACCAGTAATCACACATGCTGGTCTGGTGATGCTGCTATTATTATGTCCACACTCACCTTCTGGTCACTGTAGTGATGTGGGGTTTAGACCCCATTACCACAATGTTCCTGATATGCTGGTGTTTTGAACCCCACAATCACCTTTTGGTCACTGTAGTGATGGGGGTTTAGACCCCATTACCACAATGATCCTAAAATGCTGGATTTTTGGACACCACAATCACCTTTTGGGCACACTTGTGATGGGAGTCACATTGTATGTTCACTGTCAGAATCTGTGTTGTGGGAATTTTGCACACACAAACATACAATCTTGCCAAGATGGTGGGGGGGGGTTTGCTTAGTCACCCTATGTGTGTGAATGCTGGTGGTGCTGGCCATCCAGCCCCCTATGAGTGGGGATGGTAGTGGTGCTGGGCATCCAGCACCCTATGAGTGGGGGTACTGGTAGTGCTGGGCATCCAGCCCCCTATGAGTGGGGGTACTGGTAGTGATGGGCATCCAGCCCCGTAAGAGTGGGGGTACTGGTAGTGATGGGCATGCAGCCCCCTATGAGTAGGGGGTACTAGTAGTGATGGGCATCCAGCCCCCTATGAGTGGGGATGGTAGTAGTGCTGGGCATCCAGCCCCCTATGAGTAGGGGGTACTGGTAGTGATGGGCATCCAGCCCCCTATGAGTGGGGATGGTAGTGGTGCTGGGCATCCAGCCCCCTATGAGTGGGGGTACTGGTAGTGCTGGGTATCCAGCCCCCTATGAGTAGGGGGTACTGGTAGTGCTGGGCATCCAGCCCCCTATGAGTGGGGGTACTGGTAGTGATGGGCATCCAGCCCCCTATGAGTAGGGGATACTGGTAGTCATGGGCATCCAGCCCCCTATGAGTGGGGATGGTAGTGGTGATGGGCACCCCCCCCTAGGTGTGGGGACTGCTGGTAGTGAGGACCATGCAACGCCTGTGGTTTTGCTGTTGCTGGTGGAAGGGGATGTCCCCCCCCTATGTGTGTAGCATTTCGCGTGTTCATGACGTTTGTTTGTGTGGGTGTCTGACTAACCATCTGCGATGTACGCGTCTGTTCATGATCCGGTCATAGATATACAGTACTGGGATGACCTGCGCGATGGGATTCATCATTGGTTCGTCTCGTACTTGCTGATTGTTGCTCCGTCTCGTACACGTTGGGAGTTGGTCCGTCTCGTAGCCGTGGATCGTGCTGTGGCGCGAATCGGACCTGCTATGCAGCTCTACCGGATGCTGTGACGTGCTACTAGTAGCGACCCGTTCGGCGCGTAGGAAGTGCGCATCGTACTTGTCCGGCCGGAGCTGCTGTGGAAACTGCTTCCGGGCGACTCGAATAGGCGTTTAGGGATCCGGCTCGTACGGGAAATGCTGCTGGAATCGCAGCCTACGTGTCGGTCGGGATTGTGACACTTTTGCGCATCGTACTTCATCGCCCGGATGGACCGGCTCCCGGTACGAGTCGGTCGCAAGGTAAGGCTACGGACTGCTCTTGGAGGGCTGTCCGAGCGAGATCGGAATCGACCCCATAGTGGTGTAAAAATGTAGATATATGCCCAAAAAGCTACTAAGAAAGGAGATATGTAACTAGTTAATAGGAGAACTAAGGGGAACAAAAACACTACTTATCAGTATCAAAGAATTTAATCAACTTTTAGAAAACCCAGTTGTATACAGTTTCATTTATCATTCATCCATCCAGATTTCTACAAAAGAAGAAAAAGGAAATTATTATACATTTTAATTTCACAATAATTGAACAAAAATGTCCTGAATGCAACAATCATAACCAAAGTACAGTCTCTTTCAAGTAAGATGGTGTGGAGCTTAGCATTTTTCTTAAGGGTTTCCTCTGCAGTATTCAGACAGAGAATCTATATGCTTTCATGGTCGCTGTTAGATTTGTAAATGCCTTTCTATATTATTCAGCTGGTTCAGTTGTGTATAACTTTAAAGTTCTGCTTTTTTGGTGGAAATTTAAAAAATATTCTCAGAGCAGGAGTATTTCCACCAAATTGAGTGAATTGTTCTTGCAATTTCTGATAGAGTGCCCTCCTACAGTGGGCAACATATGCTTTTAGAAAGGCACCGAAAATAATGTGCGCTAGAAGTGTATTGTTGCACGTCATCTAATCAGATAGCTTGTAGTATTTGAACATATAATATGATAAAGTTATTGTTTTTTTGAGACAACCAACATATTGTAAACTTCTTGCAAGTGTAGAATTCATGAGGTTTGGGGAAAAAAGTTTCAGCTCCAGTACTGCCCGTGCCAACAGATTCTGTGGGAGAAATTATGTGACATAGGTTCTTGCCACAGAAGGATAATTGTACAGAATGGTCTCAAGTGTTACATCATTTAGAAGTAAGTGCCTGTTTAGATTTTGACCGGCAGGGTACACCATCGCAAATGCAAAGGAGTACCCTGTCTTCCAAACCCTCAGTCTGCCACCTCATTTTGAGATGTTCAGACCTTGAGTATTCCATCAATGGAGCCCTTACTGACGCCTTCGATGGAATATGTCCTCCAACAACTCAATAAAATAGGGTGTGTCAGAAGAAAGACATTGCAACATAATGCTTTTTTTTTTGCTTCTGTCTCCGCCAGGAAAAACCTAGTGATGAGCGACAGAAAAAAACAATAATGACTGACACATCCTTGGAGAGAAGTCATCTTAGGTCAAAGATAATAAAATGGTAGAGAATTGGAGGCTTCAAAATCTGAATTTGTTTCGACATATGTCTGACTTACAAAATCTTTACTATTGCAGCATAATGGGATGTTTATTAATTTAATGAAAATGTCTTCATGATCTTTCTGTTTAGAACTTATTACAAGAGTTAACAAGCATCCTCTCTTTATTTTTTATCACAGGTTTACTTATTTACTTTGGATATGGAATGTGGAATAGCACACTAGAGATCAGGGCCAAAGAAGAGGTTTTTCATCAGAGTACCTACCAGCGATATGATGTGGATGATCCTTTCGCAGTAGAAGAGGGATTTGACTATGTTGGAGAAGATGATAAACATCAGGATTGGGGTGAACCTGAAGATAAAGGCTTCAGTTACCAGCAAATGCCCGATGAAAAAGAAAATAATCGGACAAGTAGCAAATCTAAAAGCAAAGGGAAAAATAAACAGAACTCACATGCTTTGATCTCAAATGATGAGCTTGACTACTCACCTGAGTAGAAGTAATTTCATGATATTTGTTGCTGACCTAAGATTTGGGCTAAAATATGAGGTTTCTTGGGCCTGTTAGAAGATCTATTTTCACTTACTTCAGAGAAGCGAATACCACCCAGCGTTTATTAAATTCTGTGTATTCTTCAACACAGTTCCGTCAAGTGTTTAACTTGAAAACCACCGTAGCAGTTTTGCACAGAACAACTACCTAACTAGGAACTAGGATGGCTCACTAAACACAACAGTGAAAGGCCACTGACATGAATGTTACTACTGATGTCTCCAAATGAAAGACTGGCAGTGGCTTGGTTTCTGATAAGCTCATTTTGGCAGCTTTGGCAGAAAGAATCCTATTAAAGATGTGCCAAACAGGTCTGGAATATAGCATGATAACATGCTTAGAGAGGCTCTGAGTAAAGTGAGGGTATAAAATGCCTGGTTAGTAAACAAAGATGGAAAAATTAATATGGGGGTTCCATATCAGGGTCTATGGTTTGAGATCATCCGTATATGTTTCTTGAGTACTGGGGCTAAGCATAGAATCAGCCAACGGAACTCATTGAGTGAAACTTCACTCCAGGTAGGATGTTAGTGTAGAGTGCATGTGTTTGCCTCTTGTGCATCAATTTCAGAAAAAAGGAACACTAGTAGTAACTCACGCTTCTCAGTTGCTTTCACTTTAAAATACTTGCTCTGTGTAATTGGTAGATGATAAACAATTGCTTCCTAAAGATTCCAGAAATAATCTGTACACTCATTCAGTTTGAAAGCATGTGAAGTATGCAAATGAATGCAACATGAAGGTTAATTGTCAAGGTAAATAAAATGATCACTTGTCAGGAAATTCCTGACTTGCTGCGGAAAAATTATCAAAATGTTCCTGAAAGCACATAGTCTGGTGGCTCTAATTTTGATTGACTCAGAGAGATTTCTAAATCCTTTGGACTTTCTCTGACTTTTAGTATGGTACATCTAGTAGGAGAGAGCACTTTGAAAATACTCCTAAAATGTACCTCTAGTCTGAAAAAGCAAAGACTCAGACTATGGGATGTTGGTATTTTATTTTGACACCTGTTCGGTTGGATTGTTGTCATGGATTTTTCAGTAACTCAGTGTACTCTATTATGTGTATTATTTATTTTAAATTATTATGTTTAGCTTCTCCTTCACCGTAGCACATTTTTTGAATAACAACAATCTTTAAATGATCTTAAGTGAATTGTTTAGTTTGGAGCATATAGTAGATTTGGCTTCAACATGTGTACTTTATTGCTAACTGGCTGTGGGAGGGCCCAATTTGTGAGCAGAAGCACTTGCACAGACTGGAAGAGGCCCCTTTGGGTTCCTTTTGTAAGAGCTTTGACCTTATGTTGCTGGCACTATGTGACACATTCCTAGTGATACAATCTAAAATAAATGTCAACTGCAGATTATGGAAATTGTCAAAGGTTCAAATATGCTTCTTCTCCTGCATGTATTGTTTGGGCATTGTGTTTGTAACTGGGAAGTGGTTGCTACTGCTCTGTTCAGTCCTCAGTTTGTAAAAGCTACATTGGAATACAAATATTCTACTTGTTCTGGACCATATTTATAATGTTGACTTTTTTTCTTAGCAGGATTGAATGATTATATTTCTTTATTACTAAGATATCTGCCCAGTTGTGTGAAATGATATGCGGGAGGCGATCCTGTGTGAACCTCATAATGCTGTTGACATGGTCGATGCTGGATATCTGTTTAAGGGACAGATCATCTGATGTAATGAGTATGTAATTTTTGAGTGCACAGTATCCCTCTAGATCATCCCACATTGAAACTGTAACACCTTTTTATTTTCAATTCCATACTTGATGAAGCAGCCTTTGAATACATAATAATGAGGAAACCACTTCCCATGGCACTATAATTCAGTATAAAAAAGCATAATCCATAAATGGCTATGGTCATAAACTCATAGAAGCACAGACTAGTCACAGAGTCCATTACGTTTATTTTTTTCAAAATTATAGCACTTTCCCAGTCATGAACTGGATGATCCGTTAGTTCATAAAAAATCTATAATCAACCTTTGTCTATCTTACCTCAATGAAATCATTATTTCAGTCCTCAAACATCGTCATAAAAATCAAGATTTGTGAAATTTGTCAGCCATTCAAAATGGCTCAGGTAATTCAATAGGAACTCATCTAACTCTTTTAATTGGTGTTACTGCTTCCTCTGCTAAAATCTATTGGTTTCACTGTGATTATTCTTCCTTCTTTTCATTATTTTGAATGACCATATATTTTCCACTTTTTCTGTGGTTGAGATATATACCCATCTAACAACTTCAAATCGAAAACTGTCCCTGTGTGTATAAAAGATTGTCCAACACTCTTTTAATCTTCTTTAGCCTAAAGAAAAAAAACTCCACATACAATAATTAACTATTGTAATCCTCTAATTAATTAACCAGGTAATAACTGTTTTCCAGAACAGTAGCATTTGTTATACATGTTTTTTTATATTTCCAGTACACTTGATTAGGTATTTGTGAAATGGTAAAATTGCCTCTGACCTTTTATTAATGCCTGTTTTAAAGCATGATGAAAGATGCATTTGTGTTCAGCTTGCTGTCCTCTGGTCTTCCATTGTCCTGATCATTCACCTAGCTAATGGAGTAAAGAGTCATTTTTTTGCAAAATCACACAGAGTATTTGTCAGGGTTCTGTATTTGAACTCTGGAACGCAGACTGTAAACCAGTGGTAATTTCTGGGATACTTGCTCCTTCCTCTCTGACTATGTGTTTGGTCTATTCCGAAAGCCCAGCAATCGAAGAATTCCTTCCCTACCTCTTGCTTAAAATGTCTGGATGAAATGATCCCTTTCTTCTGGCCTACGGAACGCATAAGAATCTCATAACAGCACAAAAACTAATCATCTTTTAATCTGATTGAATGAAAATCCAAGATTTGGATGACAAATTGATGAGGTGTTTAAGTTTACCAATTTTTAACTAATACTTCTGAGTGTGTTGCTTCCTCTTCTCCAAGTAACACGTTGCATTGAACTAACCAAGGTGTTACGCTATTGAGAATCAATTATTGCAATAATGTTTATGCTTGAGCCCCTAAGAAATAGATTATGAAATTACACAGATTGAATAATTAAATAGCCAGGCACAGTTCTAACTTTAAAAAATCAATTCACATCACACTAGTTTGCAAAGAACTTCTCTGACTACTGGTGACAGAGGATAAAATTCATGTTACTTTGAACCACATTCAAGGATTCGAGGAGTCTAAGTGCACAATATCTTAAGGATCAACTTTTCTTCCTAAACCAGAAACCACTACTTAAAATTAATTCACATCACACCAGTTTGCAAAGAACTTCTCTGACTACCGGTGACAGAGGACAAAATTCATGTTACTTTGAACCACATTCAAGGATTAGAGGAGTCTAGGTGCACAATATTGTCAGGCTCTATTTTCTTCCTAAACCAGAAACCACTACTTAAAATCCAGAATGGCAAACATGTTCAGCCAATCCAGTTTCACTCACAGGACAAACATAGTGACCTAAATCTGGGTGCTGGGTGAACATCTATATCATTCTCTGCAATCAGATGTAGGATAGCTTCAGTGCTTCTCACAATGAAAATAAAATGAAAACCGTGTCCCTTCATGTAAAACAAATAGGACTAACCGCTCACCCAGAACATAGACTAGGACCCTTGTAATGCTGAATCACTTCAGGTAAACTATGACCATGAATTGACCTCTTAGTAAATAAATACATGAATAAATATTGTATAGACAAATAAATAAAAATAAGATCAGTCTCATGTATGTCTCTCTTAGGTAGATGTTTTTGGCCTGTATGCGGCAAGATGCAAAGCAGATTTGCAGTCTACGAAAACTCAAGCTCCTAAAAACAAACATGTTAATTCTATAAACAATACTGTTTTTGAAAGATTCCTTTCTGCAAGCAGTCACTATTTCCCTATTCATTCCCTTCTTAAGTATGGGATATTGTTTAGTGTAGCTAGGAATCTTTTCTAGATATAACAGAACAGAATATGCTGCAAGAAAGACCATTTGAATGTGTTGGATATTATAGTTTTTTGTTATGCCACATTTTTCTTTTATATTTAACATCTCTCTTTTTTATGCCTATTGTTTCAATCACTCTTTGTTTATTTTTTAAAGAAATCCTTGAATTTACAATTTTTATTTAGTTAGTGTGTGTTTTGCATGTTTCGGAAGTGAAGAATATACCAACCAAGGAAATATATTACAATGATATTAAAGGCGAATTTAGAAACAAATGTGGAGAGAGAATTACTGGCTCTTAGTTGAACAGCTTTGGAGATACACCATTGTGTAAATGTTTTTTATTTATTCACTTTTGTGTGCTTGGTAGAAGAAAGTTTTTGAATTCTAAAAGTTATGTGGTGCTAGCTAGGACGGTTATTGAAATTGCAGTGCCTTCAATTTTATAGAAGAAATGTAATATTCAATGCAGGCCAGAACAGGAAGTGAGTGGAAGGAGCAGAACAGTCTGATTTCCTTGCTTCCTTGCTTTGAAGAGCCAAGCACACAACACAATGGACAATCAGTTTTAGTTCACCAACAAAGTATTGGCTAACTTATAAGGAAAGACAGTTTTTCTATCTAGATAGGTTGTCTATGGAGCTTGCACTGCTGTCCGTAGTATGCATAATGCATTATGTCTTTGAATTTCTGGAGTAAATGTAGTTGGAAAAAAGCAGATTTAGGTATGTATGAGATACGATTCTTTATTAACTTGGAGAGATAAGGATTTTACTGGAAATATCATGAAAGAGTGGAACTTAAGATGATAGCTGGTTTTGATCGCGAATGTGTTTTTTTATGCCCCGAAGAATACATCTGATTTCTATTGGTTTTGATTTGTCCTCAAAGAGTGCGTCTCTCAAATAGAGATGAGTATCAGCTTCATATTTAAGAACTGAGTTTGCCCATAATAGTTCTATTTAGAAATTAAGCAACGTAAGATACATGGGTGATATAATTATATCCTGAGATGGGAAGGAATGGGTGGTAGGGCAACCTTGATCAACTGGAGAATTGAAAAGATTCCTCAGCCAATGAAAGAAAAGCATTGCAGTCCCATCTCGATAAACAGAGAAGTCAGGAATGTTCTATCAAAAACTTCCCCGAATGAAGGTTAGCGCAAAAAGTTTGCCAACAAGGTAGAGCTACCAGGACATTGACAGCTTCCCTCACTACCAGAGGGCCTAATTGCTACTTCAAACTCTTACTATATTAGTGGGGGAGCTTATTGTTGTTGTTGTGTATTAGGACCTCTATCAAAACTGCCTCCACAAAGATCTTTTGTGAAATTCTGAAGCGCTTACTTATGTAGATTAGGATGTTGAAGCAATTTTGCTATTTGGGCAATTTAAATGTAAGCTGGGATGTATGTCTTTGAAGAAATGGATTGTGTATATGGAGGATAGGCTTGCTGAGGGGATTTGTAATTCTTGTAATCCTTTTGCAGGTTGCAGTACGGTTATTATATACATAAAAATCACACTTGAGATTTTGTATTGCATTTCATAGATCAGGGATATCAAATGTGTCAAATATTTCTATTGGCTCCTTCTCCATGTACAGTTTACTCTGGGAAATACTGAAAAATTTAGAGTAATACGTGGAATCTGCATTAACAATAGCTGTAGTTCCTGAGAGTGTTTGATCTTTGTGGCAGAGGCTTTATAGTGGTGGAAGTGGTAAAAATATATCTCTGAATTGGGAAGCTTTTTAATTTATGTTCATTGCCGTGTGACTTTAGTTCTGATATTTAGAATTAAGATTGAGAAACACCAGTCTTTTTCTCAAATCATTTTTTTGTGTTCTTTAGGGGGTGGATGGTCTTTAATAAGTCCTATTTAAGGGGAGCCAACTCTGTAAAGTCTTTGGTTTTTCTAAAGAAATAGTTGGTGAAGTCATTTGACTAAGAGATGGCATTCGTTCATGTGGAAGGTGCTGATGGGTTAACAGAGACATTCCCAGAGATAGTTTTCTTGGAGTGTGTGCAGGTCTCTTTGACACTGTTGTCCATGAGCACTGACAGATATGCTTAAGATCTCTAGAAGGTGATGGATTTTTAGTTCTAGCAGTCCAAAGTAAAAGGATAAGATTGGCATACATTATATGTGTGTTATATCAGAATTATATTATTTTCTTTCCTGCGTGTTGGAAGCAAATGATGTTGTAGAATGTCTAGGGAAAGGCAGCTATATTTTTAAGAAGTTGTCATTATATTTTAAGGTGGTTCCAGTGCATATGGAAATCACTTATTAGAGGATTTTAGATGTCGAGAGACTTCTTATTTGGTGGCTGTGACTGCAAGAAATATGGAAAGAAGTTAGAAGAAGGTGAAGGATGAAATGGCTTGGCATATGCCATTTCAAAGTGCTCTATAAATAACGGTTAGGTCCACACCACTTTTTTGCAGATTTATATGAATGGTTGATTATGTAATATTAGGGGGCAAGAATTTCTCAGAGATTTTATCAACATAAATGAAGTGTGCGCACACACACATATATATGGATAGATGGATGTAGATATATATATAGTAGATATGTAGATATAGATATATACAATTATGCATACATATATATGTATGTGTGTATATATATTCATATGTATATATATGTTTATATATATATATATATATATAACACAGCACACGATCACCGCCGCCGCACCACACGCCCCGGGTGCAATCTCCAGCGGTGGTGAGCCGCTACGTATAGTTCCACAGTGGTGAACAGATTGAAGTAAACCGTCAAACAGGAGAGCACTCACAGGAATTTGAATAAAGTGGTATTTAATGTGCAAACCCTCCCAGCACTGACAGACGCGTTTCGGCACTCCGCCTTTTTCGATAGATGGATGTAGATATATGTATAGTAGATATGTAGATATAGATATATACATACATATATATGTATGTGTGTATATATATATATATGTTTATATATATATATATATATATATATATATATATATATATAAATGTGTTTGTGTTGGTAGAAAATTACAACGTGGTTCTCTGTATTGCTGACGTAACGGCAAGCAAGGATTGTCACTGTCTCACCCATTACTCTCTGGTGAACTGCATCTGATCAAAATGTGGAAGAAGCTGTATCTTTGTAAAGGTAGGCAGGGAATTATAAATACAAGGTGATCAAAAGAGCAAAGGGGGTAGTAATCTTTTGGCTTGAAAATGGAGAGATTAACAACTTCTATATTTGTACTAAAGTTTAATAACATAGCACAACGTTTTAAAGGTTTTTTATATATAATATATATGTTATACATGACTACCTATCCAGAGACTGTTACATTCCCTGATTTTTTTCCATAGCTCTCCACTGTCTTTTTGTCAACAATATGGTACGAACATTTGTCCAAAAGTGAAGCATAACGCCAAATATTGCATTGTTCTATACAATGAGCAGAAGGTACCTTTGTTTTTGGTTTTAGAGATCTTGTAGTAGTAGCTGCTCTGCCTTTCATAGAAATTGCTTTCCTCTATGTAAACACCCTCATGTCTGCACAAACACAGATGATTTTTGGCTCATTATTTCCCATTTTTGCACTTTAATGGACCAATGGGAGCTTCAGACCTTTAGTGATGTTGCTGAGCTCACCAAGAGGTTCCCAGTGCTTATGCTCATTGTTGTCCCAAGACTCCAAAAAATAACTAGCAAATAAAAGTATTTTTAGCGTCTTCCTAAAATCTGTGGGGGTCATTTATGCTCCTGAGAGATGGTGTACTTGGCCACCCTGTCAACGAAGGACCTCTCGTCTGCCTTCTCAATGAAGGACCATTCACTGAATTGAGATATCCCTGTTTGCCTGGCGGGCGCTGTTGTGACAAAATAACTTTTACTCTCCCTGCACTTTTGACAAAACTGAATGCCAACTGACCACTATGGTTTTGTTGTAAAATGTTCTGCATTTACCCTCTCTTTCAAAAAAAGGAAAAATAAAATATAAAAATTAAAGACCCTTATGTGAATGAAGTTTAGTTCCGGCACCTGGTGGGGCTTTCTCATGGTGGACTAGCCAGGGAAAATCTGCATTGGGAGGCTAGCCATAAATAATGTAGAGATCCCAAGTTATTTAAGGAAGTGGCTCTGCGACAGAGTATGCTTACTGCCAGTATATAGATTGGGCTGTTTCTGTGGTATTACATGAATGAGTACAAGCTAAGGCAGCATTCACACATACTCTGCTAGCAGTTCATAGTTATTAAAAGCAAATGTTATAGGCTCGTATCAACCTATGACTTCTCAGTTTTCAAGTCTGTCTGACGTTTGTGTACTGTCACTTTTAAATCTTCCTTCTCTTATTCCCATCAATCACATCTTCAGGACCAATCTGATTTTACATTGATAAGAGAGGAAGAATTCACATTATGGCAAATAGAATGCTCGTATTGTTCCCAACTAGTGGTTAGCAGATAATACATTCCTTCATGCATTATACTTAGGTCCATATGGATAATATCCCATGTTTATTTGAATAGGACTGTACTATCGAGTCCATGAAAGTGATTGATTACAAATGTATTTATTTTCTTTATTTAAAGTAGATGAATTATTTATTATATTACTCAGAAGGGATGATATAGGATTATGCCAATCATTAAAATAAGTAGGAATGAGAGGGATCGGATTACTTCTGTACACTTGACTATGGACGCAAACAATCAGTACTGAAGCAACAATTCTGTTTGTAGATACATTTAAAACCACAAAAATAACATGCCAAATTAAAACTGAGAAAATCCCTTATACTTCACGAAAATTCATGAAAACAGTTTCTGCTGTAGGGTTTTATAGTCAAGTGGATGTTCTTAAAGAAAAGTAAAACACTGTTTCATCTATTTTAAACCATAGAAACTGTGAGGTATATTATGGGATTCCAATCAATTTCAGTTTTAAGGAATCTACTGGATAGTAGCACTGATCAGGCAGTGTTATGTTATATTTTGTAGATTTGTACAGCACAGCTTATGACCTGTGAGGGTATCCAGGCGCTGGAGCAGGAGCGTGGG
Organism: Calotriton arnoldi; assembly: GCA_963921515.1. Lineage (NCBI taxonomy): Eukaryota > Metazoa > Chordata > Amphibia > Caudata > Salamandridae > Calotriton > Calotriton arnoldi. Next base: position 1,276,399 of record CAWUFW010004453.1, on the reverse strand, counting down.
CCAGACGTAGGTCCTAGTTGAACAGCCAGGTCTTCAGTTTTGTGTGGAAATTGAGAAGTGGAGTGGAAGTCCTGATGTGTTGGGGAAGTTCATTCCAGTTTTTGGCAGCAATGAAGGAGAAGGCGAGCTCTCCTGTCTTGCTTCTGCGGATGTGGTGGATTCATGTGAGGGAGAGAGAGGTGGAGAGTAGCTGTCTGGAGGGTTGGTAGAGTTGGAGTTGGTCATTGAGGTATGCTAGTTGTGTGTTATAGAGGGAATTGTAGATGTGGATGGGCAGCTTGAATTTGCAACGTTTCTGGATGGGTAGCCAGTGTAGCTCAGTGATGTAGGGAGAGATGTGAGCACTTCTGGGGATGTCCAGGATGAGTCAGGTGGTGGTGCTTTGGATGGTCTGGAGTTTTTGTGTCACTTGGTTGGAGATTATGACATGGCATGTGTTGCCGTAATCTAGTTTGCTCGCGAGGAAGGTCTGGGTGACTGTGCAACTTGTGTGAGTGGGGAGTCATTTGAAGAGCTTGCAAAGCATTCTGAGGATGTGGCAGCAGGATGCGATCAATGCATTGACATGTTTGTTCATTGTAAGTTTGTTGTCAAGGATATTGCTGAGGTTTTTGGCATGGTAAGTGGGGTTAAGCATGGGACCAAGGTCGATTGGCCACCAGGAGGAGTCCCAGGAGGAGCCCTTACTTCTGAAGATCAGGATCTCCATTTTATCTATGATGAGTTTGAGGCAGTTCTCTCGCATCCAGTTGGACACGTTGTACATGCAGGTGGTGAAGTTGGTCCTGATGGTGTTGTTCGAGTTGGTGAGGGAGAGGATGAGCCGAGTGTAGTTGGCATAGGAGACAGTGTTTATGCCGTGGGTTCTTATGACGCCAGCGAGAGGTGCCTTAGAATTGTATCCTGATCCCAATGTTAAATGCATGTCTGTCATCCTCCACAAACTGACAATATGTTCATTAGATTTGTAGGGACTGCACGTCTGCCTTACATTTCAATGTTTGTGTGGTGTAATACCATAAAAAAATGTATCAGCACACTTCTTTGTGTAAGTGTTCAAATTGTGTTAAAAATATGTATCTCTACCTCACAAAAGCCTTTATATATAAGCCTGGCTATACCAGAGCTATAGAAGTATGGATAAGTCTTGAAGTGAAGTGCAGACATTGTAGGAGAGTTAACAGAGCACTAATTCATTCTCTGGGATCCTGAGAGTGGGTCTATCAAAATGATTGCTGAGAATGCATTGTTATAGAACTGCTCTGAAATATCTTTTGAAACATGACTCATTTCTAGGTGAGGCATTGGGCAGATGAGGAGCTGCTGGGGGAGGGGGATCAAGGGAAAGGAAAGAAAGGGATATATGAGGTGACCATTCTGGGAAATGTATGTCCAAATAATATTTGGCCTCATTATAAAGTACCAGCAACCATTCCTTCTCTCATTTAGTGTCCTCATTGTCATCTAGGCATCATCATCAGCCAGTATAAAATAAAACATTTACTGCGGTCTGTAATATCAGATTCAAGCTCTGTAGTTGCAATTCTAATCTACAGGATCAGCATGAATAGCTTTGCTTACTTCTGCAAGTTCATCTCATCATGCTAAATTAATCTGAAAAGTAATTTTAAGGGGCAGATTTGGGACTTCCATATGACACATCTAAAATAGAAATTATGAAAAAAAAATCCAGACCAGCACTGCTGTGATCATTTCCCTCTGTGAGACTGCTGATCATACTGACTGGCACTGTTATATCTTTATGTTTAAATCTCTGTTCTTCCCTTTCTCTGTCCTGTTGTATTGATTCCTGTTTTTTATGTTCTACCCCTCATTTGATCTTAGCCAGTCCATTGAGCGCACTATCCTTCTGTGGGTAGTAAGATTCTTAATTCATAGCTAACAGATTATACATTATCAGTTCTGGTTGAAGTTCTGCTTTTAGGCTAAGTTCAACATATGAACCCATTCAAAGTTAGAAAAAACTGTTCCAAAATGTACTTAATTGTTTCAGGCCAAAACAAAGGCAAAACAATGCCCAATTTGATCATCCTGTATAATGCAGTTATATTATAACTAATGCTCAAAAAAAGTCATTGAAGTGGATGAGTGAATAAGCAGCTGATAGGCCACTGATGAGTATGTTCACTGTTGGTAAATAGACACATTCTGAATAAATGTAATCTAATTTGATGAAAAGCGTGATTTTTAGCTTGTGTACTGTTAAAAACATCTAGTTGTCTCACTATTATTTGGATATCCTGTATTCATCTGTTTGGGTGGAAGAGAATAAATCCTGGTTTGACAACTGAACAGCTTGTAAATGATCTCAAACTAGTTACCCTTTATTTGTTCTTTGAGCAGTATATTGCGTTTTGAAGATGCCCGTTTTTGATGTTGATTCTCTGCAGTTTTGGTCTACAATTAATGTACTTGTTTATGTTTGTTTTCTTTGTGTGATTTTGAATCCCATTGGTGCACTATGCAATGGGGCCCTGTGGTGTATCATAATGAAAGAAAAATATGCAGATATATAATGGAGTAAACTTTAGTTTGATATGATTGTGTTGTTGACAATATGCTCACTTTTGAAAGACACACCCCTTTACAAAAATGTGTATATTTTAATAACTGTAAAAAGCTTTACTGTGTGCCTTTACTATTAAAAGTTGATTTGTATTGCAACCCAGAAAACAAAAAAAGAGTGTCTTTGTACAAATATCTACAGTGAAAAACAGGTTCAAAATGAAAGAATAAACCAAAAAATTCTATTTTCTCACATAGTGGCAGAAATATCTGTACTGCAAAGTTTGTTTTTATCAATGTTTAAGTGAAGTCTGCATATAAAAGAGATTTGCCTTAAATGCTTCAAACTTCCTTTACAGCAGTGCTATTTAAATGGTCGGATGTTAACTAAATCATTGTGAAAACATAAACCAGGTTACACAATAAAGAAATGTACATATTTGAATAAGTGGATTTTTACACTTTCTTGTGTTTACATATCTTGCCCAGCTGCTGCTGCAATAATATTAGCCCTCGCCAAGCTGGAGCATTGAATCTTGTGCCCAGAATGAAGCACTGCACAAAAATCTACAACACCTTCCTTGTGTAAACAGGAAAAATGTATGCACCACCACAATTTACAGCTAGTTGCACATTGATTAATTCATCTACTGCACTACGAAGGGCATTTTAGAGTGGCACAGAATTCTGTACAAATATTCATGTAGAAAAACAACCAGGGATAAGCCATGTAAAGTATGTAACCTCACTGAATTTACACATGGTACATGAAAATATCCCATGAGATTCCTCTTGGTCGTTGTTTGTTCCTGGCTTCATTTGGTGCTAGGGTTCCAAAAAAAGCCAAGCAATGCAACCTTAGTAGATGAGGCTTTCTATACGATCCTCTGGGTGTTTATGCTGTTCCCTCCTTGTTACACCTGTTACACACCCTTTTCATAGATTAGCAGAGGTTTAGTGCGACATGACACAAAGGCATTTGGTGCTGAGTTCTCGCCAACATTTGACCAAGACATTACGTTTGCATGCGAAACGTGGTCGGTTCTGTTTGCGCTACTTTGTGCCACAAAGTGTTGTATAATGTTGTTTGACTGCCTCCAATAATCAGTAGTGATGGGTTAGTTGAAATGTTGGCCAATGTCTTCCTAAAAGTCAGGCTTGGCTAAAAGTAAAAGTAAACATGAGTGTTAATTGTTTCAAAAACTAGGAATATCATATCATTTAAAATCATATCTCCACTTCAAGTACATCACTGACTGAAATCCAAAAATATCATCAACAAAGTGTGTAGATTTTCATCATTATTCCTTTTGATTTCGTTTTTCGTTGTTGATTTGAAACATTCAAGTGTGTTTTTTTTATCTAGTTTACAATGAATGACAGGTTGCAAATCTTTGCTCAACCCAAAAGACCAACAGCCTTGCAGGATCCGTCTGTAAACTAAATTACTCAAAGAACATACAACTCAAAAAATTCAATAAAACCTCTTTACACTGACACTGTCACACTGTTATTGCTTGGCACGAAACGTCTTCATTACGTACTGGTAATTCTCTATTATTTCTAATCCTACTTGTCGCTGTCACAGTCATTACTTGTAGCGTAAGTCTTCATTATATAAGAAAGAACTCAGAAACATCCTCAAAATACAAATCCCCACTGACCCTGTTGGGCTTTAAATATGTGATGGTGTCGTACCATTCTTCTAGATATATCCAAGTAACTCGGAGACTGGAGTCCGGGGAGGTTGGAGGGTTTGACTATGAGGTGGATAGGTAGGATGAAGAGTAATGAAGATTGACAGTTAAAAATCAGGATATTACCTCTACATCCCTCTTCTCATCCCAGTCATTACTTGCTAGGTATACCAAAGAAAAAGATGGCCTTTGGAATAAAACATAAGAAACAAATACACACAGTATGTCACTTAATAATGCAACACTCAGACAATAATGTATTAGTAACCTAAAAAACATTTGAGGCAAGACCAAAATAAGTACATCTTGTCAAAAGGACCAACCCTTGGACATGGGATTTAAAGACAGTAACATTGTACAAAAGTGTGAGGATTTCTTTCATAGATTTATGAGCTGGCCATTTTTTTACAGCCTTTACTTTGTTTTGGTCCATGAGAAGTCCTTCATCCAAAATTCTAAAGCCCAGGAAGATGACTTTGGAAACATTAAAGGTATACTTCTCCAACTGTGCAAACAAGGAGTGGTGTGTCAACCTTCGGAGGACTTCTTTAACATATTCTCTTCATTTTTTTAAAGAAAATCTTTATATCAGCCAGCTAAAATAACACAGTTATATCTAAGATGTCTCTGAAAATGTAATTATCAAAATTCTGGAATGCCACTGGGGCATTGCACGACCCAAATGACATAACCAGGTACTTAAACTGTTTGCGTCTTGTATTGAATGTGGTCTTCTATTCATCTCCCTTGCATATTCTGCGAAGATTGTAACCTCCCTCAAATCCACTTTACAGAATATCTTGATCTTTGCTAATTTAATCTAGTCTAGAAGTACTGATATGAGTGGTAGAGGATATCAGTTACAAATTGTGATGATATTAATTTTATTATAATCCAGTGTTTAATTTGAACAGGTGGTATCCATCCAGTGCTCGGCACTGGCACTTAATCGTCAGCTATGGCTCTAGTGACAGTCCACCACATGGTTAGTCAAATTTTGACAACAACAGTGTTTAACAAGTGAATATACATTAAAAATGAATAGCGCCTGTCACTCACACCATTATTATAGCTTTGGGTGGCCTGTAATAGTGAATTGTGACACTTGTAGGAGTGAAATGATTAGTACTTATGTTAGTTCTGTCATTGGCAGGTCTTGCAGGGGCAATGCGTGGTGCAGGGTGCAGTGCCCCCCCCCCCAAAATGGGCCCCCGGCATTTACTTTTTTTTTTACAAATTAAGCACTGGTATAATTGATGCATGGCCAGTACTCTCCCTCTGGTTCAGGAATAAAAAATATCGGGGCTCTTGCTGGTGATGTGGAATGCTGGTATGAAATACCCTATATTGGCATCTGAATTAGTATAATAACTACTAACTAGATGTGAGGCTGTGATGCCACCTTTAGATATGCTCAGAATATTTACGCGAGCGATTTGATTAATTTTTTCTAGTAAGTAGGATTGCTCTTGCCACTCAACTTCTAGTTTATCTTGTATCTTATATAATGCTTGTGTCATCATTTACAAAGTATCGGCCTTGGTATCCATTTTAAATGGTCTGGCAATCTATCATGAACTTGAGAGACTCAGACAGTGGGTAGCAAGTCCTTTTTGCAAATTTTCTTGCAAGCAATTTCAAAGTACCTCATCCTCCTTTACTGTGAGGATATATATATTCCATGAGGAATCTTAGCTTCTGAGACAAGATCATTGTGGCAGTCATAGGGCTGATGTGGCAGTAATTAATCTCCCTCATTCCTACTAAAACCCTCTGAAAACTCCTTGTAGTGTTCTGGTATCTAAGAATGAGGAGACTCTGGCTCTATCGCACAGCAGGTTAAGGAAGATCCTGATTCAAACCCTGGCGAAGGAAGCAATAGAGCTATTGACATTGTGAAGAAAAAGCTAGAGTTTCTTTTCGCCAATTGAATTTAGGATTATGAGAACAAGCCCAAGCAGTCATACATCAGTAATCCTATTGCTAATTACAACACATATATTCACAATGCTGTTCAAATTGGTTTCTTGTGATTTTATTTTCTTCTTTTGATTGTTCCATCCAACACGTGTTTCGTCGTCCGGGAGTGAACCCACGACTTCCTCAGGGCTGGAGAGATAATTATATAAACAGACAATGGCATCTTGCACAAAGTACATTACATTGTACATTTATAACCCATACATTAGCACCGACAATCAAGCCAGAGGTAGTGACGCATTATGTCAAGCCTTATGTGTCATTATCAATACATGTATAGTGGCCAGATATTGTTACATCAGAGGATAATATTGTGGGACGTGGTGCACTTATCAGTATCTCTGAAAGTGCAACGCATTGGTGAAATCGTAAGAACATCAGTTTGGGGAGGGGGAGAGGAGTGCTCATATCGTTTATCTTCATGGTGAGAGTGACTATGATTTTGAACCAAAAGCATAGTCCCAGAGAACATACCTGTAAAGATGTGAAAAGTCTCTGAACACCGAAAATGGCAACATAAGTACTATCAAGGCTTCTCCTACCTCTGTGGCGGTTGTACTTCCATCCCGGCCAGCATTGGGTAGCATAAACGTATCTCAATAATATTCAAGTTGTGCCAGTCATGCTCCTTAATACGATCTGAAATTTCAATAATATGATGCCCAATTAGAGCGTAACTTCGGTATGACAGTGTCACGTTAGACCGACATAATAGGTCTGATTCCAATGGAATGTGGGGTAAATATAAGATAATCCTTCGCTTCTACACACCGGATACCCTTGTATTGGGTTAGGGCCAGACGGACAGGAAAGTATGATGAATGTTAGTGAAGAGCCATCCCCCCAATACATTAGGAGCAGGGTCACCGACTCTGGTGTACTTATAGGTACGTGATTCGAATAAGGGTGTCAATGGGAAAATACCAGAGCGTGTCTGAATCACATTAGGGTTTCTCAACAGCAATAGAAGCTCACAGCGTTATTGGTAAGTTTACTAATGCTCCTGAAGTGTTGATATGAACTTGTATAAAGTATGGCTTGGTCTTACCTGACATCCACGCCATTCCACGTAGTGTCTGGTAGTAAAAGATAAGAAGGGCATCCAATAATTTGCCCGTATTGAATGCTACGACATAAAACAGAGGAGCCCATTACTCCAGAATCACAGATAAGATAGTGAGTATGCTTCGAATATGTTAAGCCGATCTCACCTCTTGTGTACGGACGCCTATCCGCATCCACCACCGGCTGCAAGTATGGCTGCTATGTGTAACGAGGCACCGGAAGCCTCTTATGTTTTCAAAATGAAAGGGGAATAAACGCTAGTGTGCATACTCAAATGCAGGTGGTAAATAGGTCCGCCATATTGAGTGTTCTGTCTGCCAGAGTGGGCGGAAAACATCCATAATGTTAATGGGCCATAGTAGCTGGTCCGTTTTTCGAACTGTTCAGGTTTTCGTGTTTATAAGGGGGACAAAGAATATAAATCAAAAAAATTACAATACTGTTGATTTTCTGGGGAACACATTGTCTGCGAATATGGCTGCTACGTGTGATAGGGCACCGGAAGCCTCATATGTTTTGCAAAAGAGAGTGGGCATAAACGTTAGTACACGTACTTAAATCCAAGTGGCACAAGTCCGCCATATTGGAAATGCCTGCTATTAATGGACCTAAATCATACGTGAGATGACTGGGCTATTATAACTAGCCTGTATCTCGAACTGTACCGGTTAGCATGTTTATGGGGAGGACAAGGAATAGAAATCGAATTGATAATTATAGTCTCAATACTCTGTGGAAAATAGGGAAGATAATGATAATACATATATGTATAGATCAACTGAAAACCATCTATTGCATCCACCGCCAATATACTGGTCATGACAAATATATCAATGAAAAGTGAAAAGTATCAGAAGTGGATCAGAATGTGTGTGATACTTGTATTCAAATACAATTCAGTTCCATATTGCACTTCAGCGGGATATGATATTGCTTCACGTCTCTCAATATACTGTGCTATCATATCTCATATTTATGTGTACCTGAGAAGGCTGCGCTTGTATACATATTCACACATATTTCCAGATGATTACTTAATATAGCCTAAAACTACAGGGTACATAGCTAGTTCTTGAGCATATAACATGAGAGGTTGTTAATGTCATAGGGGCCGATTCTGATGCGGGTTGGAAAAGCCTCCCGACCGAATCGGTTGGGAAATGGTGTCCGACCCACTCGGATCGGGAAAGTCCGACCGCCGGAGTAGGATGCATCCGGATGCTTCCAGATACGATTTGGTTGAACTCCCATTGACTTCAATGGGAACATTTGTTCCTAACCGCATCAGAATTGGGCCCTCGGTCGGGAAGACACGTTCCCGATCCGATTTGGAAGGAGCAAATGCCGTTAGGAGGCCTTCCTAACCGCATCAGAATCAGGCCCTCGGTTGGGAAGCATTTCCAACCCGCATCAGAATCGGCCCCATAGTGTTTCATATATATACATCAGATGTTATTGTAACCGGATGGTCGATCAATGTATTATCGAGAATTACTATTCACCCAGAAAATAATGTAATTCCTGGTCCACGTTTAACCCACATTCCACCGCTTGTAGTCTCCTGATCCAGGTTGCCTCTCTTTGTCTCAGGTGGAATTCCCTGTTACCACCTCTGGGATCTATTTCCACATGATCTATGCCACAGAAGGTGAGTGTTTTGCGTGAACCTTGCAAAATACATTCATTAATGTGTGTGGCTATGGGGTATCTAGAATCTCGATGCCCAATGGCTCTCACTTGTTCACTAATCCGTTTCTTCAACGGTCTGAACGTGCTGCCAATGTAGAATTTACTGTATTTACATTTCAGCATGTATATAACATATTTGCTGTTACAATTAATCATATGTCTGATTTCATATGTTCTGCCATTTTTGTCCTCAAAACATTTACTATTGTCCATCGCTAATTTACAATCATTGCAGTTGCCACATTTGTGAAACCCTTTACATCTTTTAGATAGCCAATTGTCACCGGGTTTGTTTTTTGGGGAACTTGGACTCAGTAGCGATCTGATAGTTTTGCCTCTCCTATATGTGATGCATGGCACATTGGTGATATACTTATTAAGAGATTTATCTGAACATAGTATATGCCAATGTCTTTTCAAGCTGTTTCTCAGGACTGTTGACATTTCTTTGTAGTCCGTGACCAGTCTCAGTTTTGTAGATGTCATGTCGCTGTGTTGTTTGTCTCTTAGAGTTTCTACTCTCTTGAGTGTTGATATTTTACGTTCAGCTTTGTCAATCGTGTGAGTGTTATAACCTCTAGCTGTAAAGCATTGTTTCATATTCAACATGCAGGATCTAAAATCCTTGTCATCACTACAGTTTCTTCTGGCCCTGACTAGTTCTCCGTAAGGGATGGCTTCTATTTGGTGCCTCGGATGTGCACTTGTGGCATGTAATATGGCATTACAGGAGGTGGGCTTATGGTGTAACTTACTGTGTACTTGATTGTTCTCAATGTATAGTACCACATCTAAAAATTCAATTTCTTTCGTGCTTTAGTGATATGTAAATTTGATGCCCATGTTGTTGGAGTTGAGATGGTCACAGAAACGTTTCAAATTGTCCATAGTTCCTGACCAGATCATCATACAGTCGTCTATGTATCTACCCCAGTAGATGATGGATTCAAACCAGTTGGTGCCCTTGGAGCCCCAGATCCACTCCTCCTCAAACCACCCCATGAAGAGGTTGGCGTAGGAAGGAGATAATCTGGGGCCCATGGCAACCCCTTGTATCTGTTTGTACCATTGCTTTTCAAATAGAAATACATTGTTGTTCAGAATTATTTCAATCATGGTAGATACCATTTCAACATGTTCCCATTGTTTTGCAGGTCTTTTGCTAAGATATTTTCTAGCTGCCTGAATTCCTAGGTCCGTTTTGATGCTCGTCTAGATGCAGTAACACGAGGATGGCTAAAATCATACCATCTTCCCATGTTACGTCTGCAAGAATACTCAAGATGTGTTTGGTATCCCTAATGTAGGACGGAAGATTCTTTACCATTGGTTGCAGAAATAAGTCCACATATTGGGACAATGTTTCAGTCGGTCCCCCAATGCTAGAAATAATCGGTCTGCCAGCGGGGAATTGCAGTTTTTTGTGCACGTTCGGCAAAGTGTATATGCATGTGAATCTGGGCCTGACAACCTTAAGATATAGGTATTCATCTTGATCAATTAAACCCTTGTCGAGCCATTCTCTCAAACGTGTTGTTAATAAGATCAGTCAATGGACAAATGGGGTAATCATTGAGTTTAGTGTAACATGTGTGGTCCCCTAATTGGGACAGGATCTCCCTATTGCAGTCTTCCGTTTTCATAATCACAATGTTACCCCCCTTATCTGCCTCCTTTATGGTGATGCCTTTTATCTCTTTGAGATTTTCCAGGGCCTTACGTTCCTTTTTCGTCAGATTGTCCCTGTGTCTCGGCTTATGTTTATGATTGGTGTCAAGTTGTCTGTTCAGGTCTTGTACTACAAATTTGTAGAAGATACCTATATTGTTGCCACTTGGTAATATCGGTGTCCACCTGGATTTATTGTTGAGCCCACTTGAGACAGTCAGGTCAGTGTCTATGTTATGCTCTGTTAGTATGTCTTCTATCCTCATGTGATCACGGTCATCATCAGTAAGTGATAACAGTAATTCCGTGTCCCTTATATCCTGTATAGTCAACATATCAGAAAAAGAATCAGCAGGGTATCTTTTCACTGCTTTGTTTGGTAAAGGGTTATTTGCAAAAAACTTCTTTAATTTGAGATTTCTGACAAATTTAAATAAATCAATCATAGAATTGCAAATATCCCCATATTCCTTAGGACAGAAACCCATGCCTTTTTCCAATAAGGTTGTCATGTCTTTTGTAAATCCTCTATCGGTTAGGTTAATCACCTCCACTCCTTTGACCTGGCTGACCTCTAAGTCCTTTTGTCCCATGACCTCAGTTTCATGCCCTTCCTTTCTTCTTCCTGATCCTCCTCTCTTGCACCTCCTGGTCTTCTTACTGTATTTTCTGTACGTTTCGGTTGGTCCCTGTTCCCTCTTTTTATTCTTCTCACCTCCCGTAAAAAACGGTTGTCTGTGCTGTTTGTCGCCGTTAGTGATTCTACTTCACTCTCACTAGTAGGCACTGTGCTCAGGCAGGTAGAGCTGGAACTAATGGGGGTAGTGTTATGAATATTGGTCCCCTGTTCTCTATTGTCATTGGCCACTAGGTAATCATATTTTTTGGCAAAGGTGAAAATTCTCCCTGGTTTGTAATCTATTTCGTCCCTCTTTAATTTCCATGCCTTTCTCTGCTTTATGTCCTCTTGATGTTTATTAATGATTTCATTTAGAATCGAATAGTTTTTTTCTGCCGCTACTATGGCCCATTAATATTACGGATGTTTTCCGCCCACTCTGGCAGACAGAACACTCAATATGGCGGACCTATTTGCCCCTTGTATTTGAGTATGCACACCAGCATTTATTCCCTTCTTTTTGAAAAACATAAGAGGCTTCCGGTCCCTCATTACACGTAGCGGCCATACTTGCAGCCGGTGGTGGACGCGGATAGGCGTCCGTAAACAAGGGGTGAGATCAGCTTAACATATTCGAAGCACACTCACTATCTTATCAGCGATTCTGGAGTAATGGGCTTCTCTGTTTTATGTCGTAGCATTCGATACGGGCAAATTATTGGATGCCCTTCTTATCTTTCACTACCAGACACTACGCGGAACGGCGTGGATGTCAGGTAAGACCAAGCCATACTTTATACAAGTTCATATCAACACTTGGGGAGAATTAGTAAACTTACCAATAAGGCTGTGAGCTTCTCTTGCTGTTGAGAAACCCTAATGTGATTTAGACACGCTCTGGTATTTTCCCATTGACACCCTTATTCGAATCACGTACCTATAAGTACACCAGAGTCGGTGACCCTGCTCTTAATGTATTGGGGGGATGGGCTCTTCACTAACATTCATCATACTTTCCTGTCTGTCTGGCCCTAACCCAATACAAGGGTATCAGGTGTGTAGAAGGATTATCTTATATTTACCCCACATTCCATTGGAATCAGACCTATTATGTCAGTCTAACGTAACACTGTCATACCGAAGTTATGCTCTAATTGGGCATCATATTATTGAAATTTCAGATCGTATTAAGGAGCATGATGGGCACAACTTGAATATTATTGAGGTACGTTTATCCTACCCAATACTGGCCGGGATGGAAGTACAACCGGCACAGAGGTAGGAGAAGCCTTGTATAATTTTGCTCTCCAGATCATTTATGAACTTGCAAATATTTTACCTCGTACTTATGTTGCCATTTTAGGTGTACAGATACTTTTTGCATCTTTACAGGTATGTTCTCTGGGACTATGCTTTTGGTTCAAAATCATAGTCACTCTCACCATGAAGATAAAGGATATGAGCACTCCTCTCCAACCCCTCCAAACCGATGTTCTTACGCTTTCACCAATGCGTTGCACTGGCAGAGATACTGATAAGTGCACCACGTCCCACAATATTATCCTCTGATGTAACAATATCAGGCCACTATACATGTATTGATAATGACACACATAAGGCTTGACATAATGTGTCACAACCTCTGGCTTGATCGTCGGTGCTAATGTATGGGTTTTCACCTAGATCCTAAATGTACAATGTAATGTACTTTGTGCAAGATACCATTGTCTGTTTTTATAATTATCTCTCCAGCCCTGAGGAAGTCGTGGGTTCACTCCCGGACGACGAAACACGTGTTGGCTGGAACAATCAAAAGAAGAAAATAAAATCACAAGAAACAAATTTGAACAGCATTGTGAATATATGTGTTGTAATTAGCAATAGGATTACTGATATATGAGTGCTCTGGCTTGTTCTCATTTGTAAGGTAGATCCCTAGGGGTCACATATCGGAGGTGTGGGTGATTTCCCTCTCCCTTGAGCACCATAGCCACTGCTTACGATTTACAAGAATACCGTTAAGAGTGAGCGCCAACACCACACAGGGCACTATCACCCAACACAGAGTGTGTTTATGAATTTAGGATTATATTTGAGTATTTATGAGATTCTCTATATAATTTAATAAGTGGGAGATGACCATTCTCTAAACTCATGACTGTCTCTGCAGTCTCCAAACATATTCCTGGCAGCAAGGTTTTGTCATCTAATCTAATTATGATCTTAGGAATTTCATTTGCCAATCTAGGATGATCATGAAGTGCATGAAAAATTTGACCCATGTAATAACTTGAAGCACCACAATCTAACAAAGTGAGAACACTCAAATGCCCATTCATAGATAATACTTAAATCAGTAGTTGAAAGTGAGTCTTTTCAAAACTGTCAGTCATGTAGATGAACCTCATTGTTGGAAGAAAACTCAACTGGGTTTCACGGCTGAGTTCTAAACTTTTCCAACAGCTATGGCAGATCTTTACAAAATGTCCTACTATTCCACAGTAGAAAAACAACCTCATTTTACATCTCCTTTCTTTACTTCCACTGTGAAGGTCCTGCGAGCACTTTCTAACTGCATCTCCTCTTCTGGAGTGACCCATTTTCAGTGGGTGTTAAAAAGAAATTTCTCTGAAGGTTGAAAAGTTTCTCTTAGCACAGCTCTTTCTTCAGCGTGTCTGTTACGTCAAATCTGTGACAGCAGTAGAGGTTGTGGGATGATAAACTACTAAAGATAGCAGCTTTAAATCCTCTTAGAGATTCTGTTAGAATGTAGCTGTTGCTGATATATCAGTCCATACCACTTAAGCCACAAACTATCAATGCAGACTAATATAGGCAAGTAGGCCACTGTTGCCTTGTTGGAGGATAAGTTTCCCTGCATGAGTCGCCATCTAAGTTTGGTTCCTGCCAAAGATAGCTCTAAACTGTTGTAAAAAGGTCAAAAAATTGGAAAGCCAAGGACTCTGATTCAAGATTAAAGGTGTGGCCCATGTTAAAGCATCCTTATTTAAATATGAAAGGATAAACCTAACTTGAGATTTTGCCAAAATGTAGATTTCATTGGGCTATAAGTGCTTGAATTTGTTGAGGGTCACATGAGAATCTTTCAGGGGGTGCTGTTCTGGTTAAACTAGTGGGTGAGCGGGAAGACATGGTATGAAATGCCCTATTTTGACATCTGAAATAATATTAGAACTGCTGACTAGCTATGAGGCTGTGGTGTCACCTTTAGATAGGCTCAGAATATTTACCAGAGACTTTTGATTAATTTTTTCAAATAAGTAGGATTGATTTTGCCACTCAACTTCTAGTTTATCTTGTTTACTGCTTGTGTAATCATTTACAAAGTATTGGCCTCGGTATCCATTTTAATTGGCGTAGCAATCTGTTGTGAACTTGAGAGACTCAGACACTGGGTAGCCAGTCCAACTCCTCCATTCATGGTAACCCATCTCCTATATATACTCCAGCAAAATGAAGGAAAATCTAGCACCAGGGGGAAGGGGATGGGGATAAGAGAGAGAGAATCTTCTTGAAAGCACTTTGGATAGTAGCAGTTCTGAACTGGACTATTCGGACTACAGAATGCACTACAATACACAGATGTGATCCAATTATCTGTTAAAACACAGAGAAAGAGAAGGTAAGTACTGCATCAGATACAAAGGGAACAGGCGTAAACAGGACAAGCGCCTTGCCCAGTGACCTGCAGAATCTCACTGTAACTTGTCCCCAGGAACACCGGGAACCTTGTCCAAGAACCAGTGATGGTACTCTCAACATGACTGGGAAGAGTGAATACTGTAGATTGCAAGGGAGGAAACACAAAGCACAATCACAGTGGACAAGGTAATGGGAAAGGGGTGAAGCGAACCAAGGATAGAAAAACAATAAATGTGTGGGAACGAAAATGAGTGCAAACTAATACAAAAGTGAAAGAGTCAGAATAACCTCTAAGTTCAAACTGAGTCTTTATACAGCTCTACCTATTCTACCCTGGAGGTGACTCTGATCTGTACCGGCCCTAAAGTGGTTAGAGCAGAGTACATGTCCCATTGACCTAGAAGTCTCTATCCTAGTTCCCGCTCTCCATCTCTTGCATGTGAGAAGCTTTCTGAGCTATTACTGTAGCATTTCCCTGGTAGATCTGACAAATTTTGTGTCTCTTTTTTTGTAAGATTAGAACATGATCTCGGGTGCAATGATAAAAAAAACAAACACAGTAATCTTTAAATATAACAATTCCACCTCGTTGAAAAGCCCCTGTCTCACCTTTTGATACTTGCTTAATTTACTATTTACAATCAATCTGTATAAAGTGGTGTATCATATTGAAGTTGTTTGATAAAGAGGTCAACCCCAAAAATTCTGGGGGCAAAAGAGAAAAACCTCAGTGATGACAAAAGACAAAATTCTCAACCAAAGTACATACAGCACTGTCACATGCCAACATTTTTCTCTTCCTATATGTTACATTGGACAAGATTTTAACTCAATAAATACTAAATTTAGCAAGTCTCTCTGACATTTTTTTTGCATCTGGCAACTGAATGAATTTTGTTGTGTATTTCTAGTTAAAAACAGGAATTTCAGAGAGCCTCACATTGTGCAATGGATACACCAGATGCAGGGCCCGATCCGCAAAGGTAAACTTAGACCAAAAGTCTAAGTTTATGACTTTTGGTATTCTCAAAAGTAAACTCAGACCAAAAGTCTAAGGACCTGATTACGACTTTGGCGGTGTGGGAGCGGGGCAGCATGCCACGGCCCTACTCCCGTACCTCCAAAGGTCCCAGCCAGCCACCCACTGGATTACAAGTATTTTTGTAGTCTGGCCAGCAGTCCTTTGGCGTTCCCACGGCAGTGCATTTCAAAAAGGCACCGCAATGCCAACGTCAAAGGCCGTTTCTGCACGTTGTGGACTGTTAAGTCCATACCATGCAGGAACAGGGGTGCATGCACACAGGGGGGCACAACATGTGTACCCCTGCATGTATCCCCAGGCCCTGAGGCCCGAGGGGTCCTGTAGGGCCCCCTTTGCTTACTCTCTGCCTCACTTTTCCTGTTGGTTTCACCGCCATGAAAAGGGAGGTGGGGAGGAACCTCGTAATATGCTTTGTGGGGCAGCAGCGGCAGTGCAATGGTGGTCTGACTGCCAAAGTTGAAATTGGGCGGTTGGACTGCTGGTGCGGCGGTGGCTGGACTGCCACCGTCGCGCCCACATGAGTCTGGTGGTCCTCTACCGCCAGACTCATTATCAGCCCCTAAGTTTAAGACTTTCGGAATTTACAGAGGTACGTTATGAGTAGTATCTTTATGTATGCAAGTCCACATTTGGAGCGGAGGTGGAGATTCCACTCCTGGTGCAGAGATTCCACCACGAGTGTGGGGATTCTGCCTCGAATGCGGACGTAAAAATACTACTCGTGACTTAACTTTGTGAATACCGAAAGTAGTAAACTTACACTTTTGGTCTAAGTTTTCCTTTGTAAATACCGAAAGTCATAAACTTATACTTTTTACCTTTGTGAATACCAAAAGTCATAAACTTATACTTTTGGTCTAAGTTTTCCTTTGTGAATCGGGCCTGTAGTGACAAATTTATAAAACAATAAGTGCCATGGCCCCACATTTTGCTCAGAAGGCCATGGTGGGGCTATCGAAGGTCAGGGTGTCAAATACCAAGGTTGTGTAGTTTTAGTTTCATCCGGTACCTCTTTTGTTCATCACCAGACACTCCCTTGCCCCTTTACCTCACACTTTCATGTCCTTTTTCATTCCTGCTTTCATTCATTGTCAATGTTCCTCTGTCTTTCTCATCTCCCTTCAGCCCCTTTTGTGTTTTTCTCTCTCTTGTCTTGGTCAAAGTCAAATGAGAAAAAATAAGTTCCAGCTCCCACATATAAGTGCAGGTGGGCCTGACCTGTAACCACTGGCTCACAATAAGCACTGGCAGCACAACAACTTTTCCAGTTATGATGGCTGTTTTTCTTGCACAGCAGATGAGATGAACCTTGTATCTGGAATGGAGATGTGTGTGCTAGCTGACTCATTAGACTGTGTGAGCCATTTCCAATTTAGAGTATGCATTTTCATTGGAATAGAAATCAAGTCTTTGCTAACCCTTCTCATACAAACTACTCCATCTCTGCTGCCTATATACACCTCGGATGGTCCTTACTGTGTCGGCCTTCAGAGGTTTGGCCATGTGTTTGCCCCCCCTATCTAGAGTGAGCAAACACTTGGCCAGTTTTCACTGTCTGTCAACGCACGGTAAAACCAGAGGTAATGGGCAGTGAAAACTGCAAATTGACCCCCACACAATGGGCAAATGCTCCCATGGCAAGGAGATCATTGTTTTTGTTTTATTTTCAAAAAGAAAGAAAATCCCACTTTGGGATTTTCTTTTTGAAAACAGAAAGTAATTCGAAAATTTTACATCTGGCTCCACCATGTTGATGGATCCATCCATCAAACTTTCAAAGCAAATAGAGAAACAGCCATGATGATGGTTCCTGTAAATGCAAGAGATGTCCAGTGGGACGGCAGACATCTCTAAATTTGGCAGGTGCGTACTCCCTCAGGGCAACGGAGTACTTTACTGGTGTACTAAAATAAAAGCTAAAACAAGTGGTATTTGACAAACCCAATTAACCTTTTCTTCAATAGCTAAAATAGATAATTGTATAGGCTCATCATGATTATTGTAAAATGCACCACAATAATATGCAACACACATCAGTCTACAAATTTTATTTGAATGGTATTTAAATGTTATACAAGTCATTTTTAATTTAGAGCACTAGAGCAACTCCAAAATCTAAGGATTTCATGGAATGTAATGTGACCAATGCTTCAGAATGTGTAAATATTCCATATTTTAAAAATATTGACATAGAATCCTTTTCCTTTTTTCTAAAAGAGGAGACAGTCTAAAATAAAGTGGGGAATATTATATTTTTCACCTAAATGACAAACAGAGTGGCCATCATTGGATTGAACTTTACTTATAAGATCCCTATTCATCCAAACAAGATCAATGCCAATTCGAATACCTAAGAATAGCTCTCGAATAAACTTATTGGGAACTGGGATAAGCCTGGAAAGGTTCCATTGGCTGCAATTCACAGTAAGGCATGCATTACAGATATTATAGGAGTTAGATAATCTTTATCTTTACTCTAACTAACTTCTAGAGCCATTTCTTTAATCATTCTTTTAACTTTAGCCATTAAGATAGAATTATCCAATTGAAATTCAGATTTATGGGCTGATTTAAATTTAGACGGGCAGAGAAATGACCATCACCATGGTGGAGTACTGTTCTCTCAACATGGTGACAATACTCTGCCCACCATAATAACAGATGTGGAAAAAACAAAGAAAGAGCAGCTGGGTCATAGATGACTGCACCACCACGACTAGTCACTATGTTATTAACAATATTGCCCACCTCAAATGGTCCGCTGCCTATAGACCACAAATATAACAATGTAAAATTGATTTAGATGAGAGGCAATATATTAGCACAAACAATTCAAGCAGAATCAGTAACAAAAACCACATCAAAGACAGACATTTGTATAACAACGTTTTCTGGTCTTTTTATTCTCTGATGTGCTTCATAAGAAAGAACCAGCCAACGCGTTTCGCCCACACATGGGCTTCTTCAGGGCAGATAAAAACACAACGAGGAAAAAGGTGTATCCTCAAACGTTGGATCGAAAAAGGTTGGATCAAGTCCTAAAGCATATGGATGAAGATCATCCATATGCTTTTTGCTGCCTATCGAACATTTCCCGGACACGGCTCCGCATACACATACGGCTAATACCGTCTGATGTACATTAATTTTACGTATACTTTTGGACAATTTCTCTACCATGATCTTCATCCATATGCTTTAGGACTTGATCCAACCTTTTTCGATCCAACGTTTGAGGATACACCTTTTTCCTCGTTGTGTTTTTATCTGCCCTGAAGAAGCCCATGTGTGGGCGAAACACGTTGGCTGGTTCTTTCTTATGAAGCACATCAGAGAATAAAAAGACCAGAAAACGTTGTTATACAAATGTCTGTCTTTGATGTGTTTTTTTTACTGATTCTGCTTGAATTGTTTATGCTAATATATTGCCTCTCATCTAAATCAATTTTATAATAACAGATGTGCTCTGCCCCGGCAAACATCTCTTGCATTTCCAGGAACCACCATCACAGCAATTCCTGTGTTTGCATTGTAAATTCGACAGACAGACATGTAGTAGTTTCCCTCTAAGCTTGTTCCACGTGCTCTCTATCCCTATGATGTCATTGAATCCCAGGAGAGGCAGTTCCTGGAAGCTGTGGAGATGAACAGTCAATAAAGTATGTGCTCTTACCCCTACCTTGTGTGGCGTAATCACTACAAATTTGGCGACGAGGATGACTGTTCCTCTCTCCACCTACGTGTGCAGTGATCGTTTTCCGTGTCTCTAGCTATTTC
This sequence comes from Calotriton arnoldi, assembly GCA_963921515.1. Lineage (NCBI taxonomy): Eukaryota > Metazoa > Chordata > Amphibia > Caudata > Salamandridae > Calotriton > Calotriton arnoldi. The sequence continues at coordinate 1,256,673 of CAWUFW010004453.1, read as the reverse complement.
TGACTCATCCGTGTGGCTACAGTCCAGAATCATCTAGCTGAGACGTCAAAGAAACAAGTACGCCCATCATTCACAGGATCTTCGCTTGCCAATGATGAACAGTCAATAAAGTATGTGCTCTTACCCCTACCTTGTGTGGCGTAATCACTACAAGACGGCTCTGTCAGCAAACAGGAAATCTCAAAGTAGTATTTTCTTTTTGAAAAAAAAATGTATGACCCTAACTATGGGAGCATTCTCCCATGGAGTGGGGTTCCTTTAAAAGTTTTCATTGCTCCTTACAGCCACATTTTTCATGGTGGTGATGGGAAGTGAAAACTAGCCAGGAGTCCGCTCAATCTAAATACGGCGGGAGGACACATGACCCAACCTCTAATGTCCCTTACGCGGCAGAGAAGAAGTAGTCTCCACTGTCTATAAACTGAAGGTCCATCAGACTCTAAATGGGCCGGGTGTATCTTCAAGTTGATGGAAAGGGTACTCCATTGCCATTGCAATGGAGTACCTTTGAGATGGAGTACCTTTTCCACCAACATATAAATCAGCCCCTTCATTCTCTATCTCACTTGAACCTACATCCGACCCACTAATTATAACACTCCAGGAAGTAACAAATAGCTTCTCTCTATCCGCAATCCAATTTAGGGAGTGTAGGAAACACAAAGAACAAGATTTACCAAATGATTTCAGAGCAGCAAATCGAATTCTAAACTTGAGATTTGAATCATAAAGTTCGAGGGAACTGCCAAGAGTTTTTTTAAACAGGCCCCTTCCAAGATTTCTCAGTGTATTATAGAATCAAGAGCCAATAGAGAGCTGGAGGGATCGGTTTCCTTTAAACTTCTTTCCTTAAGGGTTCAAAGGAAAGGTTGCCATATCTGATATTGAACCATATAAGAGGCTTAGTAGATGGTAAAAGTGTGGATTTTGACACCAACAGATGCTTAACCCAATGAATGTCATCCACAAAATGAAGTCCCAAGTAGACGTTAAAGCATTCCAGGGGTACATTTTGAAGAATCAGACCATTTTCAATATTTGTTTAGATCTATCTTTAAGTTTTTTGTACATTAATAGTAAGACAATACAGGCTGCAATATTGACCAAGAGCATTGATCATCCTTTGCAGTGGACCTATAATCCATAAATATCAGACTGTCTGCATACATTATACAAGATTTTTGCACATTTAGGAAGATCAGAAAGATAAAGCCTGAATAAGAGGGGGGCTAAAAGGCAACCCTGCCACAAGCAATTCACTACAGGGACCTTAGCAGTTAGAGTACCATTCCCATTCAAGTCGACCCAATCCCAATTGTGTGAATGAAGCTCCTGTATCATAGATAATAGGTTGTGAGGAATTTTGTAATACTGAAGTTTGGACAATAGCTGGTTCCAGTCAACCAGGTCAAGCGCAGCCAGAGTTTCAGGAAACAGTAATATTGGGGTATATTTACAAGCCCCTATTACCCCAGGAAAGTCACTTTATGCGCCGTTCCTGTGGCAATAGGGGCTTTGCTTTATTTAAAAGGTGGTGTTAAACCACTTAATGTGGCTTAACGCCATCTTGTAACTAAGGCCCCCTTTCACGCTATGCTTAGTGAGAAAGGGGTGGGCAGTGGGTGTTGCGGTGGGCGTTCCACCGCAACACCCATTGATTTTGACGCTGCCCCCTATTTACAAGGGTGGTGTAAATTGGAGGCAGTGCCAAAATTAAGGCCAGGGAAAACTTGGTCTTAACATGGCGAAACGAGAAGTAATGCTTTATTTCTCCTCATTTTTGCTGTTTCTATGTGTGCACATAGAAACAGCAAATTGCCATGAATTATTGTTTATGTGCAAGAAGGTGTCCTTTCCTGCACATAAATAATCATTCCCTCTACGCAGTCAACCTTGCACTATGGTGCAAGGGTGCCTGCACTGGCACTAGGCAGCTGAGTTTAGCACCAGCTCAGGAAGAAATGCAGGAAAGTGCTGTATTATTGTAAATCGGCACATCCCTGCATTTCTAAAGTGACGGAGGGTGACGTTAGCAATTTTGGAGCTAACCCGCGCTCCACCACTTTCTTGTAAATATGCCCCATAATTTGCAGACCCTTTTGATGGATCTTTTGGCTAACGCCCAAAGAACTGTTCAGTGGTCTATAGCAGTGTAGCTTTCCAGGATGTCACCTTGCACTTGCAGGATAATATCAATACTTTAAGCCCAACTTTTTAGATATTTAGGAAGTATGTTCTTTGTGGCACACTGCCACCTTTTAGAAGGCAGGATCTGACATTTCCTCCAGGGATGGCAAGATATTACTTCCAACAGATGGTTCCTCTAACTTGCTCAACAGGCTACTCTCGACACATAAAGCTTACGTTTTATAAGTCCATGTGGATGCCTTCATAGACCCATGCTCTGCCCCTACCTTCAGCTGATCTTTATATGCTCTCAAGCAGCCCTTAGGGACTGTAGACTTGCCTCCAGCTACCTCCATCATGCTCACAAGAGAAACTGAGACTACCTTAATTCACACCCACACAAAACTCCCCTACCCAGCACTTTGATACCCTTATTGTGCCCTCAGACACATCCAGTTGACTCTTGCATCGACCTCAGATGTCCTCAACTGGATTTCAGAGCTTGGCAGCAAACACAACCAGCTGCCCTTCAGAGGGCATCATCAAACCTTCAAACATCATCATTGGGCACTTAGGCATCACTTCAGCTGTCCATCATACAAACTCAAATATCCAGTCCTCAATGGCCATATTCAAGGGCCTGGTTCAAAAAGGTAAATTACACGTTTAAGTAAGGTTACACTTTTAAGTTAGTTTGCTACTTTTCGGTATTCACAAACTACACTTTTGTAGTAACTTACATGTTTGTAGTAGACCTAGGACTACAATTGGCCAACCACTGATACTGCAACACCTTCGTATAAAAAATAATGGAGGTAGGGACTTACTACAAAAGTGTACATTACTACAAAAGTGAAGTTGCTAGAAAAATGCACTTTGTGAAAAACAAAAAGTAGTAAACCTACTCAAAAGCGTACAAATGTTGCAGTTTGTGAATTGTACTTTGTAGCAGTTTTGCAATACTACTGTAATACTAAAATGCTTACTACAAAATGGAGTTTGTAAATCAGGCACTGGGGGCCTGATTCACATAGTTAACTTTCACTTTGAAGTAGGTTTACACTTTCGAGTAAGTTTACTACGTTTTGGTATTCATGAACTCTGAAGTGAAGCTAATGTTAAATTAAAATAAATTATTAAAAATAGTTAAAAATATAAATAAATGAAAATAATGTTAAACATATCTAAGAATAGTATATATTTAATATTTAAATATACAATATTTTAATAATCTCTCTTAAATTTTAATATAATGCAGCAATAAATTTAATTTAAAAATGATTGCATTAATGTTAATTATTATATACATTACTTTTGTTAATGATAAATGGCCATTTATTTCCTTAGGTTAGATTTTATTTTTTTTACTAAACTTCAGAAACATAATTTTAATTTAATTTAATATATTTCTATTAATTCAAGTTAAATATTTTTTTTTATTTTCTCTATGCTTCACCATAGGAAGACTCCGCACTCGGCGTACACCTCCACAAGGAAAAGTACAAGGATAACTGAAAAAGTTCATTTAATTTAAAAATAAATGTTAAAATTTTTTTATGTTAAATATTAAATCATGCCATATAGTTTCTTTAAATGTAGAACAAAATACAAAAAAATTCTATATCACTACTAATTGAACTTAGAACTAAAACCTTAACTAATAGAAATATATTAAATTAAAATAATTTTTTGTAGTTTAAACTAAAAAATGTATTCTTACGTAACGTGCATTGATAATTATTAAAAAAGAGGTATATAATTAATTTAAATGATTTTAATTATATTAATAACATTAATTGTTACTTGACTTTTAACAGGTTATTAAAATAATGTATCATTAAATAAAAATATGTACTAATTTCATATATGTTTAACATTATTTTATATTTATATAGATTTTTAACTGTTTTACATAATTCAATTTAATTCAACATTATGTACTGTGGGTTTTACTTTAAGTCCCTACCTCTACTATTTTTCATGGGAGGATGTTGCAGTACCAGTGGTTGTCCTTGTGTAGTGCTGGACTTACTACAGTTTTTTTTGTGGCACTTTACTTACATTCAGACAATTTACAGTCCATGCCGTGCAGGAACTGTTTTTGGCATTCGCATTGCGGTGCCCATTTTCAGGGATGTGAGAACGTCAATAACAAAGCCCGCCTGACAGGAATAAACTCCTGATCTAGCGGGCAGCCTGACCATGGATTTAGTGGTGCGGTGGCAGGTCGGACCCTATTATATTCCATATAGGTACCCCAAATATAGGCTCGGGTAACATCCCAACCTTTCACCTATATTCATCTCTACATTACATACATAACGGGCTGTTAGGACTGACCCTTTACCTAGTTACAGTACTGCTTACAGAACGTGGGGTTTTCTCTGAACAATAGCCTCATACATTATGCATGAGGATCCTTGGATTCTTGGAAACTCAGCAGGACTACCATCTCCTGCATAATTACTATGTACATGGTTCATTCCCGACGTCATCCTAAGTCCAACAGTGGCACAGCAAGGTAAAACCCCTGGGGATACCTTCGGGTATATAAACATCACATCTTGCTGAGATAGGCAGAGGAGATTATGACTTCCATGCCGACACACTGACGCAAGGCGCTGAGGTTCCTGCATATAGACACTCCAGCTCGCAGTGGTCGAACATCCCTTGCGGGGTGTCCAACCCGAGACCAAGACGGGGTCCCATAGTCTCTCACTTCAGGTAATGGGGTTGACTTTATCCTAGAGGGATTCTTGGCTTAACACCTACACACATGCTAAGTACACTTAGGTACAGCTAGTTAGGGTAGCATCGTAGGAGTACACATTTTATAGTCATGTATTTTATATACTTGCCTATGTTCATGATTATAGCAGAATGGTAGAGATCTACCATCCTTTCACCTTCTTAGTGCTTCTAATCATTTATATCTGTTTCTGTCTAGTGATTGTTTCAGCACACCTATTTCACACTAGAATGAAGAGTGTTCAATAAATGCTTATTGAAAAACGTTCATATCGTTTATTCTGTGTATCTCTCTGAGACCAAGTGAGCACAAGTGACTGAGCGAAAAGTATTGCACTGTTTCCACAGTCCTGAGGGATCAGGGTTGTTATGTTCTATAGTTGCCAAGAACTATTCTCTCCTTGGTAAGAGGAGTGTCTAGTGGCACTGTGAGCTAGCTGGTATACAAGCCAACATACTAGGTGGGGGTGTCTGGAATCAGTCTGGACACCAAGCCCGCAGTGTATGTTGTCTAAACGCGCAGATCCTGTATAGGTTTTATAGGAACTACACGACAACCCGGCGCCACACCACCAAAGTCGTAATCAGTTCCTTAGTGTGGTGAAATGGAGCAGATTTCTTTCTTTCAGTGACCTACAGGAGAGTCTGCATACTTTGATTAGGCAGTTCTCTTAAACGGTAAAAAATAATCTCAACAAAATCACTCCAAAATCTATTAGTCAAGTTCACAGTCAATGTTTTTTCCAGGCTTTAGCATTAACTGAGCTGAAGTGCACTCTGTATCTCTTAGTATGTGTGTGCCAGCAATCTGGCTTGTGGTAGCTCGTTCAGGTGGCCCTGTCTCCTTCTCTGCACATTAGGCTAATGGAAGCTGCGTGACTTAGGTGAAGGAACTCCAATCAGGTGTAGAGTAAACTTTTCCTTTGTGTTAATTAGGGTGGTTTTTGTTCCTCACCTAGAATGAAAGAAAGCCTCATGCCTCTGAAGATTCTGCCAGTAAAAAATGGTCTCAATTGCATTGGCTAAACAGGTAAATAAAGAGAAGTGCACAAATAAGCACGACTTGAATGCAGAACAATGTGACTGGAAAACAATTCACAGTCAATGACACTTGAACTGATCTCACAAATGACAATCTTCTCTGACCTATTATTGTGAAGGCTTTGAGTCAAAGTCACTACTCATCTTTTACTCTAAAAGAATAGATCTCCAGCTTCATTAGTGTTGGGCTTGGCCGTCTCTGCAGGGTCACCCCCAAACCTTTTCCCTTCACCCCTCCTGTTTTCTAGACACTTTTTAGTTGGCTTTTAGGACTCTGTGGACTTTACCACCGATAAACAGTGCTAAAGTGCTTGTGCTGTCTTCCTAAGACTTGGTCAAATTGGCCTACACCTGATGTCACATTAACTTTACTTATAGATCCCTGGTAAAGTGGTACAACATGTATTCAGAGTGTGCAAATTAAATGCTACTAGTGGGCCTTGAGCACTTATTGTGCCATCTACTTAAGTAGCCTTTTAAAACATGTGTCAGGACGGCCATTGCAGCCTGTGTGTAGTTTTAAACTGCCAATTCGACCTGGCAAAGTAAACAATTTGAGAGGCCTAAAACTCCCTTTTTAGTACATATACATCACCCCTTAAGTAGGTCATAAATAGTCCATAGGGCAGGGTCTGTTTTATTTAAAAAGTTAGACATGTGCTTTTAAATTTTCTGTGGCCTGGTAGGGAAAAACTCTAAAATTAGTTTTTTTAATATTGTGAGGCCTATCTCTCCCGTAGGACAACAATGAGTTACCCTTTTACATTTAGTAAGTGATAGCTTTTGTTTGGGGACTGGAAGAAATGTCATGTTTGGTTTCTAAAGAATTATAATTTTAAATCCTCTTTGATGGTAAATTTAGATTGTATGTCACAATTATGAAAATGCTACTTTTAGAAGTTGCCATTTTCTTGTCCTAACTATTTGGTGCCTGTAGCCAATATATGGTCACATGACTAGGTGTGGTTGGCAATTGACCTTTGTGTATTCCTCCCGAACAGTGACATAAGGGAGGACTAGGTGTTGTCAGAATGGGCCATCCCGCTAGATTGGGAGGGGCGGAGATGTGCACCGCTCCACTTACATTTCAAAGGAGCTGCCTCAGCACACTCACAATGAACTTCACACTAGCCTTTTGAGACATTAGACTCCAGGTGTGCTGGGAGAACACTCAAACTTTCTTCTACTTCAAAGCTGCCACCAGGTATAAAAATAGACCACTCTTCAGTACAATCCTGGACCTGTAGATACTGAAGAAAAAGGACTGTCCTGCTGCCAGCAGACTGCCCTGCTGCTTGAGACCTGCACTGCTCTTGGAGAATAGAGACTGGATCTGCTTCCTTCAGTCCAGGAAGATTGACTCCAAGGGTCATTTGGCTTACCTCCTGTTCGGAACTACAGGGACATAACAAGCTCCAGAGGCCTCCCTGCAACAGCCCAGATGACCTGCGGCACTGGACCTGCCCAGACCTGCAACTGGACCAGCCTGAACCCTGCTCTGCAGGAGTAAGTTCCTGATCCCAAACAGGTTCCTCCCCAGGTCCTGGGCCCTTGGCTGGAATCAGCTGAGCTTTATACAGACACAAAAACAAAACGCTCGGGTCTAAGTGAAACAGAAAATGGTGAAAGCCTAGCTGAACAAAAGTATTCCTTTTTTAGGATGAATTCGATCACTCAACAGAGGTGCCATGCTTTGTCACTGGGATTCTCCTGGCACCGAGAAGACAAATCACTGTGCGGGCTACAACTCCTTACAATAAGAAGGAGGAGCTCTTTGGATGTTTTGATATAGGGTAGAAGCCCTGTGGAGTTTTCAAAGGTGGTGAGGCTAGCAGAGCGTGAAATGTGAGAAGAGTCATAATGATAATTAAAATTGACTCCAGAGCAGGCATTCAAATGTATTATTGAGTGCCAGGGTCAGGAATAAAAAGGGGAGTGAAGAGACACTGCAGCGATCAACTGACCTTGCTTCTGTGTGTCATTGATCAGTGGTCAACATGTTTCTGCCACCTAGACCCTCCACAGAGGTGTATTAGCATTTATCAGGACCTTAAAGTATACCATTATGTGAAACTCACATAATGTGCAGGTATGTGATGTATCTTTCCACTCATTTGTCCATTGAAAGGCGTGTTATCAAAGCAGCAGGGTGAAGCTGCAGCTTTACATATAGTAAAAATATGGTTTTGCCAAACAACTACATTAATAACGCGGCAGCTGCCACGGATGAAAATGGTCTCGGAGGGATTTACTTTATTTTTCTAAATTGTTGTGGGATTTTTCTTCTGCTGTCTTTTCACTTTAATACTGCTTAAGTACTACATAAATACTTTACACATTGCCTCTAAATTAAGCCCAGCTGCTTTGCGCCAAGCCACTAGAGGGCTATGCACAGGATAATTTAGTGACTTTTGTGGTTTACCCTGACAGGAATTGTGGCTGTTGCTTGAGTAGGGTTAACACCCCCTCAACCAACAACCCAATTTCTCAAAATTCCTAATCTGAGTGATCAAATTTCCTTCTGCTCCTCAATGCCACCTCTGCCTCCTTTTACAGGAAACTACCTATCTTCCAGTACCCACTTGGGGACTCAAACAAGCTCCCCTGATGTTCAAATTTCCTTAGGGAAAATGCACCTGTCCACACCAAACAGGTGAAGGGCTGTGCCAAGCAATACTAGTCGCTACCATCTTTCCTGCCAGGGGACCGAAAAAAGACTGTGTGAAACTTGGAACTACACAGTCTCAGGAACCCATAGATCCACGCAACATGTGAGCCACCACACCCAAGAGATGAAGCTTAACAAATTTAGTTCATTTTCGCCTACCCCAGCATTAAAAAATTGCTCCAATAATAAGGCCCCACTACAGCTTCCAAGTCCATATTGGAACCCAACTGGCCCTGCCCCCTATATCAGTTTTGTGAGCAGTATCATGAAAATTGGCTTAAGTTTCCGAGGTATGATTGTGGTGGCAAGAGTGATATTGATGTAAATGGAGATGAAAGGGGATACAAAAAGGAATATTTATTATCTTACCATTGCATATATCTGAAGGCAGACAGAATTTTGAATATGTCAGATTATTGGGTAGGAATAAACTCAATGATGAGACCAATGTTAAATGAGGAAGAGTTCAGCTCCTCAACTATGGAATATCTTGGAGTGAGTGTGGTGTTTGAAACAAAGGGGATCAATTAATTTGATAAAAACATAGGTAAAGTTGCTCCAGAGCCTTTGGGTTGGAAAATGAAGAAGGGGCTATTTAGAGTGCAATTTCAAATAGACAGCATATCCTGAACGGTTACCTAGAAGAGTTTATAGCACAGTGACCTTGTAGTGTCTTCTATGAATGTGACCAGTAAGAAAGTTGGAGCTTCAGTCACCATCTTTCTAGTTCATGAGAGGAGTAACTATAGGGGAATATTCATTGGTGCAACCTTAATTGCCTATGTCACATTGAGTTTGATTTCTCATATTCTAGCACCAAGCCCACAAGTTGATATCCTATTTCCTCACCCTAGAGAAGAATCCACTGGTAGTATTTTATGCAAAGCTACAGCTCAGCTGCTGTTGTCACAATGGTTTATGATTGGCCACAGCACATTGACTCACCAGGCCTCCCTTTCAAGTGCTCCCCATATGGAAGGTCGTACTGCCTCAGAAACTTCTTCACTATTTAAGGGAGCATAATTCTTTGATTCACTTCAATGAGACCAACCTTCCATAAATTGATGACTTCCATTGGCTTCAAAGGGATTGCCATCCACAATCATCTAGCTATACTGTCCTTGAGCACGCAGAGGGCTATATAGTCACAACAAATCACAAACAAGTCAGCGACCATTATCATGATATTTTCTACAAGTTGTCCCATCGGTGTCTCACACATCTCCTGGATATCAGCCAGTGTTTGTATGTGCACTTGAGGTCTATAGTGAGTTAGGGGACTGTAACTGTTTGAAGTAAAGAACGGGCCAATATGAACTGGCCAACTATTGATTAAGGTGAGCAGATGATGGTGACTGTCAGATATGCCTCTTATACTCATCATACACCATACCAGTTCCTTGCTCTGTTTTACTCCAGTCCTGAGGCAGACAAAGCCTTGGGTAGGCTGTCACTTTTGGGAAAGACATGCTTCAACTGGCATGAGGAGAATGTATGAAGAGCCATGAAATGAACAACTGACAGAAGTTCTAGGCCCTTTTAAGTACTGTTTAGGTACAATAGTGACCCTGTGTATCAATGCCAGTAATGTCTCTCCCAGAGATGTCCCTAAGGTTCATAGAGGCCCTACATGCAGGGCCATCACATCACACTGCAGGATCCAAATCATGTCCAGCTGTAACAAGAGTGCCCTCTTGGGGCGATAATCTTTATGAATCAAGTCATATACTTCAGAAGTCCATGTCAGAAGATTTTGTGCCGATGCAACATGTATTATAGCTGCCATAGTTGATAACAATGCATGCAAGTGCATAGCCGGCCGTAATAGAAGTTGCTTCATTTGACATGACTCTGAATTTATACTGTATTAGCCTGCACAGCACACAGTTGTACAGGTGGACAATGGGCTACTTATAATGTAAGCACTGCAAAATTCTGGTTAACAGAAGAAGATGCTAGATTTACTGAGTCTGTATTTCTGTTACTCTAAGGAGACACAGAGTGGCCTCAGCATTATACCCTAGGGGGCATATGTAGAAGGAAATGGAGCAGAGCTGCGGCAGAATGCAGCACACATAGAAAAAGCAAAGATGAGGAGAAATAAAAGTATTTATCCTCGTTGCCCCAATCTAACAGCTGCTTTTGCATGGTATTAGTTTTTAGCGCTGCCTTAGATTTACACATTCTTATAAATCTGGGGCAGCATAAAAAAACCACTGGGTGTTGTGGTGGAATGCCCACAGCAACACCCATTGCACGCCCCTTTCACACAGATACCTGCTTGTAAGGGTACCATATTTACAAAGCGGTGTTAAGCCATGCAACGTGGCTTAACGCCGCTTTGTAAATATGGTGCAGGGCATTGTGTCACCGGAACGCTAAAAAAAATGACGTTTCCAGTGGTGCAATCCCCTTGTACATATGCCTATAGTAGACCAACCCTGAGAGGCCAGGCATGTTACGTAGTGACAACATTAGACCATAGTTGTTTTTGTGTCATCAGAAAAAGAGCGACCAAATAGATGGGAGCCAGCCAGTAAATCCATACCACCCACCCAGGGCAGGATGAAGCCATAACAGGTACAGAGGGAGGGCTGATGGAGTTGGACACCAGTGCAGGAGCCAGATTGTCACTGGAACTCACTGTGGAGGGCGAGCATGCATTAGTATGAGGCCAGTAAATCCATACCACCCACCCAGGGGTAGGAAGAGCTGATGGACTTGGTTGCTTGACTCTAAATCACTGAGGAGGGGGTGCCCAAATTAAAATGGAGACAGATGCAGACGTTCCAAGTCCCCTAGCAAAGGTCACTATCACATTAATTTATCTTCCACTATCTACACAGGCATATCACCAATCTTGGAGCAAATGGCACATTGTCTATTTTGTAACTAGCACCTCCAAACTCTCTCCTCCTTGCATTTCAAGAGGGTTGCCAGATATTGGGCACTTGCCTGTGCTACCCAGGATCATACGGTAGAACCAATAAGTTGTATGGCCTAGGCCATTATTAGACTTTTAGAGAGTTTACCAGGGTAATATATCAGTTGGAAAACATTTATCATGAAAATCACAGGGATGCCACCTGCCTCAGGACCTACTGAGTTGTAGCAATGTCTTGGGCAAAGGTCCCATCCTCCTCACTGGATCTATATTACCGGCTCTACAGCCCAAGAACTAATGGATTGGCAGCAGGTGCCAGCTGACACAAAGGAGTTGGTTCGCTGCAGAGAAACAAGAAAGTCAAATCACAGAAATTAATTAAAATGTTTGATAGCTTTACTTTTCTTTGCACCTATTTTCTTAGGGGCAGATTTACTATGGACTTGTGTTGAACTCATGTAATGCAAGTCGTCAAAAGGCAATGCAAGTCCTTTAATGGGATTTACAAAGCTACGCAAGGGGCTACTATCACTGCCTTGCGTGACTGTGTAAAAAATTGTAATGAAGCGCAGAGGCTTGGGCTGTGTTACATTACATTTTGTTGTTGTAGACGTTCCAATGGTCCACATGGGAGTTTGAATGCATCCACCCATGGATCCTGCCTGTAATGCAGGCACCCTTGTAACATGGAGCAAGGGTGCCTGTATTGGTGCTAAGCAGCACACAGTGTGGAAGTGTTAGTAGAGAGCAGAAGTGCACCATATCTTAGTAGAGAAAGGAACATTTCTGCTCACTTGCTTTCATGCAACACAATGTAGTAAGTTGCCTCGCTGCATTGCATAACATATTAATATATGTACCACTAAGCCTCCATCATTTCTTGTTCTCTTTGCCATACTGACGTTGCTGCTTTCAGTATTCATGATAAATAGATGGCTAGGTGTGGCTCAGGTCAGTGTGTCGTCTTCTGGGTCCCAGTGCAGCTGTGATTAGGGGATGTGGTGAATATGAAGTGCTCAATAGATCCATTCCCTTATGCTTTGGTGTCTTACCACGTCTGAGTTGTTTTGCAAGGAGCTTTTTGCTGGCTAGATACATCTTTAGCTGGTGGAGTTACTTGGTTGCTGGAGCGAGCTTTGTCTCTGATGTCGCAGGCAGAGTATGAAGGCTGGTGCTCTCTTTTGCTCTAATGTGTTAATCAGTTGGAACAATGGTGTACCTATGTTGGTGCAGCATATTCCTCATAAACATATAAGGTAATGTTATGTTATGTTACCGGATTTGTACAGCGCGTAGCAATGGGGCGTCCCAGTGCTAATCACAAGACCTACAGGGAACAGAAGACTGCAGCAATAGGCGAGGAGTTAATTAAAAAAGAGATAGATTTTGATAGCCTTACGAAAGGCCACATGATCTTGGATACGTCTGATGTTGGTAGGAAGGGCGTTCCAGAGTCTTGGAGCGAGGGCACGAAAGGAACGCCCTCCGGCTCTAGCTCTTCTGACACGAGGAACACACGCTAGTTGTTGGTCAGAGGAGTGCAACTGGCGGTTCGGTATGTAGGGCGTGAGGAGACTGGCTAGGATATCGGGGGCTTGGACGTTCAGAACTCTGTGCGAAATGCACAGAGCTTTGAAATTGATTTTCTTCTCCACCGGGAGCCAGTGAAGCTTGCGCAGGAAACTTGAGGTAGAGCAGGATTTGCGGAGGCCGAAGAGCATTTGAGCGGCGGCGTTTTGTGCCCTTTGGAGGCGATGTATCCCTGCTTTGTTGGCACCCAGATACAGAGAGTTGGAGTAGTCCAGTCTTGAAAGTATGGTGGATTGGATGATGACCTGGTGTTGGCGTCAAAGAGTCCAAAACAAACTCCGGCTACTGACTTTGTTTGTACCTGGTAGGTCAGGACAGAGTCAACCCAGACGCCCAGGTTTTTTACAGTTTGTTTGGGCACGGGAGGGGATTCTAGGGTGGAAGGCCACCAGCATTCACTACAGAGCTGGGTGTTTTTGCCTAAGAGAAGGATCTCAGATTTATTGGCGTTTAGTTGTAAGTAGTTGAATGTCATCCAATCTGCGATGGCCGCCAGGTCGTTTTGAAACTTGGTAGCATCTTGTGTGGAGTTATTGGATAACACGACCACAAGCTGTGTGTCATCAGCATAGGAGACCACAGTCAGACCCCTGTCCTTTGCCACTGCTGCTAGAGGTTGAATGTATGTATTGAATAAGGTTGGGCTCAGGCCAGAGCCCTGTGGCACCACTTGACACACGGCGTGCGTCTGAGAGTTGAAGGGGGGGGGGGGGCAATCACTTGGAAGGATCTCTCAGCTAGGATGGATGAAAGCCAGTTTAAGGCCACCCCTCTGATACCGATATCTTGTAAACGCTGCAAAAAGTTCTGGTGAGACAGTGTCAAATGCAGCGCTAAGATCAAGAAGAACCAGAGCTGAGGTGAGACCTTCATCCAGGGAGCTCCGAAGATGTTCGGTAACTGCCGGTAGGGCGGATTCGGTGCATGACATGGTCGGAAACCATTCTGCAAGGGGTGCAGAAGTTCATTAGCTTCTATGATTGTGGTTAGGATGGAGTTGATGTAGGATTTAGTAATTTTAGATACCAGAGGGAGAAGAGAGATGGGGCAGAAATTTTCAGGCTTGGAGTCATCCAAGGTGGGTTTTTTGAGTAAGGGGATCACCTTACTCACCTGGGTAATCAGGATATGAAGGGTCCTCCATGTGAATACTACATTAGTTCTGAAGGCCCTAATCTCTTAATATATGGGTTTCCAAAAATTGTAAGAAAAAGCCTCACCCACCTATCTAGGTGGCATGCTTCATCACTGGTTTGCCTCACTCATCTGAAATTATTATAGGGACGAAAAGGCTCCCTGCATTCAGGCACTACATTTTTGATGTAAGCAGAATCATGATGGATGAAATTGAAAAATCTGTATAGGTCTTCCTACTTATTTTTTTATTCATGGAATGCCAAAGGGATCAGTAAAAATTGATTTGGGATGCTGAGGATAATTATTGCTCCTGCTTCCCCCTGGTCGACATGTTTCAGCCAATTTGTTCCTAGCTTTCTTCAGTACCTCTATGCTATATAATGTATTTGGTGTGCTCAATTGTACGAACGCATTCAATCTTCCACTCACAAACAGTCATGCATTGCGTGCTCTATTGTGTCTTTTGGTTCAGTAGGCAGTAACAGTAGCCTTGAGGAAATGCAGATATGATGAGACACATTTAAAGAAGACATGCCTATTAAAAGAGAAATGCTGTAAGTCAGAACATTCCATTCAAATAGTGAGGCTGCACTATTTTCAAGATATTTACAGTGCATGTAGCAGCCACAAAAAGTCCAATATAATATCAATGTCTCCTAAAGTTTAAGATATACTTCCCATGTCTCATTAAACTTATCTTCTTTGTTTCTAAACTTGTTTGTGACTCTTTCTACACTGGCCAGTGTACACATTTCAGTCATCCAGTGTTCTATTCAGGCAGTTTCTGCTGACTTCCAGTCTCCAGGATTAATCTTTTCCCTGATCATATTGCTCTCTTAAACCACCTTTTCGGTCTTTGGATGACTTTCACTTCATTTTCTAGTTGGTTAAAGGCGATTAAAAATTCCTTATAGCAATGTCTTCTAGCCTAACTGAAGCACTGTTTTTAAGGGAAATGTCTTGTTTTTTTTATCGGATCACTTAAAAAAATTGATGCAAAAAAAGTTTTCATTGTAAATATATATTAAGCATAATTCATATTCAATATCTGTTGCGATTTAAAAACGTCTCTAGAGCCTCTTCATAAAGGCATTTTAGAGTACATAAAGTAATATCCTTGTAGTACAATTTTACATACTATTACGTCTTTGTGAATTAGCCCCAAAACATCTAAATTGGGAATATGATGGGAATATTCATACACAGTTAGTACACATAGAATGGACAGTGCCCTCTTTGCACTTTTGCTAATAGGGAGTTGGACTTTTCTGGGTCGATTCCCAAAGGCATGCATCTTTACCTAGGATAGCACTTCTGTAGTACTAATTCCCATACTCATTGAATTAGACCATCTATTGCATAATTTGCGTAACAATTCATTTGGTAGGTCAACTCCTGCCACTGTTTCGGCTCTCCCCATGAATTCTCTGGCATGCCCACATCTATACTTATCTGTAGCATGGGTAATAAGTCACAAAGAACTCTAGACCAAGTGCATATACAAATCCGTCATATTCCCATTATGTATATGTAATTAGTGTGTGCATGGGGCACAAAGGTATTGTACAATTAGGGTGAGCTTTAGGTGCAGAGGGCAGTGGTCCTTTTCCAGGCCACTTTTTTACATGCTTTGCCTTTTCTGTCTTAGCATAACATACGAGTCTTTGTTCTCTGGGTATCTTCTTTGCGAATGACCTTGTGAATGTCACATGAATTTAACCTGTAGGGGGGTGCAAAGTTAGCTATGCAAAGTACAGAAATATATATTTAAAAAATAAAGAAAAAGGAAGAGCAGCTCTGCGAAATGGAGATGTGCCACTTGACAGCCTTATTCCTTACCCACGGTTGTGAGTCCCCTGCATACACACACACTTGCATTTGTGGTTGACCTTGCCTGCCTGTCTAAAACACACCCAATCCATCCATTCCACCCAAAGTCAATACTGTCTCAACCTGTCCATTCGTCGTTGAACACTCCTGTACTAGGACAAGAGGCAAACTGGATTATTTGTGGCTATATATGGTTGACTCCTCTCACTCAGTGTGTGGGGGGGCATTTCACCAGTCACAAAGAACAGATGTTTACACTGGAACATGAGGGATGTGAATAACTGGCAGATCTTTTCAGAGAGGAAAAACCAGAGAAATCTTCTGAGATAACTTAGATTTTCCTAAGGCCATTTCCTATAGAATGCTAGAGTGGTACAAGCAGTAATAAATAGTTGAGTCTAGTAGAAAACAGCCATTCCTAATGGATCTCAGGGAGGGTGGCAAGCATGTTCCTACTTTATATAAAGGACAGCTGGGGGACTGACCATGTACAAGTTCAGGAGTGTGATTAGGTGTGATAATTTCAAGCTGAAAATGATGACAGAAAATAGGCAAAAACAGGGTGTAGCCACCATTATCGCTGGAGCTGCAGTGGTACCAGGCGGCCCAGGTCTGAGAGGCCCACTGGATCCCGATAATTGCTGTCTTTGACTACTATAGATGAGAGGGGCAAGGGGGCCTTTTACCTTGCTTGCAATAGGGCCCATTGACTTACCATGGCACCCTGGCCATGCCACAGAACAAGATATGTATTTCTTCTTCAAAGGCAATCAGGAATCATTACCTCAAGCAGACTTGACACTTGCATGCTTTAGATGTTGTAGAAGGCTGCCACCGGTGCACTTCAGAAAGGGCAGCTTATATTCAAAAAGTAAAGATCAGTTCTGCGTCCAGACCTTTTAGCAACAACTCCCCAGAAATAAAGGAGAGATACTCAAGGGGTAGTTCTTTGACCAAA
Organism: Calotriton arnoldi; assembly: GCA_963921515.1. NCBI lineage: Eukaryota > Metazoa > Chordata > Amphibia > Caudata > Salamandridae > Calotriton > Calotriton arnoldi. The sequence continues at coordinate 1,239,690 of CAWUFW010004453.1, read as the reverse complement.
CATAAGTCATGTTGTTCTGCCCAAGAAGGCACAAGCTGGCCCTCAGTTTCCCTGCTGGCACAAGAATGTGTGTAATAGAGCCCTAAGGAACTGGTGGTTCAGGTCAGGACAGATGGCCAATCCATGGTATCTATTTGAGCGACAGACTGGGGTAATATAATAAATGTGTGCCTCATATTGGTATCACTGTGGCACTGAGCACTGCGCGGGCAGACCACATGTTGTTTCCAGATTGCTAAGAGTTAGCTCTCTGGTCTGAGAAATGATGTGTATGGGTGCCCTAGCCAGGTACTGTGAGGTGTACTGAAGTTGTGATGGGATTATGCAGGAACTGATACTTTATAGTATTGTATAATATTGGTTCTCTTGTTTTGTGGTAGAAGTCGGAAAAGCAATTAAAAAAATCTGCAAGCTATCTAATACATAAGTAACTACATTTGTTTACAATGTAATATTCCTCAATGTTCACTAGAAATAGACAGACAACACACACTGAATCCAAAAATAGGACAAACGTTAAGGAAAAGAACCAGTTCTAATTTTAATGTATTTCCCTTAAGGTTCAAGCATTACATAACAATTCATTGCAATTTACTCATTATGTGATACAAAGAAGGTCTTCAAATAAATGGACAAAACATGTTGAAGGTGAATACTTAAGTACAGGGTATGTAATGAAATGTAGATCAATGCAAAATGCAATTAACGGTAAATACAAGAGTTACACAGAAGATGAGGGAAACATAAAATTAAAATTAGGAAGTCTTTGCACTCTGTTCAACATAAAAATGACTGTGGTAGGTACAATTTCAACCCTGTGAGTTATTCGCCTATTTTTTTATGCCTCCTTAATATCACCATCTCAGGATTCATCATAAGTTGAGTGGCAAAATGTAGTTTAATACATAATAAGGACCTGATTCACAAAGGTAAACTTACACTTTGTAGTATTTCATTTGTTATTTTATTGTCATTTCATGCTTTTATTAAAATGCTAAGAATGAACGTTAATTTACAAGTCAAAGCTTTTGATCCTGAGCTTGTGGGCTAATGGTGAAGTCACAGCAAACAACAATTTCCAGCTTTTGAGGCTCAACATATTCTAAAAAGTGTGGCCCTTCTTCAAGTTTCCAGGTAAATGCAATTTGACGTGTCATCGGGATAACACGTTTTGTAGGTAAACGGTTTTCCTCTGACACATTTTCCCAGTCACTCCCAGCAGAGAGACTATGTATGGATAAAATTCTTTGGAACTGGTAAAGAATGTGTTGAAATCAGTGCAAAAATGACTCGGTTACTCACCGGCAACTTCATTATTCCTAGTCATAGTCTTCCTCGTCACAGTCCTCACCATTGAGCACTCCATGATCAGGGCTTAAAATTCACCTATAAAAGAAAAAATCCCCACCCAATATGGAATCTAACAGGGAGTTCCCTTCACATGACCCATAATGGGGGGTGTGGGGGGGTTAACCCAGATTGCATCCTGTAATACCAAGCACACTCCAAAAACCACATTTTTTCCCCTCCAACTCCCATGGGTGGGCGGGAGGGATTCAGCACCTTAACAAGGAAGACTATGACTCGAAGTAATGGAGATTACTGGTGAATAACCAAGTCATCACCTTTTTCTTCCCTCTTCCTCATCACAGTCCTGACCATTTAGCATATCCCGAAGCCAATGGGGAAAAACATGACAACACATATAGAGATGCAAAATAATTTATTTCAGAAGCAAACAATAAGATTAGTGAACAGCAGCAAGAACTGAAAACTGCAGATAACACTTCCCTCCTCCTTAATTTGTAACGAGAGATAAACATTTGGGGAGAAGATCACGTGGCTCCTGCATAAATGTCTTTTAATGAAGCACCTTAAAAGGCTACCCAAGAAGAAGCAACCCGCCTAGTGGAACAACCCTGAACCATAGAAGGAAGAGACACAACGATGCATGGCTATGCAATGGAAATTGCAGATCTAACCCAAAGGGACAAGGTCAAATTAGTAGGACGGATGCCCAGTAGTCGTTCGCTTCTGGCAGGGAGTGGTGGCGATAATGTCCAGGGTCACGTGAACAGAGATACCTCTGGATGCCAAGGGTCTCCTACTGATGATTAAGGGAGAGGAAGATTGGCGTAGCATACGAGATCCTGGCTTGCCCTGGGCACCGGAGTGGCAAAGCGTAACATAGCATGTAGGTGGGGGTCACCAATCCCCCAACTGTGACTGAGTGGGAGATTGATCTTGACTGGTGTTACCATGCGGAAAATGTTATATATGTAGCAGGGGATCCAGACAATATTCCCCTGTTAGTTTCTAACCTAGAACCATCAGAGAATAACAGCCCATCCCAATATTTGACTCTGGCACTGGATTGATGGCTCCTTTCTTGAGAAGCTCAAAGATCCCTTTCTGTATCCCTAGGTACTTCTGGGGGTTCCGAGGGATTGGAGTTGGTACAAAAACATCTGGAGAACGAGAAGAAAAAGTGATAGAATAGCTAGCTTTTCCCAACTGAAGAACCCAAGTGTCAGTGGCATCCTCCCAGACTGAGAAAAAGTCTCTGATTTGGCCTCCCACTGTCTGATAGACATGCTTTTGGAGTGGATGTAATGGAGGGGCTAATAGCAGGCTGTTGCCTGAACTTGTCAATGAATGGAGCAAGTGCCACAGCTTCGTCCCCTCCCACGAAAAGGCTGAACCTGCCCCTTCCCAGCCATGGAAGGTTTCCAAAAAATCATACCTGAATGGAAATCCTTTGCCTCTGGATGGATGTTTCAGCGGAATAAGAAGTTTGGAGTCCACCACAAATTTTATCAATAATCCTCAAGTTGAGGCCCAAAATGTTTTACTCCATTGAAGTGCCTTCAGAGAGCTATATGAATTGAATGAATGAATGAAGGATTACCACTCTTATCACCTACAGAAGCAGGAGGGGGAGAAATCTCTTGAGAGTATGGAGCAACGCTAAAGCATTGGCCAACCACCACAGAGATCTGCAGCCTCCTGGAAAGAGCAGTAGCCAGCTTCAACCCTACGGGGCATATTTACAACAGAATGGCGAAGTGTGGCGTTAAGCAAAAATTGCTAGCGCCACAATCCGCCATTCTGAAAATGCAGGGATGCGCTGTATTCACATTAATGCAGTGCACCCCTGCAGTTCCCCTAGCGCTGGCGCTAAATCTAGCTGCCTAGCGGTAACGCAGGCACCCTTGCACCATAGTGCAAGGGTGTCTGCATTGGGGGAAATGATTGTGTATGTGCAGGAAAGTGTCCCTTCCTGCACATAAACAATCCAGAATGCCGATTTGTAACTCCTATGTGTGCTGCACGCTCCTGTGGCGTTAAGCCCTTATAAATATGACCCTAAGTTTAAAACCACCAGAGATGGAGGGGGTGGGGCAGGAAACATAGAGAGCCATAGATCTTCCCACCGATTGGCCTCATGTGAGCTAAATGGAATGATTTCCATTTTCTCTGCATTGCATTTAAGTTGACTACTCTGCATCCAGTCAAAACGGTGCACATGCAGCCTGTAAATGATGCTGCAATTAAGCATGGGAACCCTTGAAGGCCTTCTAAGACCTCATTCTTATTTGGCGTCTGCCTTTGATGGTGGACTCAGACATAGCTGCTGCTGCCAATAGGAAGTCAAAAGTAACTTGCTGTTCCACAATGGACAATCTTGTCTTCCTCTTGCTGTAGTTTTTCTGACAAGGCTTGGAAGTCATGCAGGAGGGACTGAACTGTATATGTAGCATACGCTCCTGCCCTGATGGTAAAATCCGATGCGGAATGGGCTCATTTAGCCACAGTGTCCACCTTTTTATCAACCTGTTCACTAGGGGAAGCATCCTCTGTTATAGCGGCAAGACCAGCCATAAGAGAGTCCACCTTATCATGAGAGGGGAACTCTTTTTGAAAGTTCATGAGAGGATATTTTTGAGTTAGGAATCTAGGAAAATCAGATGTCTCTACCTCGCCCAATTCCCTAGTGAAAAAACCTTGAATAGCCTTGTGGGGAGGGAGGACATCTGGTTCTTTGCACTGACATTGGGAGAAGAAATCTACCTCCTCCTCCTGAGGAACCACAGCAGGAAAAGAGAAATTGTTCTTAAAGTGGTTTAAAACATCCTTTAATTCTACCCCCTTAATAACGCGCCCTCTTTGTTCCTCATCTGATCTGTCGGAATTTGGTTCTGGCTGTCAAGAGAGTTTAGAAACTTTTGCAGCAGCTGTCCTTCCCTTGCAGCGTATGCAGAATTCACTGTTTTATTAATCATGGCCTGAAGGACATCATTTTAAATCCATTTCAACAGGCTCCCATGATGTGGATGGATTAGTCAAAGCCTCCAAATGTGAGCTAGACTCAGGAGAGTACCTGCACTTTGACACTCGCTTCCACTCCATGTCTCTATTCCAAAAGCTGCCACGGAGAGTAATGCGATTGGCCCCTTTAAGAGGATACTTCCACCGTCTAAGTTGTTGCTCAGCAACAGTGACACGCACTGCCCTAAGAACCGCCATCTAAACGGGACGGATACCTATGTACTTCATTAAATCGATTACCAAACCCATTGTTCAGCGGGAGGGGCAGCAACGCGGTACATAACTAGCTGAATCTTCAAACAAATGCTTGATAATAATTTAGTGGCTATCACCTAATCGCTCCACGTAGGTGACAACCGACTGCCTAAATTACAGTAACACAACCACTAGAACTAAGAAATAAGCAAATATAACAATTAAATGCTTTCTAACACAACAAACAGAACTTGCTTCTATGGTGAATCAATACACAGGAACACAAAAGAAAAAACAGGATGTGATCTGGGTTCACCCCACTTAACGGGTCATGTGACAGGAACTTCCTGTGAACTCCATATCGGGTGGAAATTATGTCTTTCAGAGGTGAATTCTGTGCCCTGAACACACAGTGGTCAATGGTCAGGACTGTGAAGAGGAAGACGGAGGAGGAAGGTAACACCAATTTGCAAGGTTAATCTTTGTTCCGAGGTCCCAAACTCATAATGGTGCAGTAATATCACACCTGGTAATTAAAGCACCCATCAGTATTAGAATTTTTGGGTGCAGTATTGCTGCACCAATTTGACGGGCAACTCACAATTAAGCCGGACATGATCTTGCAAGTAGAGCACATCTGGTTGGAGGCCATGTGTTTGGTATGTGATGCACCTGCTGCCTAAACATGTGCAAGTCCACATTGCTTAGCACTTTTTTGCACAAAAACAATGGTAAAGTGGATTACATTTTCATGCCTTGAACACTGTTTGCCTTTCATGTTACTCATCTATGGGCACATTAGGACATATACATAGATGCACAACAGGTTAATGCTATTACTTTTTTGTCATCAATCAGGTGACATTATATCTGGGGCTGGCAGAGTGAGAAAGCATCTTTTCTGCAAATGTAGTTAATTCCCCAGAATGAGTGAAAATAAAGAAACAATAGAAATACAATTTACCAATGGTAATTAAAGAGACAGGTACCTTATTTTGACTAACATTATATCAAATTCAACCTCTTGACACAGAGTTTCCCTTGGAAACCGAGATTGGTGTTTGATAGTCTGTCTTTATATTAAGTGTACAGATGAACATGAAGTGGGTTTTTCAGGTAGCCACACCGCCCTCCATGACATATAATCCCCTACTCGGAGTTAAGAAATTTGCTAGACAAACACAAATTAATTTTATTGTATTGTTATTCTGGCCAACTACTTTCTCTGATGGATTTCTGAAGACGATGATACATTTGAACATATTTAACAGTCTATCTAAATGCAAAAGAAAAATTATGCCAATGGGAAAAGGTCCAAACCTATTCATCAGGGCTATATGAAAGATAATGCCTACAGTCAACAAAAGTGGCACACACTAATTTACCATTCACATTTCAGATACAATTTTTTTAAGGAGAAATCTGCTACTTTGCAGCACCCATTGTGTAATATTACAAATGCACATAAGTCAGTGAGGAACATACAATTTAACATGGACCAATGCACAGAAGAATAATGTGGAAAAAAGGAATTGTAACAATGTGCACACATATTCACAATAAAAATTTTATGTCCTTATGTGTATGTTTGCCACTCAAAATAATCCTTACCCATTAGAATGTTCCCCAAAGCTAATATGATATATGGAATAAAACTTTCCAGGTTTTTGTCGAGAATGTGACTAATGCCATTTTTACGTGTTTATGCGTAGTCCAGGTGTGGCAAAGTTCCAAAAACGAAGGAAGAATGCTGTGGGCTGGAGAATTCATTTGGTTGCCCAATGATACAGCTTGTTCATCCTCTATAAAGCCTAGAAGAACATATCAGATGTCCAATATCACATGAAGTTCTTCTAATTACCTGCCAGTCATTCGATATTTTGTGTGGTTGCTTGTTGCCTGCATACTGTTGCTAACACTTCTTATCCAAGAGACGGCCTCCACCAAGTTTGACAGGGAATTTAAAAATGATATTCAAAAGAAATACTCTGATCCTATATCTGGTGAAGTTGTTACATTAAGGATAATATTTCACTGTAAGAAAAAAGTATTCATCAACATTTTATCCGTTGTCCTAATGTTTTTTTTTTTTACAAATAGGTACAGTTTCAAAAATCACATGGATGGGTTTATCTTAAAATTCAATGCAAAATGGTTTTGATTTCTTTGAAAAGGCACATTTCTTGATTCTCTGCTTCAGAGCATTGGGACATAGTGTGTTACACCGTAACAAACAACATAAAACTGAAGGCACATAAATTAAGTTGTCCATCATCTGTAAAACATAAAGCTGAAACTCGGCAGAATCTGCCTTCTTAATGGTACATACTATTCCTTTTTATACATTTGCACTCTTAGCGTGGGTTGGTGATCCAGATCTTCTGGAGTAGGCTAAGGGGTTATCAATGAAGGCATCAGAATCTCCCATGCAACATGCAGCAATAGAGCCTCCCAGGAGGGACAGAGCAGCACCCAGCCAGCCAGAATATAGGGAATAGCCGAATGTCACAATTGCAGACTCGCGATGGGCGCCCACAGGGTACCAGATGGTGGCAATGATGGCACAAAGAGCTGTCAAGAAATAAAGCAATTATTTAAGTGAATTTTGCTGGAAAATAAAATACCACTGGGAAATATGTTTAATTCAACATAAGTACAATCAGAATGCATGATTCTGTGATAAAAACATCTTACAAAAACATTTTGAGATTGTTTATATCTTTTTGTTGTAAAGCACAATATTGAATTTTAAAAGTATGACGATGCTTCTGGCTCAAAAAGGGTGCACTGTAGGAAAGATTTTCTCATCAATTGTTAAATAATAATTTAAAATTCTACCAAATTTAAAAGATCCGTGCAAAAGTAAGATGCTATGGAGAGAGAAGAAAATCAGTTATTGTGTGCTATAATTTTAGGAAGTATTTCCAACCAAAGAAAATATAAATACATAGGGCCCCAGTGTTTGGAAGGCACTGAAAATCATCCTCAAATTTCTAGAGGAAATTCTAAATATGGGTTAGAATCCACTGGCTATATTTCCTCCACAATTCTAACCCTATGGAGACAATTCTCCTATGCATTTAAATAGAAAGGGGAGGATGTTCAATTTCCACCAAATTCAACATGAGGCCACTAATATTTTTCCTATACATAAAATAGGAGATCTGTAGGCTTCTAGAATGTGAAAACTTAAAACAGTGGGGGATACTCACAAGAACGTGCGATAAACATCGCCAAAATAGGCTAACGCAATTTTCCATATCGCCGTCTATCACGTGAAAATAACTCTGTGTCAACGTCGTATTCACAACACGGCGGTAACATGCGATAGTTTCCAGAGAACGCCTCAAATGTCCATGATACAACTACTGCGACGGCGATAAAAAAGGGAAACCCGAACGTGAAAAAAGTTGCGATGGGCCCAACTGCGATAAAAATCCAGCGAAAAGCAGCGCCAGGCCCGCAAGTCCCACAAGTAAGGCGGAACAATCACTATAAAAGCGGCAAAAAAAAACACCTACAAAACACAAACAACTGCAAAGCACCATGGAGGGAGCCGGAGCAAGTACGGAGGACAACCAGAACCCCACAAGCCCCACGGAGGACCAGCCTGGGACCTCGGGGACAGGGAAGGGCAAGGAGAAGAATAAGAGGAACCCGCGTTTCAGTACGCAGGAAAACCAGATCCTCATTACGGAGGTGACAGAATACCACCACCAACTGTCCATCACCTCCACTGTGACATTGGCAACTAAAAATACAATATGGCAGTCCATCTTGGCCAAGGTGAATGCAGTCGGAGTGAAGAGAAGGGAAGTGGACGACTGCAAGAAGCGCTGGACTGATTTGAAGCGCAAAACCAAGCTGAAAATCGCTGCCAACTGAGCAGCAATGCAGACTGGAGGTGGGAGCCCAGCGACACACCAGGAGCTGGATGAGATGGAGGAAATGGTGACCCGAGTCACCTGCATCGAGGAGACCCCACCCCCTGCACAGACCACACAGCAGGAAGCACCCACCACCACGGCTGTCTCCCAGGACCCCCACAACCAACACATGGCATTCCAACGCCGTGTGTCAGGGTGCCAGGAGAAGATGGCTTATCAGCTGCAGTGGGGTTTGACCTCATGGCAGCCAAACTAGATGCCATACTTGGGTGTCTAAATCCCATCAGGGTCCACTTACAGTCCCTAACGGACACCCACTGTCCGCTCCATGCTCTCCAACAATCCATGGCTGTCATCGCTGGAGTCATGACTCGGAGACAAGAACACCTGTCTAGAAAGAGTGGCTCCAGCGATGTCAGCCGGGAGTTGGGGCACATGCGGAGGATCATGGAGAACATGGAGCGGATGCATGCAGAATGATTGGCTGCCACAGCTGCACACCAGCAAGATGTAGCTGGGATCTTCCATGCCCTGCAGATCCTCATCATGGCATTGCCGCCACACGGCCTGGCGCGGATGAATGCTGCTGCTACTACTCCATCCACATCTCCGCCCCCTGAAGTGTCAGTGCCACACAGTGCGACAGACCAAACACCACCACCCACATGTGAGGCACCGGACACATCAGAGGACGAAGATGATGATGAATCTGGCTTGGTGGTAAGATTGAAGTGGTAGCATACATCACCGCCATATGGCCTGTTTCAGCTTGTTTCTGCCCTCTGCATCATGCCCTGGAATAACATCTTCCACTGTCCCCCGTTACACTTAGCGACACTCACCTTGGACCATGACATGGACTGCCATATTTGTAATGGTTACCAATGACACAGCAATCACACTGCGGACTGAAGTCTTCCCCTTCCGATGAACCTGTCAATCCCTAAAGGACTCTGGCTGGCCCTCCACGGGGCGACAATGTAAAGTGGGGTTTGCATGGCCCTGTACTGGTCCAGCTTAAACACCCCACTGAATCCGAATAAAACATTCAAATTCACACTGATGTGTCATGGCCCTGATCAATAATGAATGAAAGTATTGATGAATGTAGGGACAGTGATTCCACATAAATGGTACTCCCTGGGTAATGCTATCAATGCGCATGTATGGCCGTGACCCAGATAGGCAGTGAGACACACATCGTCATTCAAAACAACTCACATCACAGTTGAATACAAGTGAATGTGCGTAGACTTTATTAGCATATGCGTGTCAGTATGGGCAAGAGAAGTGCCACAACATGCGGACCAATGCAGCAGCATGTCAGAATGAGGATCGTTGCCAAGCGCCGCTGTCCACTCCGGGGGAGTGCCTCACCTTTCACAGGTGTGTGTTACCCCGCGTGGTTGTCCGCCCACGTATTCGGGGTCCAGGCGAATGCAGCCATGTCCACTGTTGTTGTGGAATATGTGACCAGAACCCCAAGATGCAATAAGGTGTGTGGACATGTGCAATGGGTTCCAAACTGTTGTGGCTGCAGGTACGTAGTTACACGTCCATGAAAGCGATTGCAGCTTCGTAGGCAATCATCTCCAACATGAGGTCGTTGTCGACTCCATCGAACAGGACGGCGAAGCTATCCATTAGCTGGTCCGGACAGATGTGCTGCGTCCACCCCTGTCACCAATTAGCACTACAGCCCAATAGGGGAGCGGCTCAATGTGGTCACTGCACACGAGGAGTTCTGCAATATCCCAGGTCCAGCTGCCAGCATGTATGCCAAGTATCCAGGCATCCCATAGACGGGTATCACAGTGACACTCCTGGTCGTGGGCCAACAGGGGGCGCACACACATGTCGAAATCCAGTTCGCCTACCGTCCTGTTGGATAGGCAGACATCCATGGACCACTCGAATATGCACGATCGACAATGCAACACAGGCTGAACGCAGGTGACGTTGGCAAGGCGGAAGCTTAGCCGGTAACTGACCCGCAGCACTACCAATGGCAGTGCCCCCAGTAAATGCAGCATACGTGCACGGTACAGTTCCACGTGACAGGGGTTGTGCATGTGTCCGGGATGTTCTGCCATTGCGTCACTGGCCCTGGTTGAAGCGGCACTGTTCTGACCTGCGCCAGTTCTGTGGATGAAATGCCACAGCTTGGATCAATGAGTTGTTTAAGTGTGCAACGGTTGTACGCCTGGGATGATGTGGGAGTAAGTGTGAAGGCCATTCCATGCAAGATAACTCCGAGCAAGGACTTCTGTGTGTGGGGTGTGTATACGTTGGTCTGTCGTAGGGCTGTGCGTAGTGTGGGAGTCGTCCTCAACTGCTATCGTATCTGTCAGGGGGTGCCGGGCACATGCAATTCCGAGGTCGGATGTGCAGATGTGCTTCCGCCTGATAGTTCAGACAAAGGAGCTTTCATCCCTAATGTCAGTTTGTCATCTGCTTGCATTCAGGAATTGTGATGTGGCTTGTTGGGTGTGGGGTGGGATGTGTGCGACTTTGGGATTCATGTTTGACATGACTTGCATGTGGCAAATGAGCGGCATCACTGTGTGTTACGTTGCCTCACAGCTGCTCCTCGCTCCCCCCAGGCCTATTCACTTGTGTACGCTGCGCGGTTGCATCACTTGCACTCCAACGGCACACCATTGTCATGCCTGTCTGCGCATGTCCACAAGCCTGACAACGACACTGTGATGTTGGCCGTTGAAGGTGGGCGGCCACGTGAGTGTAGGCCTATGGTAAGGATAGTGCGGACACAGACGTAGAGTTCATGCCTGGCTGAACTCGTGCTGCGATTAAGGCTAGGCATTTTGCTCATGCTGCGGCAATGCAGATACACACAACATTTGGCATGTATGAGCCAAGACCCCGAGCGGTCTTGCGCTCCTTCATTTCACCATTTGTGCGAGCCCGCCCTCCGGGTGCATGCTACATTGCAACATTGTCAATTGCGGGCCGGGTGGCGCCGACACTACAACAGAGACACACGCATTGGTTACTTCCTTGTCCAGGCCAGAACTGAACCACACCCTGAGCCCCGGGCTAATTCTACACACCCCTGTGCTGGACTGACGTACGCCGGCCCAGCCCACTCCGCTTACGCATACAGGGGGGGGGGACAGAGCTACATGTCCAAGGTCTTACCCACTGCCTGAGGTGACATGCTTGCGTCCGCTGTCCACAGCATGATGTGATGTGGTAGGGCCAGGGGCCATCACGCATTCATAATGACCACACGGACACACTTAGATGTATGGTGGAACTGGCTACGGGCACGTGCGCCCGGCCCCTTTTTATTACCACGGTCACATGTCCAGTGACGCCTGTGCTGGATGGGTGTGGGGTGAGTGTAAGCCAGCCCTCAGGGAGTGGTTGGTGCTGGCAACAACTAGAACAGTGATCATCGGATCACACACACAGATTCAATCATAAAGGGTCCATGACTTGCAGTGCACTGAGGTAGGGGCACCAGAACTGGACTCACACACACAAGATTCAAACATAAAGGGTCCATGACTTGTGGTGCACTGAGTTAGTGACACCAGATCTGGAATCACACACACAAGATTCAAACATAAAGGGTCCATGACTTGTGGTGCACTGAGTTAGTGGCACCTAAAGCGTTCAGCGGGTGTGCAGCCTGCGATGATGCGTCGGTTGACTTGGGGGACCTGCTGACCGCAGTGTAGGCCGGAGGCAGCGGTCAGAAAGGGCCCACAGCCACGTGATGATGACTTGTGGTGCACTGAGTTGGTGGCACCTGTAGCGCTCAGCGGGTGTGCAGCCAGAGATGATGGTGTGTCCTCGTAGGTCAGGATTGGATTTGATTTGTGAGCCCTGCTGACGGCAGTGTAGGCCGGAGGCAGCGGTCAGAAAGGGCCCACAGCCACGTGATGATGACTTGTGGTGCACTGAGTTGGTGGCACCTGTTGCGCTCAGCGGGTGTGCAGCCAGAGAGGATGGCGTGTCCTCGCAGGTCAGGATTGGATTTGATTTGCGGGCCCTGCTGACCGCAGTGTAGGCCACAGACAGTAGTCAGCACACACATAACTCTGCGGTGCTGTGCCGCTGGGTGCGCTGGGGGCCTGTGTCACGGACACCAGCGATTGGCTGAGGAGGCTGCCGGTAATGGCGGCAGACTCGTGGCAGGGTGAGGGGCGCCTCCCTGGCAGACGCGTTGGCCATCCGGGAAGTGAACCACGCCCAGAGCCCCGGCCTATTTATTCACACTCCTATGCTGGCCTGGCGTACGCTGGCCCAGCCCACTCCGCTTACGCTTACAGGGGGGGGGGACACGGATACATGACCGGGGTCTTCCCCACTGCCTGAGGTAACATGGTTGCGTCCACTTTCCACAACACTACAGACACCAGCAGTATATGTCCACATGGACATGTCTGTGCTCTGCATACTGTAGTCTGTCCAGCACATCACCGCCACACTTGGCATTGTGTACATTCTTATTCATGGGTGACTTGCCTCCTTCACACATACTTGGTTCCCACCTCTCCCCACATTCTGCAATTGTGTGGCTGTGGGGCATGCCGTTTTGGGAAGGTCAGCTGTCTTGTTCTGCGCTGCCTCGGTGGTAGTCTGGGGGGGGGCCTGGGGGTGGTGGCGGTGGGTGTTGTGGCCCTCTTGGGTCTCCGAGCTGGATGGTCAGTAGCTCCATGACATGTGTTGGTCTTCAGATGTGGCTCTGGGCTGGGCTCCCTTTCATGCTGCAGGTTGTCGTCCGGCTTTACACCAGTAAAAGGCAGGTGTTAATCCCTACTGCTAACGCGCCTTATCTCCTGTTTTTGGGTCGCATCGCGGATCTGGCTGGTCGTTGAGAATATCGCAAAGTGGTGTTTTCGTGTGTTTTTGCACGGGTACGCCTACTCTGCATATCATTAGCGTTAGTTGTCGCTCTCACCCGTGGCGATGTTTTTTGCGGCAGCTATCGCTGGGAAACTGGCGATATCGGCAGTTTGCACCAGCTTGGGAATAGGGCGATGACTCTATCGCCACTTTTGCGGCGCTAAAGTGCCGATAAATCGGCGATGAGTCCTTGAGAATATGCCCCACTGTGTCACACTCCACTTGTAGCTTGTTTCATTTAATATTTTCTGGAGCATTGCACACTCAATTTATGTTATGTTTCTAATCCATTGATCTTTATTTCTCACATAGATCTTATTGCATTCCAGCCATAACAAATACTATGACATTTTTCGTAGTCGTCACCCATTTGTCTCAGTGCATATTTAGAAAACATTCACAACAAATGTACACTATGCACATTAGATCAGACACTTTATAAACTTTCAAACCACTTTTGAGTTTATGTTTCCAACAACTGTATTTTGTTCATGTATGAAAACTTAAACTACCGAATACTATTCCTTTGAGAAAGTATTCTAGAGCACCAGCTGGCTAGTGAAGGTGCATGAGGTATGCACCAGAAATATTTGAAGTGGTTGCATGGGTTCAAGAGAAAGGGACATTTACTTAGTATTCTTTGAGGATCAAACTTACAATGTACCCTGTAGGGGCAAAGACACTGGGGCGTTATGTGTCTGATTGTTTCATTCAGAAAAAGTTTCATTCATTTTTAATCTAGCTATGTTGCTGCAGCAGACAGGAGTTCCGTAAATATAATGACTGCAAAATTCTGATGTAAATTTCAATATCAATTTTATTTGTTTATATGCTTAGTTAATAAAAACTATTGCATAAAGTACATCAATAATTTTTTTTTTCAATAAAACAAAATAAAATTTGGATCAGTCATGTAAAACTGTTTTCTCGATGTCGTGGGAAAGAGAGCCACAATAGGCATAAAGGGCCAGATGTACAAAGGCTTTTTGTGGGTGCAAATGGGTTTTAGACCCGTTTGCGCCCGCAAAAAAAGCTGTGGCCCATATACTAATCTTATTCTGTGAGTCGCAAATCAATTTGCCACTCGCAAAATTGGATTAGAGACTCACTATTAGGAAGGGGCATTCCAAGGGCGTCCCTTCCTAATAGCGACTCCTTAAGCTATGTAAGAATGTTTTGCGACCGCAAATGCGGTCGCATAACACTCGCAGTTTACCACCCTTCTCAGAAGGGTGGTAAAGCACTCGCAAATGGGAAGGGGTCCCCAGTGACCACTGCCTGCCCTTAAAAAATGAAACTGAAAAGTTTCATTTTTATTTTTTAAATGAATCCGGTTTCCTTTAAGGAAACCAGGTTGCGTTTTTTTTAAAAACGGCTTTATTTAAAAGCAGTCCAAGACACGGAGGTCTGCTGACCCCAGCAGACCACCATCCCTGGGAGTGCCAGCAATTCCCAATGGGGTCACAAATTGCGACAGCCTCATTAATATGCATGAGGCATGCAATTTGCGATCCCATTGGGAATCGCAAACAGTGTCTCAGACACTGTTGTGCATCCCAATTAGCGAGTCGCAAATTGTGAGTCGCAAATGCAACGCAATTTGCGACTCGCTAATTGGCGGGCGGACACCTAGCCCCAAAGTGCTTAATTGTTTAGAAGGTTCATTCGGGAAACACACAGTTAAGTACCATTGTGTTACTGAAGGAGGCTAACGATTTTCACCTAGATGAGTTAACCTCGTCATCTGGGTTTCTACGTGAAGAGTTTTTTTCAGATGCAGGTCAAGAAATTAATCAGCTGTGCTTTTATACTTGTGTTTGCCCCATCAAGGCTTGCAATTACTGCTGCTGTAAAATCAGTCTATCATTGCTAGTCTATGTTATTCGACACCTTGCGATTGAAGCACCTGACTGGAAATACTCATTGACTGTAACTTATACAGTGTTTCACTCCACAAATAGTGTTTCAGGTAATGTGATGCTTGCACCTGACATAACTAGATAGAATTTGTGTTGCTTTGTGTAGCATTGGGCATGGGAAGGATATTCACACAATATTGTGCAAAAATACTTCGGTTTTCAAAGGTAGATTATTTGTGAGGCAGTTTTGATTCTTTCCTAACAATAGAAAATCAGCTATAGTCATCAGACAAATATGCCTCCTAAAATGGAAAAGCATCTTATTTAGAGTTTGAAGAAGTGGCGGCCCCGCCATAATTTGTGGGGCTCCCATCGTGTGTTTCCCCCACCTCATGGGCAACTGTTGGGTTTCTAACTGCGAAGCCTCCACTGCCTCAACTGACTCTGCTGTTAAAAAACTTTGCACTGGCGGGCGATCCTTCACAGTGCAACAATGGTGGTTGATCTGCCCTATTATGGCAGACCGACCATCACTCCTGTCCTCTGCGAAGGTCAACATGCGATGCATACAGGACCCAGGCAGGGAAATCAGATCAGGCCTAGAGGTGCTTAAAGGAAGTTCCCTGCACATCAAGGCCATTTTTGAAAAGATTTTTTGAAGCCAACTCCAGGTATGAGAGTTTATGTCATAAAAATAAAAAAAAATAACGCTGAACAGGCTAATCAAACATGGTACATGCTCATTATTCATAGGTGTCTTCAGTGCATCTGCCCCAACAAAGAATGCACTGAAGGCACAGAGATCTAATATAGGGCTTTCTAATAAGGCGGGCTCCCTTCCACCAGTGGAGCAGAGGCCAAGGTCTGAACTGCACTTAATTATGGCCATCTATATACTCTCTGCAGAGAGATTACAGAAAATCAGTTTATTAATTGTACCTGGAAAGACTGGTGAAAGATTTCCAAGAACACCAGATAAAATGAGACCTCCATGATTAATTTTAACATGATTGTATCAAACCAGTCTTGGAGAAGCTAGATTAGCTGTCCATTTGGGGAAATTGCCAATTTAATATAGTTACTCTGATGCATAAGACTATAGTTATGCTGTTTGGTAATAACGCTAATTTCTGGACCCCAAATTGGTGGCCACCTTCGATGGGGTCCCTCCCCTCACCCACCAATAAGGTGAAGAACCTTGGGGTGACAATGGACGAGGACCTTACCTTTAGTCAACAGGTCACTTCCGTGACCGCTAAAACTTTTTTTGTGATAAAAACAATTCGAAAAATACTGCCGTTCCTGCCCCCAAATAGCCGGCAAACAGTAGTCGCGACTCTCGTACTGTCGAGGTTGGACTACTGTAACAGTCTGTACCTTAATGCTCAACAAAGGCTATTGAATAAACTCCAGACGTTGCAGAATGCAGCAGCTAGACTGATTTCTGGGACACCACGGTTCGCACCCATTACCAAGGAAATAAATAAATTGCATTGGCTATCGGTGAGGAATCGAGTTCGTTTTAAGGCTCTTTGCCTAGTCTTTAAGGCGCTGCACGGCGCAGGACCTGATTATTTAAAACTGCGTTTCCAATGGTATTTACCGAACAGACCACTTCGTTCATCAGAGGCCAGATTGGTCGCAGTACCACGCATAAATAGAGTCCGTTGGGGAGGCAGGAGTTTCGCCTACAATGCGGCTAAAGCCTGGAACAACCTGCCATTTCAGTTAAGGTGCATTACTAACCTATTGGCCTTCAGGAAGAGCCTTAAGACCTGGCTTTTTGCTCAATAAATTTCTCTCATTTTTCATGCACAGGAGTTGTAACTAGCGCCAGGACACCTTCGGGTAACAGTCGCGCTGTATAAATGCCATTAACATAACATAACATAACATATGTTTGTGTATCACCCAGTTCGAAACCCATTGCATCTTTTTACACACCCTCCAGATTTGTAAGATATTCCTGGAGAAAGTGAGAAGAGATAACACAGTTTTGATCCAAAATAAGCAAAAATGTATTTTTGCATTTCTGTAGAATGCTACCCTACCAAAATTGCATGATACATTAAATACACTGACATTTAGAGAGGCCTTGGTAATAAGACCTTTTAGGAGGGCTCATCTTATGGTATAGTATGATATGGTATGTAAATCTGTATTTCACATGCTAGCATTTCTTTTTTTTTTCTTTCTTTATTTATTTAAGCCGATAAGCAACAAAGTTATAAAGAGTTTTCTACAAAAAGCAAGAGAACATGCCCCAACATATCAAATTGCATTGCAACAACGAATCTTACAAATTCATACAGTAGAAAATTCGGAGAGAGAAGCAGGGGGTTAAAAAGGCTCAGGTCCCATTCATAAACATAGGTCTTGGTAATTTTACCATAAATCGATAGCATGTAGGTACCTTGACAAAGTATACAACAAAAATACTAAGGAACTCATAACTCTCGGCCCACCTAACTGTAAGTAGATATAGACCTCCTAATTGTATCAAAGCAGAACGAGGACCCGATAAGCCAGTGACTTAGGGCCATATGTAGGTAATCTGGAAATACCGATTCCTAATTACCGAATTTGACCGAATCGGTATTTATGAATCGGTATTCCCGATGTACGTAAAAATTCGGTAAATAATACCGAATCGGTAAAAATCGGTAAATATTTACCGAATCCACAATACCGATCGGCTTTTCCGATTCGGTAAATACCGATTCGGTAAATACCGAATCGGTAATTCAAAAAAACAGCAATTGAGGAATCAGCCAATCCTGTGCAACCACCACCCCTCCCAACCAGGAAGTGGCCACACCCACGCAGGTGCACACAATCAGAACCTTCTGGAGAGGCTGGGAGTGCAGAGGAGAGCAACAGAGCCACTGCCTGAACCTATCCTGCAAATCCTGCACAATGGCCACCCAGGACACAGAAAGAGAAGGAGGGGAAAGGAAGAGGAAACTGAAATTCAGTCAGAGGGAACTGCAGGTCCTTGTGGAGGAGGTAGTGAAGCAGCACGCAAAGCTGTTTGGAAAGCAGTCCCTGCAAGTTGCAGAGTCAGTGAAAAGGAACATCTGGCTTGAAATCCAGTCACAGGTGAATGCCATTGGAGTGACCCCCAGGACATTGATGTGCTCAAGAAGCGGTGGTATGACATCAGGAGCATCACCAAGAAGAAGATGGCTGATCTCAAGAAACAAGCCAGGCTGACAGGAGGAGGAAGGAACAGGGCACCTGCCCTGACTGAACTTGAGCGGCTCGTGGAGTCCACGATAGAGCCAGAAAGTGTCTGTGGGATCGGGGATGTAGACAGCTCTGCCAGGGCTGCTCCTAAACAAGGTAAGAAGCATGCACAGCATTGTGCCCCCCCTTCCCCTATCCCAAATCCCCAATTGGGCTCTGTGAATCCCACTCCAGAACAGATTTTTGTGCAAACCAGCAATGCATTATGGGAGATGTAGGCAGTGAAACCCCTAGCATGACAGGAATCGCACTGAACAACAAGGCATGTGACACACATCAGCGATAAGCAGGCAGAAGACAATGAGATAGTGTGGCAGAAATGTATATTCATTCTTGCTATGCAGGGCTGCAGGTACACTGAGCTAATGTACAATTTCTGTCCACAGGCGAGACATCGCGCAGGACTGCTCAGGACAAGGGAGAGAGGGCACCCCGGAAGGACATCACTGAGAAGGCCAGTACGAGTGCAGGGCACACAACACCACCACAGTCAGCCTCACCACCACAGCTAGCCTCGCCACTACTGCTAGCCTCACCACCACAGCTAGCCTCGCCACTACTGCTAGCCTCACCAGCATCAACACCAACTGCAGTGCTGAGACCTAGGAGGCGTGCTGTTGCCAGACTGCTGGAGTTTGAGACCTCCTCAGAAGACTCGAGGGGGGGGGAAACATCCACTGTGCCAGTGGATGGTAGCAATGCTGGTTTGCTGTCCACCACTGAGGGAGCACACACAGGTGCCAGACGCCGCCGCAGGGCCCGTGTGAGCAGTCCACCTCCACAGGGTGAGAGCCATGGTGTCTTCGAAGGGCTGGAGGCAAGCATGGTGAAGGTGCAGCGCCTACAAGGAAAGGCAATACAGTCAGTCCAGCGACAAATGAGGCGCCTCAATGACAACATGACCAACATTGACAAGGGCATAGGCTCAATGGCTGAGGGCATGAAGGAGATGGCTGCAGGCATGCGGGACATGTCTCAGTCTGTGATGCTGCTGTGCAGCAAAATGGATGAGGACAGAGTTACACGGCGCAGGGAGAGGCAGAAAATGGAGCACCATACAAGGGCAGTGAACCGCCTAGCAACTGCCACTTCTCTGCTCTGCAGGCGCTCCGTGGCCATGCAGGAGGGCCTGGCGCACTGCAGCACCGATGTCACTAGGGGGCTGGTAAAGGTGACCACTGCTCTTGAGGTGCTGCTGACAAGTCAGTCTGCCACTACTGGTGCTGTGGAAGTTGGGGACAGCGAGGACACGACCAGTCGGAGCAGCATTACCCCCCTGTAACAGACACCCGGAGGAGCAGCAGACGGCATGGGGCTGCCACTGGTTCCACAGCCAGTGAGGACAGTCACTTAATGGCATCCAGTACTGTTGTGCGTGGCCGCAGACGCTGATGCAGCCCACACTTACAGGACAGAATTGGGTGAAGTAACCCATGACTTCCTACTATGGATGTCATAAATTGGAATGCCAAGTTTGGCCGTTTGTGTTGTGGCGTAGTGCCCAGAAATTAAAACTACGTCATTACATACAACAACTGGCTGTGTCTCCTTACTTACTTAAAAATAGTTGCATGTGATCTCTGCCCGTCTCTGTCTCCCATCTGTTGCTGGTGGCACTCCTGCTGCGTTGGGCTCTGGCTGTGCTAATTCATCATCATTGTCCTCAAAATCTGTTAATTCCACTTCTGTACCTTTCTTTGTGGCAAGGTTGTGCAGCATTGCACAAGTTGCAATGATTTTGCAGCAGATGATGGGTGTGTACTGACGTGCGCCTCCGCTTTTGTGGAGGCAGCGGAACCTGCTTTTCAATAGTCCAAACGTGCGCTCCACAACGTTGCGTGTTGATTTGTGTGCCACATTGTATCGTCTCTCACTCAGGGTTGATGGGTTCAGGTAGGGAGTGAGGATAAATGACCGCACTGCATATGCACTATCGCCTAGGTGAGGAAGAGAGTGCCATTAGTCACATACACCAATACACATTCACCTGCAGTAAGTATGAGTGAGTGTCACAGTGATTTACCTAGCAGATATCCTTCTCCAAATTCTCCCGCAGCCAGGCGTGTGTAGATCCCACTGTTCTGGAAGATGTATGAGTCGTGGGTGCTCCCAGGAAATTTGTCCACGATGTCAGTGATTATGTTGGCAGCATCGCAGATTACCTGCACATTTATGGAGAGGGTGGACTTTCTGTTCCTGTAGATATACTCAGTGGCTGCTGGTGGGCAGATTGGAATGTGGGTGCCATCAATACAGCCTATTACATGCGGGAACTGTGCCATCTGGTAAAAGTCTGTCTTGGTTTTGAGCAGTTCCGCCTGTGTATTTGGGAAGCTAATGTAGTGGTGCATTCTCTGCATCATGGCATCCAGGAACTTTCTGAAGAAACGGGACAGGCAACTCTGAGACACCCCGCCTACCGCAGCTATCACCCCCTGGTAACTGCCAGATGCGAGTAGATGTAG
Organism: Calotriton arnoldi; assembly: GCA_963921515.1. Lineage (NCBI taxonomy): Eukaryota > Metazoa > Chordata > Amphibia > Caudata > Salamandridae > Calotriton > Calotriton arnoldi. The sequence goes on along the minus strand of CAWUFW010004453.1, from coordinate 1,218,834 downwards.
GCTACAGAGCACCTGCACATGTGGTGGTATGGTGTGCGCCCTTGGTGTTGGGTGCTCCAGGAGTGGGTGCAGGTCCCTTATCAAGTCCAGGATGGTGTGGGGGTGTAGCCTGTACCTTTCATGGATCTCAGCCTCAGTCTGTTGGAAGATTGTGATGCGCTGTCTGTAAATGCGCTCCTCCCTTCTCCAGATCCTCACTCCTGCTGCCTGTAGACGTAGCCGCCTTGCAATCACATAGAAAGCCGCCATAGTGATCACACTGTTGCATTTTGGGATTGCTTATATTCGCTGTAGATGATTACCACCTGCTTTCAGTCAGTGTTAATTACCGACTCTTAAATACCGAATTTCATGTAATTCGGTATTACCGAATTTACCTACATCTCTTTTTTCGTTTTTACCGATTCTTATTTACCGATTCGGTAAATAAGGAATCGGTGATTTCCGAATGGGTAGTTTTGAATTCGGTAATGATGAATCGGTATTTACCGATTCATAATTACCGATTCCTTCTTTTGGCCTCCTACATCTCAATCGCCTAAATACCGGTCGGTAACGGGAGATTTACCGAATTTCGGCCGTTACCGACCGGTATTTCGCTACCTACATATGGCCCTAAATCTATTAAAAAAAAAAAAAAAAAGGACGACATATAGCATTTTATCTAATCCCAATCTCCAGCTAAACAGAAAACGCTTTCATATTGAGGTGCTAAAAAGTCCGAGTTTAGAGTTCATTTGATCTCGCATCATGCCCCAGACACTTTCACCAAGTTTGCGCTTTATGGGCCCCTTAAGGGAATAGAGGCTAGACTCAAGATTACACATGGCATAGTATCTGGCTCTCCACATTTCAGAGGATGGATGCTCTCTCGGCAACCAAAGTGAGGCTATACACAATTGGGCCACAGCAGTTGCCATAAAGATCAGATCCCTGCCAGTCTGCACAGCCCGGTTAGTCAGGGACTCATCAAACAGACATAACAGCATCATTAAGGGTGTAATATTAATTACTGTACCAATTGTGTCGGTCAAGAAAGCTTCCATTCCCCCAATTAACTATCTTAACTTAGGGCACATGAAAAATATGTGAAGGATTTCCGCTTGATCAGCCGCACACCGAGTACATTTGTCATCAGTTGTTTCTCCCCATTTAAATATTTTAGCTGGGGTATAATAAAGATTAAAAATAGTTTTTTAATGCGGTGCCTACATTTTACAATAAATTAAAATCTTCTCTCCCATTGCAATAGATTCCTGCAGAATTTCTCCATCCTGACTCAATCTTGAATTCCATTTAAGATTCTGGGTCTCCAAATCGTAAGCCTGGGATTCTGAAAGCCAATTATATAGACTACCGATTCTGTCTCTCCGCCTGATTGCCTCTATTAAACTATTTTAATACATTGTAACACTGTTTTGCTTTCTCAACAAAAAGTCCCGGATGTGTTAAAACAAAGAAATCTGCCATTGACAAAAAGTATTTTTCTGCCAGCTCGGAGAATGAAATGATATGGGGGCCTATTAGCAATAACCGGCGATAATTATCGCTAAGCGCACTTAGTGCTAGGATAATTATCGCCGGCTATCGCCGGTTTCTATCGCGGAGATAGCGTGCTATCAGCAACGCTTATCTCCAATGCGATAGAAACCCCTGCTGTCGCTGGAAAACAGTGCGATTATCGCTGGAAATCCAGCGATAATCGCACAGTGACCGGCGATAGCTTGCTGATAGGGCAAGGGGGATTTAGCCATGTAATCCACCTCCCATTGGATTACATGGCTAAGTCAGGTTTGGACCAGGTGTAAAAAACAAGCGCTAATAGTGTTTAGCGCTGGTTTCTTTATCGCCTTGCTGGCCTCCCTAATAGGCGATAGCGATGTTAGCGACTATTTCCAGTCGCTGCCAGGTTGGGAACGCCTACTTTGCATGTCATTAGCGATAAATATCGCTGGCATGCAAAGTGGCACCCAACCCGGTCGCTATCGCCTAAAAGCTGTCGCTAACAGCTGTTAGCGACAGCTTGCTAATAGGGCGGAAAAAAAATCGCCGCTTTTGCGGCAAAAAGTGCCGCTAAAGCGGCGATAAGGCCCTTAGTAATATGCCCCATGGTCTTTATCAAATAAAACGTTTTCCCCTTCGTCTCCATCTTACCATAACGGTATCCCAGAAGATAGGAGGTATTAACAATGATGCAGATGTAGGTGTATAGTAACAGATCTTACCAAGCTGAAGAGATCTTCGGACCTGCTTCCAAACTTTAAAGGCCACAATCAGAACCTCAAATCGGGTCTTCTCATAATAACTTGGGGCCATATTACCAAGGGCAGTATCGCCACTTTAGCGGCACTTTTTGCCGATAAAGCGGCGCTATTTTTATCGCCCTATTAGCAAGCTGTCGCTAACAGCTGTTAGCGACAGCTTAATGGCGATAGCGGCCGTTTCGTTGCCGCCTTGCATGTCAGCGATAATTATCGCTAATGACATGCAAAGTAGGCGTTCCCAACTAAAAGCAACTGCAAACAGTCGCAAACACAACTTCCCCCTATTATCAATGCCCGCAATGCGATCAAAAAAGTCGCGCTAACCGCGATTATCGCTGGAATTTAACACCTGCTAAAAACTTGACTTAACCATCTTGTCAATGGGAGGTGGATTGTAAGGTTAAGTCCTCACCTGCCTATTAGCGAGCTTTTCGTTAGCGCAGTGAATTTATCGCTGGATTTCTCGCGCATTTGCTGGGTTTCGCCGCTATCGCTGGATTTTTTATCGCCTTGGAGATAAGCGTTGATAATAACGCGTTATCACCGCGATGAAATCCAGCGATAGCCGGCGATAAAAAAAACAGCGCTAAGCGCGCTTTGCGATAATTATCGCAAATCCTTGGTAATATGCCCCTTGGTTCCACAATCTTTAATAGGCACCCCTTAGCCTCCGAGCCCAGTAGTATTTGGTATATAGATGAAGCTTCTGCAGCATCTATATCCTCCTCCCCTGTAAGTAAAATCTGCATATGCTGTAAGAGACAGGCCCAGTAATAAACAGTGAAGTTGGGAATTGCCCAGCCAACCGGTTTCTGGGTAAAGTCACATATTTCATTGCTCTGCAAGGTTTCTTCTGGCTCCAAATAAAACAAGCACAGATTGATTGTAGTTTCTGTAGCTGGACTTTACTGAGCTCCAAAGGTACAGACCTAAAGAAATAGAGTACTTTAGGCAATACACTAATTTGTAAGACATTGCACCTTCCGACCAGCGAGAGATGCAAACATTCAAGTCTATCAAGCTCGCTTTTGATTCTACAAAGGAGAGGAAACCAATTAGCGGCTACCAATTGGTCCGAACAATACCCAGGTATACTACTTCCTCAGTAATCCTTGGATCATCAAAGAGGGCTTGGTTGGTGCAAATAATCTAGGTTTTGGCTCTATTTAATTTATACCTGGAGAATTGCCAAATTAATAATCTAACTGCTCGATTTTCAACACTGCCACTGCCGGTTCTGGAGTAACGATGGCCACATCGTCGGCATATGCTAACACCAGGTACACTTAATGACCTGTTGAACAGATTTAACAATAAGGCTGTGTTTGAGCATAGTTAAAAATGGATTGATATACAGAGCAAACAGCATGGGCGAGCAGAGGCAACCCTGTCTTGTCCCCCTAAAAATAGGAACTATATTTGATTCTAAGCCCATAGCACAGATTCTGGCAGAAGGTGTTCTACACATAGCCCTCATTGCTGTAATAAAACCAGTTCCAAAACCTTGTCAGTGCATGATTGCCCACAGAAACTCCCAAGAGACACGGTCAAATGCTTTTTCAGCATCAAATAAAATTAATCCCGGCGGAGCTTGATGTACATTAGCCAGATCGAATAACGTAACAACCCTACTTATGTGATTGACCATGCCTCTTCCTGGAATAAAGCCATGTTGCCGGTGTGAAACAAGAGGGCTAATGACCCTAGCTAGGTGCATAGCCAGAATCTTTGCGTAAATGGGTTTATATGACCCCGGTAATATAGATGGTGTATTCCTCTGTTTAAAAATGACAACATTACCCAAATCCCAAGATGATGGAGCCTGACCCTGCTGTGCCCCCTGAAAAGTTATCAACACTTCTTTACTTATTTCCTAGAAGAAGATTTTATAGAACTCTAGAGGGAGCTTGTCAGGACCTGCAGCCTTACCTATAGCCAATGAGTTGACAGCTTCCGAGAGCCCCTCCTGGGTAATAGGAGTATCCAGGAGAACACGATCGTCGCTGCTAAGCCTATTTATATACAGCTCTTGTAGCAATAGATCGCAGCCAGAATTACCATTTACTGTTCCCTCTGTATACAATTCTTCATAAATGTCCTAAAAACTGTGAGGATCTTGGAAGGTGTCTCAACTAATCTACCCCAAGGATCTTCAATACAGGCAATCCCACATTCAACCTCTTTCCGCCTAATCTGTCTTGCCAGACATTTTCCTGTGGCCTTGCCATATTCATAACATTCCTTTTTGTACAAATTGAGGGGGATATTACCAAGGAATAGCGATAATTATCGCAAAGCGCGCTTAGCGCTGTTTTTTTTATCGCCGGCTATCGCTGGATTTCATCGCTGAGATAACGCGTTATTATCAACGCTTATCTCCAAGGCGATAAAAAATCCAGCGATAGCGGCGAAAGCCAGCAATAGCGCGAGAAATCCAGCGATAAATTCCCTGCGCTAAGGAAAAGCTTGCTAATAGGCAGGTGAGGACTTAAACTTACAATCCACCTCCCATTGACAAGAATGGTTAAGTCAAGTTTTTAGCAGGTGTTAAAATCCAGCGATAATCGCGGTTAGCGCAACTTTTTTTATCGCTTCGCGGGCATTGCTAATAGGGGGAAGTTGTGTTTGCGACTGTTTCCAGTCGCTTTTAGTTGGGAACGCCTACTTTGCATGTCATTAGCGATAATTATCGCTGACATGCAAAGCGGCACCAAAACGGTCGCTTTCGCCATAAAGCTGTCGCTAACAGCTGTTAGCGACAGCTTGCTAATAGGGCGATAGAAATATCGCCGCTTTAGCGACAAAAAGTGCCGCTAAAGCGGCGATACCGCCCTTGCTAATATGCCCCTATATTTACGCGCAATCTCCTTAGACCAGTATAAATTAATTCTGGCCATGTAGGGGGCAATGTCTGTTTGTATCAGAGTTATTTCCTGATTCCTCTGAAGACATTGTGCTAGTTTCTGCTCAACCTTCCTAAGTTCCTCATATAGTCCCATTATCAAGAGCTTGTGCTGCTTCTGTATATATAGACCAAAGCTGAAGACTTCGGGGCCGATTCACAGAACTAATCTGAGATAAAATCCTAAACTTACTACTTTTGTTATTCACAGAAGGCATTTAGTAGTAGTAAGTTAGGACTCCTAACTTTACTACTACTAAACTGAGATAAAATCCTAAACTTACTACTTTTGGTATTCACAGAAGGCATTTAGTAGTAGTAAGTTAGGACTCCTAACTTTACTACTACTAAACTGAGACAAAATCCTAACTTTACGACTTTCGGTATTCACAAAGGCATTTAGTAGTAGTAAAGTTAGGAGTCCTAACTTTACTACTACTAAATGCCCTCTGTGAATACCAAAAGTAGTAAGTTTAGGATTTTATCTCAGTTTAGTAGTAGTAAAGTTAGGATTCCTAACTTTACTACTACTAAATGCCATCTGTGAATACCAAAAGTAGTACGTTTAGGATTTTATCTCAGTTTAGTAGTAGTAAAGTTAGGAGTCCTAACTTTACTACTACTAAATGCCATCTGTGAATACCAAAAGTAGTACGTTTAGGATTTTATCTCAGTTTAGTAGTAGTAAAGTTAGGAGCCCTAACTTTACTACTACTAAATGCCTTCTGTGAATACCAAAAGTAGTAAGTTTAGGATTGTATCTCAGATTAGTTCTGTGAATCGGCCCCTTGCCCCCGAGGCCTGCCTTTAAGGCATCTCATGCAATCGCACTAGTAGCTGTATTGCGATTAATCGCTATAAATTGTACTATCCATTGCCTAATGTGATTAATAAATGCAGCATCTAGAAGAAGTTTTCTGTCAAAAGAAAAAGATCCATGAGATCGAGTCCCTTTAACAGAATTTCTAACATCAAAGGATTATGATCAGAGGAAACTCTAGGAAAAATCTCTATCACTACCTCAGCTGCATGAGTCATAGATATAAAAAAAAATGATCTAATCAAACAGGTTTATTGTATGGAAAGGAATAATAAGTAAAACTGGGGTCATGATGCCCGCATTGTGTCCAGACATCTATTAATCCATGATCCAATAAAAGTCACTGCAAAGCTCTAAGGGGCATATTATCAAGAACGGCGTTAAAATTATCGCCGCTTTAGAGGCAGGAAACTGCCGCTAAAGTGGCGATAATGGGCTTGATAATATGCCCTTGAGAATTCCAATAGAAGCCCATGTTCTGATGTGAACCTATATGCCCCAGAATACCTTAGGTTTCCTCCCTGTGTACCTGCTTCCATCCATTCATGTAAATGACCCGTCTAGATGAATATTAAAGTCCCCGCATAGAACCAGATGCAAGTTCTATGTTAAGGAAATCCAAAATCTGTGCTTCATCAATATTGGAGCCGTACACCAAACATACTGTTAATTTGGTTGAGCCAACAGCACATTCCACAATGACCCAACGCCCATACTTATCAGCGAGTGTCCTGCCAGCGGTACATATATAGTGTGTTTTGTGAGGATAGCCACACCTCGAGTTGACGTGCTTTCCTGTGTGCAAGCAAGCAAAGTGTAACCTAATTCCGAGAGTACTCTGCGCTTCCCCCATGGAATGTGAGTCTCTTGAATACACACAACATCAGGCTGCATTACTTTTAGCTCCTGGGCTACTCAATGCCTTTTGTCCCTGTTGTTAAGACCACAAATATTGATGGAGCATATGCGGAGCCTAACAGACATCATTCCGTCTCCAGCTTAACAAAGCGTAGACCGTCCCTACAAAGAAATTTAACATATAAGATCGGAGACACCTAACCCACCTAGCGTTTCTCTGATTATCTATATATATTGACATAAGAACCCGGGTAAAAATGTTTTGCTTCATCCTTATAACAACATGGCTTATTTTGTTTCCATGAAACATCCTACCCCCCCAAACCCTGTCACCCCACCATCAAACCCAATCCTGACCCCGACACTCCCTTTCCCCTTCCACGAGGCCACCCACCCCAAACCCAGCCTTCGAGGCGTTAGGACCAAGGAGGTCCATTGTGATGTATAGCTCCCCACCCCCTGGTCAGGCCCCTGTCCTGTATAGACCACCATGACTAGGTATTAAGGAATTATTATAAAAAGAACAAGCATTTGCAATGCAATAGGTCTGGCATTTATGCAAGCTTGAGCTATTGGCATTGTAAATAACAATGCCTTCTATTTATGTTTTAAAAACCAAAACATAAATAAAAGGTATTGTGGTAACAAATACTCCTCCAATCTCTGAAGGAAATGTTAAATCTAAAGGAACTTCCACTGCCCGCATTTACTCCTTCATTCTCTCTAAGGTGGAAGAAAACTTACTTGTAGATTTTTCTTCTCCTCTTTTAGCATTGCATCTAGAAACTGGAAAATTTCACACAGCAAACCAACTTGCTTACAAGAAAATATGCTTATATTTTATTGTAGACTATAAGACAAACAGCCACATCCCCAAACCCTTTAGTGCAAACTAGTATTTGAATTTATTTAAAGGTATATAAAAAATTATGCCATTTGTCCTTCCTTCCTCTATGCTTGTCCATGAGCCTTATTTATTCAGTTGTTCATGTCTGTAAGTCTAAGATTAGATCTAGAAACCTAATTCCGGGATCCACTGCAGACAGAAATCATTACCTGCCTATTATGATTTCTGGTAGGACAACTCATGTGACGGAATGGAATATTAGCCGTATTGGTGTTAATGAAGGATTATATTTAGCAGCTCTCTCTTGAATACAAAATCAGCTCATTTGAGAAGGCTAATAAAGGTTGGTGCAGGGATCGCCCAAATGCCCACTACAAGAAACTCGAAAATCTTAGGCCTCACTTTCATCCGTATGTAGGTCGGCAAAGTGGTCGGCTCAGGGTCTCTGTACATTTTTATTGTAGCTTTGTTGAGTGTTCACTGACAGTGGAGCGCAGTGGGAGGGCATTTAAGGTCCCCATAATATTATGAAGGTTCCCACCCATCAGGCTGTGATACACAGCGAGCTCCTGGATTAAAAGATGGGATGAGCTCATAGCACTGAAAGATTGGTCATTAGTAGAGACATCTAGAGATGAGTAAAGGGTGGAGGGAGTGGGTGCTGACTTGGAGCCAGTGTGGAAGTGGAAACAATGTGCTGTGGTGGATGTTGTGCAGGTGCATTGGTTGTGCACTGGGTTGAGGGGTGTGCGTGCAGAGATTGTGCACTGCGCTAGTGGGGGTGTTTATTTAGAACTGTTGTGCTGTATGTGTGAAGATTGTGCACAGTGGGGAAGGGGTGATCGGCCTTTGAACACTGGGTGAGGGGTCATGGGCGAAGGGACTGTTCACTGTACTGGAAAAGGACTTCGGGTGGAGATTGAGTGCTGTGGTTTATTCTCTGCGTTTTCTCAGAGGTATGCTTGGCTTTGTTTGTGACAGTTGCTCCAGCGTGCTGCACTCTGCTTTCGATCTTCATTGAAACAGAAAGGTCCTCTGAGCCACAAGCCTTGGCTCCTCTCGTGGTCTTTGGAGGCATGAGAGCTTCTTGGGAAGCAGCCCTGCGTCCAGATGTATCAGACGTACAGAGAAAACTACAGGGGATGCACCAGGTAAGTCGGAAGAGTGAAAACAATTGGCATTGAAAAATAACGCTATGAACAGTCCAGATCATATCGGGTTACTCTGCGTCCATGAAGCTGTTCATCCAGCAATAACACAGAACAGATAAATGACACGAGGTCTGACCGGTGGAGAGCTTTACACAACCGACAGCTCGGTCGCCATCTTGCCCCGGACACATACTACCATTTCAATGGTCCCATACCGCTTTCTGAAACTAGGAAATTCAATTAAATTCTTTATTCATGATTTGGAACTCAAAAGAGGTCCACAAAAACAATGCATAAAATACAATAACATTACATAATAAAAGATAGGAGACTAGGTAAAGATAAAGTTCACAAATAATAAACTTCAGATCAAATTACTCCATAATAAGTACATAAGCAGGTTCTCCACCCGACATAGCAGCAGAAATTATGTGCAAATTCCTCCACAGCGAGCAGCCAAAGGAGTTCCCTCCCCAGACATAGCAGCAATCCTAAATCCAGATTAAAATGAGTATATAAATCCTTTAAAACATTTAAAGATTTTAAGATTTTGTGGCTAAAATCGAATCAGAGAATAGTAAACTTGTATGCAAATTACTCCATAATACACTTCCAAAGAAGTTCTCCCCCTAACATAGCAGCAGACATTATGTGCAAATTACTCTATAGTACGCAAGCGAAAGAGTTCCCTCCCCCAACATGGCAACAAACCTAGATACAGATTAAAATTAATCCATGAACCCATTAACAAATTTGAAAATGTTTGTACAAAGTACTTCATTCTTTGGGTGGAAAAGAAACTCTTGTGCTGCCTCTACAGAATTGGCATTGTTCTGTAAAAATATTAGCTGTAGCAGTCGGTGTTGCAGAGGTAATAGTGAAGAACAAACAAAAAGAACATGGTTAAGATCCTGGATCCCCAGATCACCCATGTTGCAGTCTTTCCTAGAGGAGGACCAATTTGGCATTAGGTCATTTAACGGAAGCAGATTAATAAAAAATAATGTCATAAAACAGCGAGGACCATGGTCCAAATTCCAGGCCAGGTACTTCTGGACTACCTTAGGGCATCTAGATAAGGTTATCACCTCCAACCTTTTCTTCATCGTATAATACATGAGATCTCTTTGGTAACTGATAATGCTACCGGTACCTTTTAATTGGCTTTTGAATTCTAGGGGAGAACACAACCTCTTCCTGTAAATCAAAATAACTCAGCACCAAGGTAAAATCTCAAGAGAAATAGGATTTGCCCAGGTCTGAACCAAATATTTTAATGATTCATGAAGCCCCTCATGGAATTATGGAATGGAATTATTTTCACTGTTCTTCGGTTGATAGCCCCACCGAATTATACTGGTTATTCCTCTCACATGGGAGCTTGTCAGACCAAATTCCAACCTAACTACTGGGGTTGATACAGATGTATTAAAATTGCATAATATGAGAAGAATTTGCCCTTCCATTTTCTCCACAAAGTCCCATTTTATCACATTGATGGATTTTATAGCAAATAATAGAGTTGGTGGGACTTTCTACTTGAAAACAGATAGCAACTTCATAAAGTGCCTTCGCCCCACTGCGTTATAAAGTCACGTAACCTATTTGCATACGAGGAGGCCTTGGAGGAACAACATTCTGTATGGGCTTTATCCAATGTATTAACAGTTACAACTTTCCCTAAATAGGGATATGATTTTACAATCTCTAATTTCTCTGGACCTATACTCAGACATAGTTACTAATCTTCCCAAACTTTCTGCTTTTTAAAATCATTATCTTGCTCTTTGAAACATTGATCTTCAATAGTGTAAGGCAGAACATTGTTGGAGAGACAACCTATTTTTCAAGCCCTTGGGTGTTAAATTCATAATTGTGATATCATCTGCATACATCAGACAGGGAAAGAGACGGCCACCTACCTTCTGAGCATCTCCCTTATTAGCTGCAAAATAATTAGGGAGGTCGGAGACACACAAAGAGAAAAGCAATAGGACCAGCAGACACCCTTATTTCAGCCCATTTTTTGTTGGAATTACAGAGGATAATCCTCCGTCACCCCCTAATAACAGTCGGCACCAAGTAGAGGAGTGCAGGGAGATTATTAATGAGAGAAGGGTGTCAGGTAACCCAAAGTCTTTAGTTTTTCCCAAAGTGATGGACGGTCTCCCCTATCACAGGCCATTGAAAAATCTATGAACGCCATTTAGACATTAGCCCCTCAAATTAAGGTGTACCTTTTGGCTATGAGTTTCAGCATGCAGATATTGTTAAATGTGCAATGTTTTTTCCTGAAGCCTGCTTGTTCGATAGGGAGGATTTCATACTCCACCGCCCACTTGCTGAGGTGCTCCAGAATGCTCCTAGCGAATACTTTCCCCACCACATCTAATAATGCTATTTGGCGATAATTGCCAGGGAGGTGCCTAGTTCCCTTTCTTTGAAGCGAGATTAAGATGCTTCCAGACCAGGAAGCGGGAGTAACCCATGCTGGTAACAGTAAGCAAAAAGGGGTGTGAGATATGAGGCCCACAGCAAGGGCTCCTTTTTAATGACTGTCTTAGGGATTCCCACGATCTCGCACATTTAGGGAGCATAACATACTGAGGGAGAAGAGGGAACTACTGTAGGAGGAGGAGGCAGCCAGACAGAATCAGTGTCTCCAGAAAAAAGTTCTTCAAGATGTGTTCTCCATACTGTTTCTTTTATGGGAACCAGAAGAAACTTTGATCTGGAACCACAGCTGTTAGCAATTATTCCCTAGGAAGCTGCCTCTTTTAACTGAACTCAATTTTGGTCTTCCTTCTCTTTTCTTAGAGCATGTTTTTCCCTGCATCTTCTCCTCTTAAGGAGATTAATTAATTTGCGTTGTTCTACTGAGAAAAGCAGGAATTGTGCCCTCACTAGTTTGTTTATTTCTCTGTTTAGGCCTATTACAGGATTCGGATTTGGATATGGTCTCCGCCGAAGGGGAAAGTTGTTTATTTTACAGGCAGAGACCAGGGTTTTTACACAGGTTCCATACATTATGAAACTAGGCATTCTTTAGGTTTCCATGGTATCCGCTGACTGGAGTCAAAGTGGTCTGTTGCTATTTTATTTGGTTGTTCCGATTAATATTACTCGTGCTTTAAGAAGCCATTACACAACATCTATTCATAAGCAGAATGATGGCATTTAAGAAATGATGTGCAAAATTGGAATCACTGGAAAGCAAAACAGTACAGTTGACAAAATTAGAGTTAATATTAGAAAATCTACACGAAATGGGACAATATTTTTTGAAGATATTTAGGACACAATATTTATGACAAGTGATATTTCAGTATATGATATTGTGACATACAACCCAGCTCAGCCAAAGTCTTCTCATGACTGAGGTCCCCATTACTTAATCAGTTGTAATTCTGAATCATATAGAAATGGGAGTTTTTCTCATGAGTCAGAATTATAAGTGTAGTACAAAAATTGCACCATTAAAATGTCAGTTGCGAAATGACCAGGTTGAAGGAACAAATTCTGGAGAATGTGTGCAATAACTGATTCCAATTAAAATTTCCCATTCAGAAAACTTTGGTAATTCTGAAAATGTGAGAATGAGGCCACATGTATGAGGGCTAATGCACAAAGGCTGTGTATTTCCTACAGATAATTGACCATCCATACATCAGAAAAAGTTCCCTAAATGCACACTGCATATCAAAAGGTTTGAGGACTGGCATAAGAGTAAAGAAGCAGAATTAAAGTTTGCCAAACTGAAAATGAGACATGATGGTCCTTATGTGGGCAGGTAGCGAGTTCCAAAACTTAGCTGCTAGAAGGAAAAAAGAGTGACTTCCATTTCGGGAGAGGTGGATAAGTGGGATCCGAAGCAAATTGAGATTTGAAGACCATAGGGTTTGTGCTGGACAGTGAGAAACAATTGTTTTTGTGGCTGAATAAAGGACCAGAATTCAAGCAACATTTCTGAAACATCCATAGAGCTTTAAAGATAGTTCTTTTCCTGATTGGTAGCAAGCGAGTGGAGGGCAAATGTGAAGATACAGTCTGTCTTGGAAGCAAGCCAAGGATGAGGTGGGCAGCTGAATTTTGGACTACCCGAAGACGAGAGGTTAAATAATGGGAATGACCCAGCTATAGTGAATTGCTGTAGTCCAACCTTGAGGCAATGTGGGCTTGGACACGGGTTTTACAGCAAGAGTAAGTAAGCAAAGGGATGAATTTCATAAGAACGTTAGTAGTAAGAAACAGTAAGAGGTGACGTGTTTGATATGTGCCTTAACATACCAAGATTTTTGATGGAAATGACTGGAAAAGGAGGTGAGCCAAGTTCGGATAGCCACCAAATCAAGCGGTCTTGGGGAGGGGATCTACAAAAGAGAAGAATCCCTATTTTATTACTGTTCAATTTCTGGCATTTGGAACACATCCAGGAGGTGACTTCTGAGATGCAGGTGACTTCTGAGTGTCAGAGATGATTTCTGATATTGACGCGATGTCATCTGCATAAGATAGTAATTGGAAATCTAATGACCTTACAAGGGCTGAAAGTGTGGATACATTTATATTGAACAGCAGAGGACCTAGAGAGGATCCCTGAGGACCCTGAAGAGGTGAAATGAGGAAGAGATACAGTTTGTGTTTGATTGGTTAGATAGGATTAAATCCAAGAGAGAGTGTTATAAGAGGTTTTGAATGTGACTGATAGGTCCAGGATGATAAAGGTGGCAGAGCTGCCATGATCTATGATAGACCTAAGTTTCTCCTTTACTGTTAACAGTGCTGACTTTGTATTATATTAAAGTCTAAAGACAGCTTGAATGTAGTTAAGCAGGCTATTGTATCACTCCCTGAACAGCTGTATTCCAGCTGAGCTTAGCTACAGGGAAAGAACTCAGTTTAACCCATGGTTCAATGAGTCGTTGAACAATGTAAGAAAAAATTGTAAACGGCTTGAACGGGTGTGGAGATGCACATATGACCTAATAGCCAAAAGCCAACACCGTGCATCCACCAGAGCCTACCACAAATTGATCCGTAGGGCTAGGGCGGACTACGTGGCTTCCAAAATTAAAGAGAGCAACAATCCGTGAAAAGTTATCTTCTTCCTTCTCAACGACACGAGGAATCCAAAGTTGGCAGGAGAACCCGCTATCACCTCAAACACTCAGTGTGATATGTTGGCCAGCCACTTCTTGGATAAGGTGGAGGATATTTACAAAAACTTCCCAGCCTTAAGTGATAATATGAGTAAGTTGGAAGGGGAAAGTGATGAGGTGAATGGTAAAGGTGAGACACTTCTCTCCTTCCCTTCACTAGCGCTCACAGAGGTTGAGTCTCTATGCAATAAAATTAAATCAGGCTCTCCAGCAGACCCTATGAAACCAGATCATTTGCGTTTATTTCACAAACATATATTACCGGTCAGTAGGGAGCTGATCAACCTATCTTTGTCCACAGCGACAGTGCCGCTTGCATGGAAGCATGCCAAAGTTGCCCCAGTATTAAAAAAACTTTCTCTAGACGCATCGAAACCGGAAAACTACCGTCCAATATCCCGGCTCCCTTTTTTGGGCGAAAGCCACTGAATCCTATGTGAATTCCATCCTCACAAAGTACGTAGAGACTAATGAGTTTTTGGATCCCTCACAAAACGGTTTTAGATCACTCCACAGCACCGAATCCGCCTTGCTGGCAGTGACAGAGAAATTACGTAGTACTTTGGATGAAGGAAATTCTGCGGCCTTGATTCTCCTCGACCTCAGCGCCGCTTTTGATACAGTATCTCATGAGATTTTACTGTGTCATTTGCAGGAGATGGGGATAGGGGGACAGCCCTGGTCTGGTTCAGATCTTTCCTGATGGGCAGGTCCTCTCAACTTACTACACCTCCTTATTATTGTCGGAAATACGCAGTGCACTATGGAATTCCACAGGGATCAATGTTGAGCCCTACACTCTTTAATATTTACGTACAACCCTTGGCGACAGTGGCAAAAAATAGAGGGTTGTCACTGGTGTCCTACGCTGATGACACCCAATTGGTTATCTCCTTCTCCAAAAACTGCAATCATAATCTCATTAAATTTAAAGAAGATATGTCGGCAGTAGCAGACTGGATGACGGCCAACTGTTTTCAGCTGAATGCTAGCAAATTTGAGATCCTGCTCTTAGGGAAAGATAGCCACTTGTGGATAGAACAATGCTGGCCAGGAGCATTGGGACCTGCACCCTCGCCCAAGCAAGTTGTGAAAAATCTAGGTGTCTGGGTGGATAGCAGTCTGTCCTTTGAAACCCAAACAAAATTGGTTGCAGGGGCCTGTTTTGGGCTCCTGCGTGGAATCAAGCCCTTGTTAGGGTTTTTTGATTCACAAACCCGCCAGAGCATTATCCAAGCAACGATCCTATCTAGATTGGATTATTGCAACTGTCTTTATTTAGGCGCAAATAATGCTGGAATCCAGTGCCTACAGAGGGTACAAAACGCGGCAGCACAATCCCTTCTTGCTCTTTCCAAATTTTGCTCAGTATCAGAGCATCTACCCAAATTACACTGGCTGCCTGTCGAAAAGAGAATACATTTCAAGAGACTATGCTTAGCCCATAAAATTCTCACTAAGCAAGCCCCTTCTATCCTTTCTGGCTTACTTATGTCATATTCTCCACGACGCATGTTGCGATCAGCAGATCTGCATTCAGCATGCATCACCTGGGTAAATAGAGCACGTGCTGGTGGCCGCTCATTTAAGGTGCTGGCAGCTACACTATGGAACTCATTACCTGCATCCATCAGAATTAGTGACAACCACCTGGCCTATAGAAAGGCTATAAAAACTTGCCTCTTCTTAAACTAATCTGACAGCTTTCTATGCTCATCATCCAGCAATCATTTGACCTATCTCTTGGATCTTTTTTAGCGTTGGGATGCCCCGTGGCTGGGGCAGCCATTCGCTGTACAAATCCCCTTAACATAACATAACAAGACAGTTTGGCTAGAGTTTTATTGACATGCCTTTCGAATATTTTGACCAGGAAAGGCAGGAGAGATTTTGGGGAAATTTTCTTTTAGCAAAGGTATTACCAAAGTATGTTTCAAGTTGTCAAGCACTGTAGTGGTCGTATGCAAAAAGATGCATTGGTCTCGGAGAGCAGAACCCATGAGTTCTTGACCCATAGATAAAAGAAATAGACACAAAGCTGAGTCTGAAATTTTTCAGGAGGAAGCATAAACAATATGAGTAGTTTCAATGTAAATGTAACAATTAACATGCTTTAATTGCTTTAATATTACAACAATTTGATTATGATTCTGTACAATCAAAGAGGTATTTTTTAAAATCTAATCGTTTTATGTACTAGACAAAATAAACAGCGGAAGCTCATGTTTCTCTCAAGCACATTTTTATAGTGGTAACATATTGTGGGCAAGAATGTTAGGTCCAGCGCCTTAGGCGTGGAGATCGGGGAAAATGGCGGCCGCTAGCTAAACAGCGGTCGCGGGCTTTCGCTCTACCGTGGCGGAGAATACGCAAAGGGTTGTGAGGGATATGTAAAATTAGGGCTGATCTCAGTGGGAATATGTACTTACGTCTTTGACTCTTTTTCCGGCGTTTTTTTTTTTTTTTTTTTTCTCTTCATTTTGCTGGCTACGGAGATCTGGTGAGAGACGGTGGCGGTCGGAGGGGAGGAGGCACCTCAGAGAAGCCGCTGGTCGGAAGCGGCAGTGCGGATTGCGCGAGGCAGGTGCACCGCTGCTAGAGTTGGCTTCCGGGGCAGCGGGGTCGAGCGGCTGACTCAGCTGTTCCGTGTCTGCAGTCTCCTGTTGACCTGTGGAAGTCCACAGGAGATTCGGTGGACACGGACGGAGCAAGTGGACTCGGCGTGTATAAAGAAAGCAGGATTTTGTTTATGGCGTTTACCAATGACCCCGGTAAGGAGGAGAGGGGGAGATAGGGGGCCTAAATTGGATTCAGAACAAGGGGCTTTAAGGGATGAGAAGCAGGATGGCGAAATTCACATAGGGGCTAACAGATTAAATAGATATACCCTAAGAAGTAGGGATATCTGGGGCAAAAATCAGTCCCTCCCTGAGATCGCTAATAAAGATTTCGCTTCACTCACGGTGCAAATTAACCCCTTAAATACTGCTAATATATCACAGAATAAAAAGACATTGACGGAAAAAAATCCCCCAAATAAAGAGTCAAAAAAACAAAAACAATCTAAAGTTAAACCTGCAAATATTCGTGTCACCCCCTCTTTAAGGTCATATTTTAAGGTTCAAGCCACGCATTCTATCTTGAAGGCAATACATCAAAGTCCTGATAGAGATCAGCCTCCATTGGAAATACCCAAAAAAACAAACAACAAAGGTGCAGGATCAGAAATGGATCCTGTACGTCTCGAAAATAGGTACGTTCCTTTGTTAACTTTGGCTGAAAACGATAAAGCCGTCAGTGCCCCTCCGCTAACCATGGTTGAAAAGGATAATACTGTTAGCGATAATCAAACTGCCATAGTTGAGTCACACTGTCCTTCGTAGAGCAGTACATCAACAGAAGAGTCAAGGCCATCAAGCACCGACTTCATTGTAGGGGTTCCGCCCTCCACGGATGGGTTATTAACTACCCTTCTCATGGAAATAAGAGAAAAATTTGCTGTTTCCGAAAGTAATCAATTGAAGATTCGAGCAGTTTGTGAAACGTTAGAAACCAAAATGAATGCCATGTCGGAAAGAGTAGGGGTTATGGAGTCAGCCATGGAAAATCTTACGATGCAAGTAGATAAAAATGTACTAGAAATCAAAACACTGAAGGGCAATGACAAAGATTTGAGGGAGAAATTGGAAACTTTAGAAAATAATGTAAGAAGAAATAACATCAGGTTTCTGAATATGCCAGAAGACGTTGAGGGAGGAGATATAAGATCTTTCATAATCAACCTCCTTGGAGAACTGCACCCAGACATAGACAAACAACTTCTTGAGGATGACATACAAAGAGTCCATCGGGACCCCTTTTTTAAAAGACCTGGGAAAACAAAACCGAGAAGGATTTTGGTTAATTTCAAGTCTTATGTGTTAAAAGAAAAGATTTTGGCAGGAGGGCTAAAAGCAGGGATGTATAATAAGGGGGATGGTCATTTCGTGTTAGATCAGACATTTCACACAACACTCAGGACAAACAATGGGAGTTAGGGAAATCTATGCAAGAATTAAGAAGCCTAGGTGTTACAGCAAATTTACGATTTCCCGCCTCTTTAAAAGTGATGTGGAACAACAAAATGTTTAACTTGAAGGATCCCATAGAGGCAAATGCCCTGATCAATCAGATAAAAAGCACATCTAAATGAGAAAAGTTAAACGCCTGCCTGGTCAGAGTTAGAGCCCGAAAAGTAGAGGTATATAATTATACCTCTAGTATCAGGGGAGGGGGGGAGGGGCACAAATAAAAAGCAAAGATTAAATTTTTTTTTCTTATACACAGGGTGGGGGAGCATGTGGGATAAAAGAAAAAAAAAATCCTCATTTTTAAGCAACAGTCAAATTCATCAAATTGATTTAGGTAATAATGTAACTTCCTCCTTAGATGTAAGTAATACTTTAAAAATGCATCCTTGTAATATTTATGTCTCCTGGGATAAACATGATTAAGTTAGGTAAAGTAAAAAGCTTGAAAATTATGTCCTGGAATGTTAATGGTCTTAGGGTCCCCTCCAGAAGAAAGAGAATTCTAGAATATCTAAGA
Source organism: Calotriton arnoldi (assembly GCA_963921515.1). Classification (NCBI taxonomy): domain Eukaryota; kingdom Metazoa; phylum Chordata; class Amphibia; order Caudata; family Salamandridae; genus Calotriton; species Calotriton arnoldi. The sequence continues at coordinate 1,200,246 of CAWUFW010004453.1, read as the reverse complement.
CTCTCTGATAGCAAGGTATTTTTTATACAAGAATCGCATTTGCTCAAAGAAGAATGGTTATCAATTTAAAAAAATCAAAAATGGATAGAACATTGCATTTGTACAACTCAAACATGTACAATAAAAGGGGTTGCCCTTTTGTTTAGAAAAACGGCTCAAGCTATGTTAGGTGAATGTACAGTTGATCCCTTAGGTAGGTGGGCAATTGCCAGGGCCAAAATCAATGGCTCATGGCGGGCTTTTGTA